>JARVGS010000001.1:9378949-9389754 GCA_031762315.1 Hypsolebias antenori | reverse complement strand
AAAAAAATCTGTATTTCTCTCTTATGATTGTCTATTGTTGATTGTCCAAGGAAAATCTACTGTTGCTGTTGTCATCAGTCTTAGTTTGTAGCCAGGTCTCTCTTGTAAATGAGTCCTCAAAGCTCAATGGGATTAACCTGCCTAAATAAAGATTGAATGAAAAAAAAGTATTTACACGAGTTAATAGAATTTTTTTCCCTCTTGCTTCTGCTGTTTATGACTTGAAAACTGGGATTAATCTGCACTTCTTACTACTTTCTCTCTCTCTCTCTCTCTCTCTCTCTCTCTGTACTCTGGTGAAGACAGACGTATCTACCTGTGCTTTGTCCGCCCCCGCTTCCCTGATTTGCTCTCTTTCATCTTGTGAAACCTTCAAAGAGCCTCTTTTTTTCCCAGCATACATTCCTAATTCGAAGGATGTTGATCAGCTGGTTTCTCAACAAAATTGATCAATTTCTCCCGACTGGAATCAGGGTTAGGAGGACCCTTCGTACCTTGGCGGAAACAAATTGGATTCATGATGATAACTGGATTCTGCTGTTTGGTTTGGTGAAATTTGGAATGTCTACAAATTCGTGTGGATGTGTCGAAGCTTGGCAGCACTCAGACTGAATTATGTGGAGCTGCGTCATAGCTGAAGCAGGCTGTTATCAGGACTGTGAACTTTCTGGCAGCACCCATGAAAGGTAGGAATATCTTGGAGAAGCTGTGAGCTCGACTTTCGGCGTAAGGAATCAATTCAGCTGTTTGGAGTCACCATCAGAGAACTGTACCAGCGAGACTTTAAAAGGCAGAAAAAGCAATTTACAAGTTCTGCCTGACCCAAACTGTGGCCTTGACGGCGGACTTATCTCAACTCCTCCTGGCATGTTTAGGAAAAACAAAGATGCTCTGTCTGTCTCCTCACCCCTCCCTTCCCCAAGGCCGTGGACATGTGACAGAACCTCAATCGAGCTGATCATAACTAACACCTCATCTGGACAATGGCTGAAAGGGGGGCTCTGGACTATACTGCAACGTTCCCTTAAAATTCAATGTCTTCTCCGGCCTTTATGTATCAAGTCTATTTATGTTGCTTTGCTGTGGTAATTTTTTTTATGTCTCAAACCGTGCCCTGTCTAGGGCAAGATGTGAGAGATCTTTTTTTAATACAGTCTCTTCTCATGTTTTCTTCCCCTTTTCTCATCTAAGCAAAAATATTATTCTGAATAAGAATAAGAGGGCCGCGCTAATTAGCAGCAGCTCTGTGCACTACGTCCATCTTTCAGAAGACTGTACGTACATGTTCTCATTGTATCTCAGTGCAATAATAATAAAGTTTATTCTGATTCTGTCATATTTGTTTATAGCTAAACCATCAAGACTAAATATTAATACAATCTGCAGAACTCAATGTGCAAACTCGAACTTTTACATTATCTATCTTACTCAATTTCTAACAGAAAGATTCCATTCAGTTTTCTGATCCATAAACATTATTTTATAGCATTTCAATTTTTCTGTGATGACTAAAAATAATTCAGTGACAGAGGGTTTTAATGAAAACATCCTCAAACCTCACACTTGGATAAAAAGCTTAAAATGCATAAATCAAATAGAATTTATGTTACTTCAAATGCAGCAGGGTCAACAGAAAGTGTAATTACCCCTTAACAATATTCAATAATTTTATAATATCCAATGAAGTACACTTGAAATGTATATATTAAGGCATAACAATAAACAAACAAATCATGTTATACCGGTACTTCATTTCAGTAAATGGCAGTCAAACATTGGACAGCTTTGTACAAAGGGCTCCAGGATGTTCAGTTGTCCAAGCAGCTGAGTTCACCAACAACATTTTAAATATGATCATCACAGACATGCAGCCGCTGTCCATGGTGGAAGATGAAGGCTTCCAGAAGATCATCTAAACCTTCAATCAAATTTTATTCATTTCTCTTCTGTTTGTGCATTTACCACAGACTTGAAACTGAAATGTATGGAAGCGAATGCATCTCAATTTTCAAATTACAATGGATTAAAAGAAATGCTTTTCATTTTCAAAATAAAGCTACATGTGTTGACTCGTGAATAAAATTCAAAATAGATCATCCAAACTGTGCTTTCATTTTTGTCTCAACACTGCTCATTAGCTGTTTACATGGACGTAAATAATCGGATTCAACGGCCATTCAGAATAAAAATGCGTCATATAAATGCCCCAATTGGATTGTTTTTGGTTTATTCAGCTCGATCCGAATGAATTTGTAATCAGAACGAAATGGGTGGTTTACACCAATTCATAACCCGAGTAGTGGAACACCTCACCTCAGAAAGAAATCACCTCACCTCAAACAAACATCATTCCTGTGTTTTGTTTGAAACTGTTAAAATAAGATTCATCTATTCACTTGGGAATGAACAGACATATTCTATTCATTGTCTCAGCTCACAAACGTCCTAAGTTGACACAAATTGTAATAAAAAAACTGTTACAGGCTGTCCTCGAGTTACGAACGGGTTCCGGACCTAATGACCGTTCGTAGGTCGATTTTGCCGCAACTCGAAACGCCGGCCACATGGCGCCATAAGTCCGGATTTTCAGCCGTAACTCGAAACCGAAAGCACATGGCAGCCGTAACGGCTTTTAAAATGCTTTATTTACAACCTAAAACAACGCCAGCACACATTTTGTGCCTCTAAAATGTATTTTAAAGCTGCTAGCTTGCTAACAGACAAGAAAAAACCTCAGAAAACAATGAAAAAAAGTGCCGTATGCAGCCGGATGACGTCATATGGTGCGTTCAGGTGCAGTTCGTAAATCCGAAACGCCGTAACTCGCGACCGCCGGAACTCGAGGATAACCTGTATATCACAAAGTAAACTAGAGAAATTGCATTTCCTGCAAAAATGCAGTGTGAATGCTTATTGCAGAAGAACTTGCCGAGAAACAGCTGAAATTAGCTAAAAATATGGTGAAATGGAAGAACAAGCCTAGATTAGCAGAATCAAGCAGAAAGAACACATATTTGTTGAAATAGATTTAAATGAGCACAATTAACTATAAAAAAAAGAATGAAATTAGCAAAAAATGGCTGAAAAGTAGCTGAAAGGCAGAAAGAAGCTTAAACTACCAGAAGGAAGCAGAAAGAGGTCAAAAGAAATAAAAATGTTGAATTAGCAGGAAAAAGCAAAAAGTAACATATAACAGCTAAATAGTAGCTGAAATAGCAGAAAATGCTGAAACTAGCATAATTAAGCTGAACGGAGTGTAAGAAGCTAAAATTATCAAAAGAAGTTAGTTAGTCTGAAAGTAGCAGAAATTAACACAAACAAACTTTAATTTATCTACAAACAGCCAAACATAGCTAAAAAACGCTTAAAAGAAACTAGAACAGGCTTAAACTAGCAGAAGAGGCAGAAAGAACATGTTTGCCCAATTAGGCTAAAAGAAGCAGAAATGAGAACAAATTAGCTAAAGGAAAAAAAGGCTGAAATTAGCAAAAAAAAAAAAATGACTGAAAATTAGCTGAATGGCAGAAACAGCTTTAACTACCAGACGAACGCAGAAAGAGCTGAAATGCTTCACAAGCATTCACAAAGTAACGTCAGACACACACCTTCTGTGTCCACAAATGATTAAACTAGCTCTGACAACAGTTTAAAAATGATTCAGCCTGGCTGCTTGTTCATTTTATCAGCCAATAAAAGGAGTCCATTTTTCTTTGCATGTACAATAAGCTATTTTTTCGCCACTGTTTGTTGGGCGAGTCTGAGACTTGTGTTTCACTGCAGTCTGAACTACAAGCTGGTACAGAGTGTGTGTCATACTGCTGTGGGATGTCCAGACAGGGTGAAGTCACCCCAGGCACTGCGGAGACAGAGAAGAAAGCCCTTTCTGTGATGCTAAAACACACACACACAGATCTGACACACCCATATATATTTAGATTTGAGGAGTGACTTCATGGCCCAGTGTGTGTGTTGTGTTTGCACGTGTGTATAGGTGTGTGTGATGGTACAGTTCCAGCTATGATGCCCTGAAAAAGGGAGAAAAACAATCCCCAGGTTGGTCACAGGTTCTTCTCTTAAAGCTGTCATCTGACACACACACACACACACACACACACACACACACACACACACACACACACACACACACACACACAGCTCCACCCCCACCCCAAAAATGGTGGGATCAAGAAGAAACTTAAAAACTTAACTAATAGTTGAATATTCTGTGGAAAAATGAACAAAAATCCATCGTTTTTAACCATGATAATTTAAAAACTGTTACCAATGTCAAAATGACAGTTTAACGATGCAAAGTTCAGCTTTTTTTTTTTTATAACCGGTTTCAGCGTTGAACAATGTTTCAACTGTTGTTTCACCCGACCTATAGAACTCTAAAGAAGACTGGATTGGGAATGTGGACATTTTCAGCTGTTTTATGTTTATTTAGTTTTTGTTTTTTGCAGGGGGAGGGGGTGTAATCTTGTTTATGTTGTAAGATATACTGCTACCAAAAAGTTCCAGTATTCTTGAAAAAAAACACAAGTTTTGATTTTCTTTGGGGGCTCTTTTTTTTAATGTTGTAAGATTTACTGATACCAAAAAGTTCCAATATTCTTGAAAAAAACCACAAGTTTTGATTTTCTTTGGGGAGGGTTTTCCCAAAAATCTACAGGAAAAGTATTAAAATGGTTTTGACACCTTTAAATAAATTGTCAATGCTTAAGTGTCCTGATATCTAACAAGGTTACCAAATTTTTTTGGGTTTTGCATAAACTGCGTGCCATGCAACTTATATGATGAAGCAACGTATTTATGGATTTTTCCCCATATATATAAACCAATTTTTGGCTGAGATATGACCATTTTCATTCATTCTGACTGAAAATATTGAACACTCCCATTTTCAGCTGCTAGATGGCACCAGAGTAGTATGGCATGCCGCTGTGTCATGTAATAGGTAAAAAATGGTTATTAATGACACAATCGACTTGCCACAGCCTGCCACCTTTGTCCAGCTCGCCTAAAGAAACCGTAAAATCAGCTTCATTTCACCGCACCGCCCCAGTGAAATGCAGCTGATTTGACCATTGAAGAGCATTTATTAGTAAAAGTTCAACTGAGACACACGTTTGCTATAAAGTCGAGCAAACAAACAATTGTTTTTAGGTGGTTATCTTGTTAAATTTCGAAGTAATGCACAGCGGGTCACCCTCTGCGTGTTCCTGTTTCCACATATGGGCTTTTGAAAATGCAGCTGATTTGACCATTAAAGTGCATTTACAGTATTAAAAAAAAAAGTTAGACTAAGACACACCTTTACTATCATTTTGAGCAAACAAATTGTTAAGTGTTAATCTTGTTAAATTCTTGTTAAATTCCTCCCGTGCGAGTTTCCGGGCCTGCCATTTGGCAGCCAATCGATTTTTGGCGCAACAATGGCCCACATTTCCAGGTTGTCAGCGGTACACGTAACAACCATGACGTGTCAGCGGTGATGCATAATAGATGCGACATATGCAGTGAAGTGACTTATTTATGTTTTTCCATTATTAGACATATTTGGACTGGTGCAATTTAAAGGGCAGCGTGATGTGTACGGCAGAAAATACGGTAGTCTCCAACAGTGGAAGAAGTCCAGTCAGGTAGTGGCTGAAGCTTGGTGTCAGGGCCCCTAACAGATCTATCAACCTGACAGACCACCACATGGTCAGAGGCCAGGACAAATGTAGGACAAAGCCTCAGAGTGGGAGAAGCAGGAGCTCCCATGACCTCCCTCTGCAGATCAGCTTCTTGCTCCAGCTTTTGTCTGCACCGTCACTGTTGATCTCCCAAACACAATGGCTGAGCCTCCTCTGAGAAATGGGTTTGGAAAGAGACGTTTACAACATGGACATACGAGTAGAGGAGCTTGAGGTGCTGCTGTCAGTCAGACAACCTTTTAACCCGCTCTGCCTGTTTAGACAGCGTTCAAATTCACCCTAATTTCCACTGGCGGTTCAGAGACGTTTATTGCCACAACTGTGAGCCACTGTGTTTCACCTTCTCTCCTCTCTCAAATGTGCTTGAGGAGTGTGAACTGTGAATGAAATGTAAACTCAACTTGTGTGGGATGAGCGAGGCCCTCCCAAATACAGGTCAAGATGTTCAGCTGTTCTGTCGGTTCACAACAAACTCAATTCACCTGGGTGGCTGTGTGCAGCGCAGCAAGCAGAAAGAAGAAAAGAGAAGCTGATGGTTACAGGATGCTTAAAATACAGGAGACAATCTGAAACGTGGACTAAAATCATCTCAAAGGACGGGGCTGCAAAGTAAGCAAAGCCACGTGGTGAAGGGTAATGAAATACTGTGCACAGCCTTTAATACTGTTTGCAAGTTGTCCACACAAAAATAAGCTGGTATTTTCAAAAAGTGTCCACTCAAGGTTGCTATGTCTCAAACATAGAATTTAGTGAGACTGTAAGAGAAAATCTGCCTTTTTTCAAACAATTCTGAGTCAATCTGGGTTCTTTTCACATCTCACATAAATGTAATTACTCAAATAATTTTTGCTTGATTGTTCATTGATGTTAATCATTGATGTTAATTATATATAGCTACAGATCTAGATTGCCTGCTGCATCTAATTTTTCCATTGTTCGTGGTTGTGTTGATCAAAATAAAGCATGTAAAATCTGTTGCACTTCACAACTCTCTCATCTTTCATTCAAACCTTTGAGTTTAAATTACAGACCCCGTCTACTCTAGTTTTGTCCAGAAAAACTAGAAGAAGACAAAATATGAGAACATTTTCCCCATTCCCCAAAAGCCAAGCTTCTCCATAGCCACAAAATGGACGCGGTTCTTTCCCAGTTTTGGATAGAAAAATCAAGTTTTAGTTTGCGCAGGAGAACGTTTTAGTTTAAAATCTGTATGACTGTTCTCTTTTTTCCCCTCTGGTGTATTTGACTTTCTGCTCAACTCATCTGGTCTGTTTTGAGCTTCTAGCAAAATTAGACGGACAACGCAAATAGAGTGAAATGCCGTATCACTTCTCAGACACTTTAAAAATTGATGTAGCATGTTTTGGTGGAAACAATGCGATCAAAAGACTTTAATGGGGGCCGAGATGGGGTAGTGGCAGGGCAGCCGACTTGGGACCCTAAAGTCCCAGATTCGATCCCCAATCATTGCACACCTCATGTTGTCTCTGAGCAGCACACCCTTTCCCCAATTGCTCCCCAGTTGCCTTCAATAATTGCCCACTGCTCCACCTGAGTGTATCCCAGGTGCAGCGGGTTAAATGCAGAGAGCAATTTTCATAATGGGAACATACAATGATGACAACACATAACGCATCATTAATCCAGTGTGAAATGGAAACACTGTGTTATAGTGTCACTGCAAACTTGATAAGTGTAATCAAGTTTAATCATAAATTCGTAAGAAGATAAATGCTTAAAATAATCACTAACACCCAGTTAAAGCATAATCCTATTGATTCTTTACATGAAACATATTACGAGCCCCGTGCTGAGGTCTTGATCCCCAGGTTGAGTTTCACATGTGAAAACCAAGGCACTGAGGCTTCTCTTGCACCTATTGGCTTTATGTTCCTCATGGCTGGTACATATGGAAAACGAGCTCCGCTTTCCTCGCTCTCATACAACTGCACACACAAAACGCACACCCTTCCCCAACCTCTGCCCTCCAGTCTGAGCCTTGCAAGGTTCTCTTTCCTTCCTCACACCCACTCGTACACAAGGCCTTCTTTATCAAGGCCGGAGGAGGGGAGCTGCTGAGATGGAAAGAAAAAAGCTCCCACGCTCGCAGGGAAAGCACCAGCAGCTTAGATATGTGTGTGTTTGCATGTATACCGCTGTTGAGCGTCATGGATCGCTGGTTTTGAAACCGGGGTGTGCTGTGCTTAAACGGCCTCTCCTCAGAAACACTGACGAGAGCAAACGAGACAATGATCCATCAGATGGAAAAGTCCTCCTTTGGGGATGAAGTTTTGGCACTGTGGCTCCGTAAGAGACGGAGACCTCAGGTCACCTGCATGGTTGGATTGAATTCAAAACCAGAGTGACACAAGAGGGAGGGAAAAGGTAACAAGAAGACGGTAAACGAGTAAAACAAAGAAAGAGAATGAAATAAAATGAAAAGACAGCAGTGGCTGAAAAATGTTTTGGAGACCGTAATGAGAAGAACCTACAAGAAGAAAAAAATCTGTTCTTCCTAACTGTAGACTCAAAACCACAGAAAGTTCCTGTGATCTTAATCACATGGATGAACACCAGCAGGGAAATAAAAACCTTCTCACAATTTGGAGTACAGTAGTCCCTCGCTACTTTGCAGTCCGGCTTTCGTGGACGGCTCTATTGTGGTTTGTGGATGTACAGTCCATAATATTGTACAACAACAAAAATGTACACGACACACAATTGTCGACTGTATAGTAATATCACTGTGCTCATGTGGTTGAGAAAAAGCTAATGACAAAAAAATAATTTGGACAGGTGCCGCCATTTTGTAGTTTTCTTTCCATAAGCCTACACAGTATTGCCAGTCCAAAAGAACTACATTACCAACAAGGCAACAGTGCACTTCTCAGAATTCAACAGTGCTTCCAGCCTGCTGCTTTCTGCCAAAATGGAAGGAAAGTTTTAGATCTGATTCAATCCTGACTAAAAAGTTTGGCCCTTTTTCATAGTGACTTGGGCGCTCAGTGACGGCAGAGAGCCAATCAGAACCCCACCAGAACCAGACCAAAACTACTTCCAGCCTCATCGGTCAATCTGAGTGCTCATTGCCCACCCAGGGAGCCTCTTGAACGGGGAGGAGTTGCTTGGAGGTCCAGTGTCTTCTCCGGAGCTCACCCAGACTTTTTTCATTGGAGTTCTCTGGATTATTTGGACTCTATCTGGACCATTGTGTGGTTTTGTACTGGTTCTCCAAAGGTCCGGGTCTCTCTAAAAGCTTCTTGGGACGCTGAACCACTGCAGAGAGCTGCTCAGAACCCAACCATAACTGGACCAAGGTTGGTGAGTCCCCATATAAAAGTTTGCAGTACCTACTATGCAGTACATATACGTATGTTGTTAAAATGACATGGGTTTAAGAGTTTAGAACATTGCAAGAGTGTGGGAAGAGTTTATAAAGCCTTATACAATACATGTATATAAATACTAAAATAAATATAACGTCACTACTTCACTTACTGCGGGCAGGCTTGGAACCGAACCCCCGCAATAAACGAGGGACTACTGTAACTGACTAGTTTCCAATAGTTGCAGCTTAGTGATAAACACAATGTCACTGATTTTCTGTTATACTATCAGTGTCCTCCAAATCACTACCAAAGGTAGCCTCATGTCATATCTCAAGGCCCACCACACCATGATACCAGGGGGAAAGTCAATGGATCTTTCTACAACACTGACAGGAACTACTTGACGGTTGTGCTAAAAGGTGCAGTTAAGCAGAAGAGATTTATCACTGAATGTGATACTGACCTATTGACCTTGATCTTAAAGAGAGCAGTTCAAACATTTCTCCACGTAGATTAAAACTGCAGTTAATCCCAACATATGCAGTGGATTCCACTGTTTGTTTTTGATTCATAGTTTTTGTAGATATTATTTCAAATGGGCTGGAGTCACTTCATGGTGGGTCTATTCTCTCGTATATTTTTATTAGCTTTGCAGCCAAGACGAGACTTATTATTTTATTTTAAGCTGAAAAATGTTCTCATGCCTTATACTTAAAAGAAAATACACACAAATAGTACACACTGGAGGCATGACATATTAATTAATGTACACAAAAAAAAAATTGCAGGCTCCATCCCGAGGTTTGTTCAAGCGTCGTCAGTCTAAAACTTTTTACCTGTGTTAAACTCTATGAACACAAATGGGTGAAAAGGACCTAAATTAGAAAATATGTTGTTTAATACATTGAATAGAGGTTTTCAAAGTAAAATAATAATAATAATAATAATAGTTAGACATCAACATGCCGCCCATGTTGTTTGATTGACAGATGAGCTTTTGGAGACTCCAGAGCAGAAAGTCCTCAGCTCTACACCAAAAAAGAGGTTCTAGCCACCTTAAGCTCCTGTAAAACCATTAAAATCACACTTAATCTGTTCAAGCAAGCCCCTCATTACTGGCTCCGAGCTGTCGGCTACATCAAAGATCTGCCTGCCACGACCACTTGGAACGAAGCACAGAAGCCACAATGCCCCCCGACCCTGAAGAAAGGCCGACCTGTCAGCTAGATCCATCTATCATAAAGCAAGCCCTGCCCCCATCTCCCATAATCCATTGACACTCCCCTGCTCCCCACAAACACACACACACACACACACACACACACACTCGCAACAGTAACACACACATTGGACGCTCCAACAGTGACAACTAATCTCATTCAATCTTGTTGCTTGTTAAACATAAATATTTTCTGTTTATTTATAGGTTAGAAGGGGAAAATGCCAAATTTGAGGATAAATTAACGCTGTTAAGGTTGATATTGGGATAATATGGACTAATCTACTGGCTTCCTTCCTTCCTTCCTTCCTTAGATAGATAACTTTACTAACTGGCATTTATAATGTGTGTGAATGTTTCTGTTCAGTGCCCTGAGATGATTTCTGTTGTGACTTGGTGCTATAGAAATAAACTGAATTGAATTAATAAAATGGTTCATCATTGACAGGCTTTCCTTTCCTCATGTAACACTTATGGCCACAGTCTACAATTTATTTTCCTGAATTCTTTTTTTTTCTTCCCCTCTCTCTCTCTCTCTCTCTCTCTCTCTCTCTCTTT
>JARVGS010000001.1:9366928-9377339 GCA_031762315.1 Hypsolebias antenori | reverse complement strand
ATATATATATATATATATATATATAATTAGGGATGCACAATATTATCAGCATTGTATCGGACAATTTTGGCATTAAAGTTAAATATTGGACAGCAGCAATTCTATCAAAATAACTCAACGATATAGAAGACACTGTTTTTGTAAGACAACCCAGAGATAAGGATGCCTGCAGCGCCAACACAACATGATGTCACACGCGCCTTCCTGATCTGATCATGGCGGTCTGAGATATTTTTCTGACATAGCCTTACCCAAGATACAAGCTGTCATGTCTGACATCACTGAGAAGCTAATAGCCGATAGCACTTGGGTGAGATTTAACACAGACATTTGGACGTCGTGTTAGCCCCGTTAGCATAGGAACCTGGAACAAGCCTCCACAAGTGAGACAGCATCGCAGGTGACTAATGCTAATAAATAACATTTATGGCTGTTACTGAATATATGTCAACAGCTCTTACACAATTTTTTGTAGCAAATAAGAATAAATAAGAGGGCTATGTTCTGACAAAGGAAAGTATATTAAAAATATCTGTATCCGTTATCGGCCAAATAAGTTTTAACATATCGGATATCGGCCAAAAATCCAATATCGTGCATCCCTTCGTTATATGACTTAAGTACATTCCATACATGCACCTCTCTTCTCCCCTCGTTGCTGCTGTGGCTCAAGACTGGGACACTTTAACACACAGCTGATGTGAAACATTTCAGAGCATCTTGAACTGTATGCGTTAGCTACGCGAACATCTTTGTGATTGACGTGAAGCAGAAGAGTGAAGAAACGAGACATTGGTGAAGGAATTTAATCCTCAGTGTTGCACTTCACTTGGGTGTATCTCATGTGTGATGGGTTGAATGCAGAGAACTAATTTCACAATGATGGCAAGACATAGACCTTTCACTTTCACCAGATCTGTTGCCCGTGGATTGAATGTTCATTTCTTTACGATAAGCCATCTCCAAAGGCATTTCAAAGAATTTGGCAGTACATGATCCAACCAGCCTCACAACTACAGACCACACTAGCCCAGGACCTCCACATCCAGCATCATCACCTCCTAGATGAACTGACACCAGCCACCTGGACAGCTGCTGCAACAATTGGTTAACATAACCAAATAATTTCTGTACAAATTGTCAGAAACCATCTCAAGGAAGCTCATCTGCATCTTTGTCATCCTCATCGTGGTCTCTGCCTGACTGCAGTTCATTGTAACATCTTCAGTAAGCTAATGCTCACAGCTGATGGTGTATGGCAGGTTGGAGAAGTGTTCTCTTCACGGATGAATCCTGGTTTTCACTTGTAGCTACAGGACAGATGGCAGACTGCTTATAAAGTTATTTTAGGACTCATTTCAAAGTGGGTCCTCTCAGATTAGCCATGAATTTCTGATGGTGGTTTAGTCCTCAGGTTCCCCATAAATATAGAAGCTAACTGTTTGACCCATGGTGTTAGCTTCAACTCAACGCAACTGTCAGCTAGCTGTTCACTTCATATAGCGTTATCAGAAACGATGGCAACAAACAACTCTACAAGCAAACATCAAGTTTCGGTAAAGCCACGTTTATATGGCTGATATAATTTTATCAACGTTATAAATAATCTAAAATTGTACCGAAACATTGTAGAGGAAGTCAAGCTAATCTGTTGCCAGTCGAGCTACATGTTTACACGCTCTAAACCAGGGGTGTCCAATACATCAATTGTGATCTACTAGTCAATCGCAAAGACAGTAGGAGTAGATCGCATGGCATTAAAAACTAGACGTCAGCCTATCATCCATGAAATTTGTCACTTGATGGACATGCAGTCCGAGGCCGCGTCTACGCGACGTGAATCGTTCGCTCGTTCACGCGACAACAGCCTTCGCTCTTTCTGAAACTGAAGGTTTCTGAATGCAGGACTCAGAGTGAAGATTAGTTGACAAATGCTCCGCAAGCGAAGTGGCACATGCGCTTTAGAGGCGGCTGCGGTGAAACGTTTGTCTGCACTAACAACAGTTACAATAAATGGCAGAGAGCTACTCGCCCTCTTTCAGCATGTAGGAGCAAAACCAACAACATCCTGGGTCCAAAGAGACGCTGGTGTATTCAACAGCTTGGGCTGATCGTGCAGACGCTGTAAGTGCACTGAATGCAGCTTACTTAGCCCTGCATCAGGGTTGCCAGATAAATAAAAACCCCTCCTTTTCTGTGCACATGTTCAACAAACACAACACACCTCAAGTTAGAATATCTTTACTCAGCACATATGACAGTTTAGGCTAAAATACTATAATTTTTAAAGCCGCAGTATTATAGTTCATAATTTCTTATCTGGCAACCCGACTGACACGGAAACTACAGCTTTTTCGTATAAACTTGTTCATTTTTTGTTTATTGCCCCCAATGAACAGTTAAAAGCACTAATGTTTCCACAGGTTGTTCTCATGTAAACAGTAGGTAGGTCACGTGCTGATAAAGTGTGGTCACCCATGCTTTAAACAACAAGGCGAATACATTTTCCCCTTTAATGTTAAAATCTGTCACACTACAGCAGAGTTAAATGTCTGACTTCAGGTTATTTGTTGTTTCTGACCGTGAAAAGTCAGCGTGATTATTCTGCTACATGAGCTGCGACCGACGCTGTGGGAACCTTCACCTCATGACTTCAGGTGAGCTCGAGGAGGGAGCGATGAAACGCCGGGAAGCAGATTGGATTGCAGACACACAAACACACTCGCACAACTTGGGCAGTGCTCGTTCCTAAATGTTTGCTCACTTTGTGCTGCCCCCAGGAAACACGTGCACACGCGCACACACAGACAGCGAGCGGTATGGTAAAATAGGGATGTGACACTTTAAGGTGTAGGGTGGCACCTTGATTACAACGTCCAAATGTTTTCGCTGCTGTTCAGAGACGAGGGGTGAGCCTGGGAACAGGGTGCCTGAAACGGGACAGGAGTCAAACAGCTTGAACAACAACGTAACAGAATTACAAGCAAGAAAGAAACTTTGAATCAAACAAGAAAGACAGAGGGAAAGAGTGTGTGAGAAAGTGGATTTGAGGTGTGAGAACATCCAAGCTACAGTCAGGTCGGTAACTCGAGCTCCATGTGAAGTCTCAGAAAGTAGAGCGGACCTGGGATCAGGAACACACCGAGTCATTACAAGCTGGCAACAACACACTCGCATTCCTGAGACACAGTTCATTCATGCACACAATTTAGCCACACACACACAGACACACAGAGGTGTCATCCACCCTCAGACAAAACTGGATCCATGTGCAAAACAGCCACAGACATGAGCAGACACTTCCTCTCCAGATCAGCCCACAAGGACTCCTCTTCAGAGATTTATGTTGCGGTCGTCTCTGTGGAAGACGACTAGTCACTTTAGACACAGAGGTCGTCCAACGTTCCCCAACATGGACGCCGCAGCATATCTGGAACATGACATTTTTACTAGCGTTGATTAATCTTATTCAATTTGCTGATTGACCATTTTGTATAAAAGACACCAAGAGCCAAGTGATACTGAGGGAGCGAACATCACGAGCGACTTAAAACAACTTCCGACCTTTCTCCACATGGTCAAAATTTGATTAGGCCCGAGCAGCAAAGCGCTGCGAAGGCCTGTTGTAATCGTAGCGTTTCAGGCCCCAGCTAAAATTTTCCCGCCAAATGAATTGGCCTTTTGGGAGCCTTAACATATCCCAGAACTCAGAAAATTTGACGGACGCACCAGGACTGGCGAAAATGTGCGTATTTTAAGGGTGTCGCAAAAAATCGCAACAGAAACGGCTCAAGAGCGCCACCTGGAAAGTTTCAAAATACCCTCCGCATTAGCCTTAGTTTGTTGTAGAAGCATGAAATTTGGTACACGTGTCCAATTCCCCAAGATGCACAGAAAACCCTCCGGCACCAACGTTGTACGATAAACAGGAAGGCGGCCATTTTGGAAGGCCGTCCCAAATTTCACACCTTTTTTTGCGGTTTACAGCCTCTGCATTTGAATGAATTCCTCCTAGGAATTTTGCTCAATCGGTTTTAAATTGGCCATTTTGCTCAAAAGGCATGGGGGATGAAAAGTTATCTAAACGGTTTGTTTCGGAGCATGCTGAAGGGGCGGGGCCAGACCTGAAAGTTTGACATCTTGCCATGAAAAACGAAATGCTAATAGCACCTACGAGAAAACTGTCTGAGACATCAAACCTTCAGTGATTGACCCACATCCGGTCCCCTGCAAGACTGAATGGTCAAATCACGACATCACTTAAGCCACGCCCACTGACAACAGGAAGTGTAAAGTTTTACATTGTGCAGTCCCTATCTGACCCCTGTTACCTAATCAGCATGACAGTGTGTCCAGTGGCCAAAGACATGTTGGTGTAACTTGCTTTCCAGCACTGACAGTTTTGGGTGGAGCATGGGGGCGTCACGATATGGCAAAGTAAGACGTAACGCTGTCAACATACATTTTGCTCTAAATTCCACAGATTTGAACCGAGGTGCACCAAAACCAGTATGATCGATCATTATCCACCCCTGGAGCAGGAATCCATGATAATTGTCCAATAGCCTCCATAGCGCCCCCTACAGTATTTAAAAATCTCAGCCCCAAGCCATTTTTTTCACCGATGATTCTGAAACTTTGAACATTCATATCTTCTCAGGACCTATGAAAAAGTCTCTTGTAGCCCTGGTCCAAACTCCACAGGAAGTCGGACATTTTGGGTCAAAGGGTCATTTTTGGGCATTTCAAATGGCGAATTTTAACGAACTCCTCCAAGGGATTTTGATGGATTGCCTTCAAACTTGGTTAATGTGCCCTTAACACATTGGGGAGTAAAAGTTACCTAAAACGTGTTTTTGTATATGCTAAAGGGGCGTGGCCAGGCCTCAAAGTTGCGCTTCACTCCATAAATTTCCAAACTCTATAACTTTCACATTGAAAGACCAAAATGCACCAAACTTGGCATGAATCATCCTTGTTGGATGCTCAACGATCCTCTGCGGTCAAGTTCTGACGTCCTCAAAGCCCCGCCCCCTCAGAACAGGAATTCACTTTTTTACTTGGAATGCTCCCTCTCATACAAACTTGCCCTAATCAGGATGATCCTGTGTTAGAAGACATATAATTACAAGTTGGTCTGACTTACTTTAAATTACAGTTTTCGAGGGAGGATGTGGGCGTGGCGCCGTCGCCATACGTTTGACTCTAAATTCTACAGATTTTAACCGAGGTGCACCAAAATCACTATGATCGATCATTATCCACCCCTTGAACAGGAATCCATGCTAAGTGGCCAGTAGCCTCCACAGCACCCCCTACAGTTTTCCTAGTTATATCTCAGTGATGCATCATCTGATCTGAACTAGATTTATTGTGTGTCATCAGTGAGCACTTCTAGACACATTGGTGTTGTGGATTCATGACATATCTTAAGCCCCACCAACTCAGAAAAAAATCTAGATTATTGGGTGACTCTTCCACCTTCACCCTGTGTAAGATATGAGACTGAAACCGTCACTAACTGTTGATTACCGCACATGGCATGTTGAAAAACATAAAAGAAGTGCTCGTCAAACATTTGCCACAAAACAGGAAGTCACAATAACTTCTGTCTGGAAGGTCAGATTTCGCCCAAACTTGTAAGGCTTGCTGCTGGACTCGTTCTAATATGGGCGGAAGATGATTTCGAAGGTTCGGGATATGTGCACCCTAGTGGACGCATGCGGTAATGGAATGAGAGCGTTCACGACTGCGACAGGGAGGCGTTGCTGGAGCTCCAGCGGTCGCAGGTGATTTAGAAAATTTGGCAAATGCGCACCCTGGTGAACGGGTGCGGGATAAGCACGAGCGTTCGCGATGGTGATTGGGTGGACTAGCTGAAGCTCCCACGGGAGCTGTAAGGTCGGAGCGGCGCTTTGCTGCGAGGGCCTCAATGCTGCTTTAATTTGACATTATGATGCTGTGATGGGCTTGCGACCTGTCCAGGGTGTACTCCGGCCCTCACACAGTGATTGCTGGACATGGACAACCCCCTCCCAAGGGCCTTCCCATTTTTCTTAAAAAGACACGCTGCTCAATTATCCATCCTTTGGTTCAGTCTTATACTGCTATCACGTGGTCAAATAAGGCACTACATGCCAAATAAGTCAACATTTCTTCTAAAATTTGACAAGTAATTATTGTTAACTTTCAAACAACATTTTCAGTCATTGCAATAATTTCTGAAACAATTAATCACCCAGCATTTTTTTAATCATGACAGGCCTAGGTAAAGATAATGGATGGATGCATAGATGGATATTATGATTAAATATTCAAAGTCTTCCCAATTCCTTTAGGAACATTATGAAACTGTTCCACAATTTTTAAATGCAACTTATCAGACTGGTAAACCTCCACCCAGCTTTATTTCTGAAAGATTCCCCTTCTCTAAAATGCTCTTTTTAATACCCAGTCCTCTTATTGCACTGTTGTCACTTACCGTAATGTCCGGTCTATAAGCCACTACGTTTTTCACACTTTGAACACCACAGCTTATACAATGCTGTGGCTAATTTATGGAATTTTTTTTTTCGATGAGCTAACAAGCTTCAAGCAGTCAAAACATTTATCCTCGTCACATCCGAACGCTCACATAGCTGCCCAATACAAGTCTCTCTTTAGGGATGGATCCTCGTGACTCAGCAAGACTACCTGTCTAAATAAAAGGTTAAAAAAAATCTGACCAATGAAGTGACAGAACAGGCCACAGTTGAACCAATGAAACAGAGAGGCTCCTCCCCTCCCCGTTGTGCCTCATCCTCCTTTACCGTGCACAGAAGAAAGGTGAAGAAAGAGATGAATGACTTCCTGGTAGGCTAATTTTTTTTTTAACCAGCCGAGTTACAGGCACTGTTCAGAAAAAAAAAAAAAAAATTACTGTATAAATTTGTGCGTTCCCAGTTCGTATTCAGTTAAAAATATAAATTTCTGTGTAAATATCTCTTGCTACAAAGTACTTTGAACACTGCAGACTTTATTTATACAGGTAGTCTCATTGAGTCATGAGGACCGCCACCCATAGCTTATAGACAAGTGTGGCTTATAGATGTACAAATTTATTAATTTTTTTAGTGGGTACAGCTTATTTTTAATCTATATTATATATTCATATATTACTGACATTTCTAAATTATCACATTTTTTTATGTCCAAACTTCTTCAGATATTTCTGCTGTCACAACTGCACAACATAAAACTGGCAGTCATGCGAGTTGTTTTCTTTATTGTCTTATATCCCTCTAAGATTTAAACATGTACAATTTGTGTAGAAAGTAGTTTAACTCATCTTAAAAACCAAAAGTTACAGCCCCCACACCCCCACCCCTAGATCCGCCCATGCTCTATTGGGACAGTTTATTAAAGAATCTTAGAAATTATGTAGTCACTGCGTGATTGCTTGGTGTTTGAATCAAATTAAATAATTAAACTCTAATTGGATGCATCATTTGGAGCAATTTCTGAGTTATTTACACCGACTCTGAGTGAACCAAAACGCCAGACAGCAATTATCCAAAACAAGTGAAGAAGATGCTGAAAGCACCGTTCTTCTGACAGTGACTAAAAGCACAAGAAGAACAGCTGAGACTAATTGATCTGTGGGTTTGCAGCTGGAAACTGATTTATTGATAACAGATTAGACAAAACCCTGGAGACGGAGTCAACCAGAAAATTAATTGGGATGAGATGGTAACAATGTTAGATTTGATTTATACAGTAAAAATATATTTTTTCAAACTTTATGGTGGAACTCTTCTCTTAAGCGCTGCACTGATGCCAGTTGAAACCATCAAAAAGATCCTGCCTGTTTTTATGAGGGGAGATGATGCTTTCAGGTGATCATCAGCGATACAAATGACCCCCTTGACTGCTGGAGAACCGGTTCCTGCGCCTTTAACTCAAACATGAACATCGTAGCCGAGAGCTGCTCCTCAGGGCGTTTATTTCAGTGCACAGACTCTAAAAGGTCAAAGGTCTGAGATCAGCTACGTCACCTCTGAGTGTTTACACACAGCACACAGCTCAGACACGAGTTGAACTATACGAAAGCAGGGCTGATGGAATCAGACCCGATGGAACCATAAACAAAGAGTGGAGTGCCCGTAAGAGTCTGTAAACCTGAAGAGCTTCAACCTCGAGTTGAGATTTAGGATTCAACGTGTTCGAAGAAAGAAACAAAAAGCTGAAATATTCAGTACGGCCACTAGGTGGCAGCACGTTTACATTCATGATGGTAGGAACACAAACATTCTGAACATGCACCAAAGTCCATGTGCAATAATCCAACAATGCTCAGTCCGGTCATCTTTATTTATTTTTTTGTTGAGCTGTTTCGTTCTTCATCCAAAGGATTTCTTCAATCCGGGGGCCACCAAGCAAATTGAGTCCCACAAACAATTCACTCCCCATAGTGGAAAAAAAAAACAGTTTGGACCACTTTGGCATGGCAGTCTCAGAGTCGTCGATGAGCGAGAGGGCGGGCACCGGAGGCCATCTTAGAATCAGTAAACTGTTTTTTTCCACGGTGGAGTGTGCTGTTTGTGGGAATCAGTTTGTTTGTGGCTCCTCAGACTGAAGAAGTCCTTTGGATGAAATGCTACAGCAAAAAACAAAGAAACCGTCCAGATGAGCTGACTGATGCCCTTCCTGACGCAACCACCGAGCTACCACAGCCCTCTGTGTGGAGCAGAGAGCTGGTGCCTGGGGGAACGGATGGTGGGGGTTAAGGGCCTTGCTCAAGAGCCCAGGGTGGGGCACGTTTCCCACCCACATTTTGATGTCTGTTCAGAGCTGAACCTGCGACCTTCCAATCACAGGTTCACCTTCGCTAACCTCTGCGCCATTACTCCCCATACATTATGTATACACCGGTATCCCCACCAGAGTTGGGACACAGTGAGCCAGTGTGAACAGGTGAACCAGCACCTTTTTTAAAACTGAGTTTTTAAATATCTACTGTTATAAAGTGTTAGTAAAAATAGTTTCTCTCACTGAAACCACTGTTAACATGTGGCGTTTACAGGACGTCTTAGCTGAGCTCATGAAGACAAACTATCTGTTAGTCTGGACCACAGACTGTAAAGATGAACTGGGAACCAGAACGTAGATCTGAAACTGTAACAGTGCCCCCTAGCGGCTGGCTGCAGTATAAGTTAATCCATGCCATAAAAACACAATGTTTTCGCTGCTGTGTGTACAAACATGGATTTTTCTGGTATATTTAGCGTCCAGTCGATACTTGATGCCTAAATAAAGCACGGATGTGCGGCAGGTGAGTGGGCGGGACTTCCACCACAAGAACGTGACTTCATCTTCAAAAATAAAAGATGGCCGCACCCGTCAACGAAATGTTTGCTTTACTTCATACAACGAAGGTCGACAAAGACACACGTCAGTCTCTGGTCAAATCAGAAGCTGGATTTTAAAGGAACAATTCAGATTTTTTTTTTTTTTTTTGAAGAATGAACATTTTAAATCTTATTTTAGACAGCTCATTAAAAAAAACTCAGTTTGGTGAAACTGAATGTAATTCTTTACAGATTAATTAATGATTAACCAGACTAATTCCTCTGAGGACAGAGACTAGAGTGCAGCCACTTTCAAAAATGTCCAACTGCTTTATAACAATTTACAAACCTTTACTTTTTTTATCTTTCAGACTAGCCATTAGCTCATCAGTCTGGCCTGGATTAAACTTACTCTACAAACTGAGATTATCAACAAGCTCTCTAAACTATAAGATTAATATTTAATGTGTTGATGTAAAGACACCAATCATAACTTCAGGAGTGTGATAACGTTTGTTCTTCCCATCTACAACAGGTAATATCCTTACCACAGAACCCCACTCTGAAACATGTGAACTGTCACTTTAAGCTAGTTTTTTTGGTTGATCGATCTAAACTGCTCAACATCTTGCATCACCTGTGACTCCACTAGCAAACGTCAGTAAATAAAAACGACACGTTCAGTTTAGTGAAATAATTTAGTGGAATGAACCATTTTACATAAATTATTGCATGAGTGATGCGTGTCTGGCCGTCTCTTTCAGTCCCCCCCACCCCCACCAATAAGGCATGACGTGGTGTTTGCAGCTACTCCGATATGATTATTGGTTGATTTTTGGATGACGTCAGCCTCGGTGCTGGTCTCAGCTCAGCAGAGTTCCCAGGACATCATGTGTCTCAAACATTTCTGGAAACGTCCTCCTGGAGTGGAAGTATGTGATCCCCCCCCCAGCTGTCAGAGCACTCAGCAGCCCAGCTCACAGTGTTCTGTCTGGGCTCGCCACCATGGCTGGAGGGGATGAAAACCTCTTTGTCTTCACCTCCTCTCCTCCGTTCAGCGTCTGGCCGAGGATTTGGCGGGGCGG
>JARVGS010000001.1:9292414-9302936 GCA_031762315.1 Hypsolebias antenori | reverse complement strand
TTATTTTTTTTTTTCTTTCTTTCAAACACAAACGCTGACATTTTTAGATTAGTCAACAAGTATTTATCCACGTTTTAATAAACTATAAACTCAAATATATATAAAAAAAGTTGTCTTCAGCTGTAGCAAGTGTTGCAGTTTGAAAGGGTTTCCTCCGGTAGTTTTCCAGATATGGCAACACGCGGGTACGCACTCGATGTAAACAAAGGCTGAATCTGTTGAGCTTTAGTCTAGTCTGGTTATATAGTCAGTGAGGGTGAATGAACATGGAGGACAATATATGAGGCTTCTGACTGGAAAGTGTTAGCTTCAGAGCTAATATTGTTTCTAGTGTTATCTCAAAGCTAGTATTATTTATAGAATTAGCTTCAGAGTTAGTTACATGTATTTACTGTATAGTGTTAGCTTCAGAGCTAATATTGTTTATAGTGTTAACTTAAGAGCTAATATTTATTTATATTGTTAGATTCAGAGCTAATGTTGTTTCTAGTGTTACCTTCAGAGCTAATATTAATAGTGCAAGCTTTAGAGTTAATATTATTAATAGGGTTAGCTTCAGAGCTAATATTGTTTAAAGTCTTAGCTTCAGAGCTTATATTAATTTATACTATTAGCTTCAGAGCTAATATTTATTTATAGTGTTAGCTTCAGAGCTAATATTTATTTATAGTGTTAGCTTCAGAGCTTATATTAATTTATACTATTAGCTTCAGAGCTAATATTAATTTATACTGATAGCTTCAGAGCTAATAACGTTAACTATAGCGTTAATACATATTTATAGCATTAGCTTCACAGCTAATATATATTTATAGCATGTGATTCAGAGCTAATATGCTTCAGAGCTTAAAGTGTTAGATCCACAGCTAATGTATACTGGTCTTTATATCATTAGCTCCAGAGCTAATATATAGGCTATTTTTAAAGTTATAGCGTTAGATCCAGAGCTAAGTATGGCGTTAGTTTTAGAGCTAATGAATTAAACATCACAAGTTGATCCTGTTTAATTGTTTTGAACTCATACATTGTACATAAGGACTAATACTTAACTACCGTATAACTTTATTGTATGTTTTTAATTATTAGGAGTTTTCACCTGTCACCAAAAGTAACTTTTAGAAGAATAGAGAAATGTTAAGGCCAACATGTGCAAGTAGTCAGAGACCCCATTAAGCACATAAAGTATTAACATTGCAAGTTGTTCAGTTTTGTTCATTTTCACACAATTTCCATGTCATTTTGCTGACACAACCAACAATGACAGTGCATGATTTGACAAGTGACCGCCTAGAAACTACTTCTGCAAAGGTACGGGAAGGAAAAAGCTACTCGTTATCTTTGGCCATCAAAAGACATAGCAGACAACGTTCGTACCCATGCCTGTGTGCATGTGTTTGTGTCTGTCTATCAGCAAAATACAGTATCTCCTTAAATGCTAAGACGTTTTAATGAAACTTACAGGAAGTAATCACTGGATGTACATCTACAACTGATGACCTTTTGGAGTCAACTTAAGTCAAGATGGCTGCCACAGCTAGTTGATTTTAAATAAGACAAAAGTGTGTAGATCTCAGTCAGTTTTATGAATACTGACTGAAAATCTGGTGTGATGGTAGCTGAAAGTTATCCCCAACACATATTTTGAGTACTAACAAACTGCACAAGGTCTTTGTTTACAAATTTGCTATTAACTATTTGGATCCAACTCTGTTGTTTGTTTGCAAAATTTGTTAGTTTCTCATGAAACACGTGACGTATTTAAATACAACTTTTACAAAATAATCACTGAGTGTACCTTTACACTACAGATTCATTTTTGGAGCCAACCATATTCAAGATGGCCGTCACAACCAACTGGTCTTTATGATTCAGTCTGTTTTACAGAATTGTTTTAAAATATGGGAGTCATTCAAGCACTCTGAGCCCATTATGCTAATGTTGTTTTTAATATTTGACCCAAAACAACTAAAAACTTCATTTTTATGATGAATGCACAGTGTTCTCTTTAACTTCAGGTAATTTGATTTTTGTAACTTCTGTCTTTCAGCAGTTTTCCCCGTCTCTCACATACCAAAACACACAACTCTCCTCTTTCTGAGTCAGGTGATCGCTGATAGGAGCTGTAATTTGCGTAAAAGAAGTTTTAACTGAGGCGGTTTAACAGGCGGACTTTAGACCTGTGGAAATGACTGTGGGGGTGCACACAAAGCTGCAACATTATCCTCATCGATGTGCAAAACTCCATAATAACATCTGGTCTTACTGTGGTGTTTTACAGCTCCAACCTGCAAAGTAAGCCTAAACCACAGAGTCCATTTTTTAAAATTTAAAACATTAAATGCCATTTTTAAAAAAAACTGCCTTTTCAAAATGTTAATACGTAAGACATTTACGTTGTTTTTACGTTTGTTCCAGGCTGCTTTGATGAATCTACGGCTAATGGTTTATGGTCCAATGGGACTAAAAATGGCCCTATAAAAGATTTTGCACTGGTTCCACATTTGGCCCATTAGGGTGGATAGTTGGCACTGGTGAGCCCAATAATCTGATCATTTAGTGCAAGTGTAGTCCGGTTTAAAAAAAACAAAAAACAAAAAAAAACATGGAAAAATTCCCATATGGGTTCTTTTTTAAATAAGTTGTAGTCTGAAACAGTTGGGTTTGACAAAAGATGATTTGGGAACCACTTTACAATAAAGTTACCTTTGTCAATGACTAATTATTAGTTAATAATTCACCAATAAACACTTAATAATCAACGATAAGCAGTTGCAGTGTCTTGGTTAAAATGGAGAACACGGACATGTTTCTTGCCCAGTAGTGATCCAGCATTTATCTGTCCTCTCCATTCTCAAAGTTTACATGTTTTCTACGTAATTTACATTTTTATCATCAAACTTCTGTCAGTGTAACTTCTGTATGTTAGTTTATTTACACATACAAACTTATTGTATGTGTATTAAAAGTTATACCTATTTCTTTAGCATTTGATATTGTACTTTATCACTGCATTATAAGTATCTACCACTAATATTATATCCTAAAAAATAGGTTTACATATACTTATTGTGCTTACAATGTAGTAACTTAGTCTAAAATGTTTAATATAACAACTCTAGATGAAAAAAATAGATTTGGCTTACTATTTGGCAAGAAACTGATCAGTTTTGTCTCACTGTCACTCTTAATTAATGCATAATAAGCAGTTATTAATGATTTATAAAGTGTTAATAGAGGAATTAATAACATATCTATAAGCTATTTATTAGTATCTATAAGGGGAGCCTTATTGTAAAGTGGTGCAAGTTATCTACCGGTAGTTAAAATGTAAGCAAATAAAAAAGCAAAAAAGTAAATTTATCGGAATGACTTAAGCTTGCATATAACTGTTTTATTAATGCATATTCATACTTTAAAACTACTTCCTTATGAATAACAAAGTGGCATTATTAAATAATTGAAAATGTCAGTTTTTTCATTCAACCCTTATTTAAACAGATAAGTCACATTGAGCCTCGAAGACTCATTTACAAGTGAGATCTGTTGGACGGACAATAAAAGTGGTGAAAAATGACACGTAGGGTTTGGAGACAAAAAAAAAATTCCCAACACATTTTTGACCTCTGTTTGAAGGTCAAAAATGTGGTAATAAAAAAAAATCTTGCACACAAGCACATAATGACGCCGACATTGAAGTGGTATTATGTACTACACAGATGACACTCTCCTTCTCTTTCTTGAGGTGTGTGGGTGATTAACAGTATAACGATCACTAAACTTTGTTTTACATATTTTATGTGGTTGTTGTTGGTACCATCGTCTAACTTTTTTCTTTTTTTGCCCTATAAGTCACAGTTTTTGCATAATTTGCATGCCCTGTGACTTATACACCAAAGCAATTTATTTATGTTTTTTTCCCATATTTATAAACCAATTTTTGGCTGACATATGACCGTTTTCGTAAATTCTGACTCAAAATAATGAACACTACCATTTTCAGCTGTTAGATGGCATTCGAGTAGTATGGGATGTCATTGTGTCAAGGTTTAAGTTGCTATTAATGACACAATCGTCTTGCCATAGACTGCCACCTTCGTCCAGCACCGGGATCATGTTTGGTACAACTGTCAAATCAACTTCATTTCGTTGCGCCGCCCTAGAGAAATGCAGCTAATTTGACCAATGAAGTGCATTTATTAAGTAAAAGTTCAACTGAGACACACCTTTACTATGATGCCAAGCAAATACAGTAAATAATTGTTTTAGGTGCTTATCTTGTTAAATTTTGAAAAAATGTGCAACGTTCCTCCTTCCTGATTTCCTCCCTCTGCGCGCTCCCGGAGTACCGAGGCAGTGATTACTTTTGAAATACAACTGATTTGACCATTAAAGTGCATTTATTAAGTAAAAATTCAACTGAGACACACCGTTACTATAAGTCGAGCAAACAAATAATTGTTTTTAGGTTGTTATCTTGCTAAATTTTGAAAAAATGCACAGCGAGTCTTCCCTCTGCGTGCTCCCGCTTCCTCGAATTGGCTTTTGAAATGCAGCTGATTTTACCATCAAAGTGAATTTATTAAGGAAAAGTTCAATTGAGACATATCTTTGATATATCGAGCTAATAAATAATTGTTTTTAAGTGTTAATCTTGTTAAATTATTGTTTAAGTCCTCCTGTACAAGCTCCCGAGGCCGCCATTTGGCAGCCAATCAATGTTTGGCACAACACCGGCCCACATTTCTGGGTTGTCAGCGGTGACATGTAATAGATGCAACAAATATGGAAAAGCAATGTATTTATGCTTTTTTTTTTTTATTCCACTTTATTAGATATATTTGGACTGATGCAACGTGTAAGACGTTGCGACGTGGAAAATTCCTTCTTTATTTCTCTCAGTTTGACTTGGTCTGTAAATGGTTCTTGTTTAGTTCTGTTAGTCTCATTCTGTTTATTATTAATTTGTACTTTGTTTCTGTCATCTTGTTTTATTAACCCTTTGCTTGTTTCTCTCATGTTTTATTACTACACACCGGTATGTACTAGAAGTGCTAGCATTCAAATACAGTTCCTTTTCCACACGCCATGACTCTTTTCATTTTGCAAAGCTGGCTTCATTTCTGAAAGCTCACATTTTTTGCATGACGTGGCCAGCGCCATGGGGATTTGTGAAGGATCGTATGCATCGTAAAGAAGGATTGGTCATTTCAGCCATTTTGTGGAAATGTTTTGTGAAAATGCCGACATTGCAGTTTAAATAAGGATTTCAGATGCATTTTTTTTTGTTTTGTTTTTAAACAAGGAAATGAAAAATTTCTTGTCAAAGTCAAATCCACCAGAAAATTTTCAGAAGTTTTCTCTAAAACAGAACCCAACAATTTTGAGACTGTACATAAGTAACAGTTTTTTTTATTATTATTATTATTCAAAGCATATTTTGTAATCTGGTTTGTGCAGATTTGAGTTCTCACTTTATCATTTTATTAGGTTTAAAAATGAGATTTAAAGCTTTGTTACCTGGATAAATTGTAATTAAATAAAGAAATTGTACAATATTTTGTCAGTAAAATTATATCCACTCCTCAAGACACCAAAGCACTCTTTATTGTATCAACACATGCCAATAAAAAAAAATCAAGATAAGCACCAACTGTACATCCAACAATCTGTTATCTTTACCCGCTTATTCATTTCTGGGTCACAAGGGTCACTGGTGCACCAGTCCAGCTATCACTTTGCAGTTATTGTTGTGCTCCAATATAATTTGGTAGAAAAGTAACAATTTGAGTTTTCCTTAAAAAAAAAACATGAAAGAGGGAAAATCAAGACAAGATATGATTTGCATCTCAGGTTGCCTCTTTTTATAAATATTTATTTCTACATGAACTTTCACCATTGCTCTTCTTTTGCATACTTTTCTTGGTTTTTAGTTTTTGTTTTTATTTATTTATTTATTTATTCATTTATTTGTTTATTTATTTATTTTGTCATTTTTGTTTTTGGGACTTAGAAAATTTATTTGACTTTTTACTGTTCTTCCTTTACTTTTCTACATTTTTCCTCTTTCTTCCAGGAAAAGACTCAGACTAACCTTTTCTTTGTTTCCTGAATCAAATTTAATCTGAATCAATGCAAATGTTTCTCCTTGTACAAAATAGCTGCATTCACAAGTGAATGGTTGAAACACAATGGAAGAAATGTATTTTTTTTTTATTAGGACACAATGGCTCTTTGGCAGCTTTTGTCCCTTCTCAGCTACCCTCCCTGTCTCAAACATAAAAAAAAACACACACAAAAAAAAAGGAAGTACATCCCAAAATTTTCAAGAACTACCATTATTATTAATCGTCAAGCGGAGGCGACCCTTTACATGTGCATCATGGGAAATGAGAGAGGTGTCACGAGAAGCAACACTGTCTTGTTCTCTGTGAGTGAGTGGATAAGTGCTACATGTCAGCGTCATGTTTAAAGACGCTCTGCATGATATCTTTGTCATCAGGGCCGACAGAAATCACGGCTGGAGACGAGCGGTGAGCTGGCTTGTCACAACAAACTGCTGCAAGCAGAGCTCACGGCGCGATGGAAAGCTGTAATTTAGAATCAAATGAATTATCTTTGACTACAGTAAGTTTGTCAGAGAGATGAGGACGTGACGGATTGGGACAGAAAATGTCAGTGTTGTGCAGTAAATTAATGCAGCTCTGAAAATCATTTCAGCTGTTTGTGGGACGTAACTTGATGAAAAGAAGGGCATAATTGAATTTGTAAAAGTACATGTGAAAATGAAAAGCTGGTAAGCATCTAATGAGTTATTGAAAATGGATTTTTTAAAATGACAATGCAGATCCATAGGTGCTGTCAGCTCAAAAAGAGCATCATGAAGGATTATGAGGTGTAGTGCAGATGTTAAAAGTACAGCTTCATTTAAGTCTCATTTCTTACTTACAATACTGATAATTTTATCAACATGTTGAATAAAAAGCATTTTTCTCTGCCTAAAATGTTTGCAGCAGAGCTTTGTTTTAGCTATTCATAACATCGTTTTATGTTTCATTTTCTTTGAACATTTCAGAAAATGACTTATTTTGATGACTGAGTTCCCATTTAAAGTTCTTGCAAAGAGAAACTCCTAAACTGAAAAATAAAAAGGGCTCATTTACAGCACAAATACAGAAACTATGCAGCTAGACTTAGGTGTGTGACACAGAGGAATCACAGTTTTTGACTTTCGGTCATGAACTCACAGGAAAATGTGTGAAGCAAGTAAAGCGTTATTGTCTTTTTATTTTTATTTTTTGCATGCTTTTGCAATAAGGATTAAATGTTGGACAAATAATTGGTTGTAAAAATCCAACAAACCAGAGATAAAAGTTTGTTCATCTTCTTTTTGTGTGGTGTCATTTCATGAAGACTGGAAGAAATACGGGCGGCACGGTGGCTCAGCTGGTGGAGCTGTCACCTCTCAGTGAGAAAGAAGGTTGCTGGACTGAATCCAGGCCAGGGACCTTTCTGGGTGATTTGCATGTTCTTTCTGTTCTGCGTGGGTTTTCTCCAGGTACTCCGATTTCCTCCCACAGAACTAAACCTGCATGTTAGGTTAATTAGTTATAACCAGTTATGAATCTTAGCCCACCATGGTTGGATGCTGTCTACCATGGGGCACTAAGATTCATAACTGGTTATAACTATACGTATCTATCACTGCACTACTCATTGGTCGATGGCCATTATCTACACAAAGGCTTCCACACTGGTTCATCTTCATCTTTAAATCCCTCCTTGGTCTGCTACCTTGTATTTATTATATACATATATTTATGTTGTGTTTACTGTTAATGTTCTTGTGTTTTTGAGTGGCACTAGGTGCATTTTTACTTTTTTTTAATCTGTTTTAACTGTAAAGCACTTTGGTCAGCATTTGTTGTTTTTATGTATAAACTGACATTGACATTCTTACATCGCCTCGCACATGTCACGCCGTCAGTGCAGTTACAGCGTGTGCTCTCAGGACATCATTGCCTGCAATGCGGACTGAACTTTGCAAAAAGGCCTTTTCCTTCTCTGCTCCTGCAGCCTGGAACACCATGCAACAGGAACTGAAGTTGTCCACCTTAAGTTCTTTAAGGGCTTTCAAATATTTGACAATGTCAGTTGGAATATCACAGAAAACATGTTCTTGTTTTTAGTATCCTACCTTGTTTTACGGCACCCTGATTTGTTTTATGACACTACTTTTATTTTAACTGCATTTTTACTGTAGTTTATTGTTACTATGGTTTGTTGTTGTCTGTACATGTAATCTTCACACCTCTGTAACTTCCCTCCTCAGAGGAATTGATTTGGGTGGATTTTCATAACAACCCTTTATGTTCATGGCTCCTTACATTTGATTGATCATGATGGTCTGTTGGATTTTTTTGTTTTTTTGTCAGAGCCAGAGAATCTTTATTCTCATTCACACCACATGTGGTACATGTGATGGAACGAGATTATGTACACAGGGTCCCAGTTACATCCAACAACAAAATATAAAAGAAAAAAAGTAATAACATCTAAGATATGAACTAAGAAAAATACCAACTAAAAATACACTAAGCACTAATATCATAGAAAACATTACTCCAAACAGCAGCACGAACATGAGTCTGTATGAGCAGATGAACACAGCATGAAACAGATTTTTGTCAGCAGCAACATGAAACAGATCAGCAACAACATGAACAGATCAGCAGCAACATGAAACAGATCAGCAGCAATATGAACAGATCAGCAGCAACATGATGTAATATTTCACAGTGATTATTCTGGTTAGATATTCCTGAGTCTAACAGCTTCAGGGTAGAAGCTGTTCCTCATAATACGGTGACATTAACAAAAAACTGGCAGAAAAGTATCTGAATGGCAGAAAGAAGCTTAAAGTACCACAAGTGAAAATAGCTGAACTAAAAAAAAAAAAGTGGAATTAGTTGTAAAGGCTAAAACTAGCATAAAATACCGGTAGCTGAAATAGTTAAAACCAGCAGAAATAAGGTGAAATGAGCAGAAAGAAGCTAATTAAGCTGAAAGTAGCAGAAATTACAATGAAAAATGTTAATATCTGAAAAAATCTGAAAACAGTTTAAATTAGCTAAAAAATGCTAAAAACATAGAACAGACTTAAATTAGCAGAAGGACCCGTTTGCCTAATTAGGCAGAAAGAAGCAGAAATTAGCACAAAATGAGGAAATGATCTGAAAAAGACAAAATTATTCAGAAAACAGCTGAACTGTAGCTAAAAAGTCAAAGAAGCTTAAATTACCAGAAGAAAGTGGAGAAAGCAAAATTTTGATGAATTAGGCTTAAAGTTGAAATGAGTGCAAAAAAATGTGGAATTAGTTAAAAAAGCTAAAATTAACATTAAAACATCTAAATAGTAGCTAACAAAGCTGAAAATTGCTGAAAAAAGCTGAAAGGAAGATAAGTTGAAAAAAAAATAGCAAAAGACGTTGAAAGAAGCACAAAAATGTAGTTGGCAGAAAGAATCTGAAAAGAGCACAAAACGGCTGAAAGTAGCTGAAAAGGATTAAATTTGCACAAGGAAGATGAAAGAAGCTGAACCAGAAGAAAACGTGAAAGGAGCAGCAAAAGGTTGTAAACACATCTAAACATTTGAAGGATTTAAAATGAACTCGATTCATTTTTATGAGTAAAAAAGTGACAGAAAAGGCTAAATATTTCAAAAAGCTGAAGTTGCACCAATGCCAAAAGACAGAGCAGGATTGTCAAGAAAAGAGTTGAACGTTTTAATTCATGATTTGCTGAAACAGCACAAAAATTGTGGAACGAGAAAGATGCTGAAAAACAAAGAAGAAAAATGGATCACACTAGAGTGAATGCTTCACAAGCGTTCACACCATAAACCAAAATTGATCAAGTATAAAATCTTTAAAAATACTATGTTGTGCTTTTATGACAGCATGACGCTAATGTTTTATTGGTGACATGTTGTATGGTTATCAAAACATAGTCTTCAAGGCAAAAACATTGGAGAAAACTTTAATGGATTTTACAGTTTTCCAACATCGTCAAACATTACTTTATATACTTTATTTTTCCCAGAGGGAAATTTCATAATTAGTACTAAAGTTACAGATGCTGCTGTTCATCTGATATATGTTGCAATAATATTAAATTTAAACGTCTATTTAATCAAAGGAAAAACAAATTTCAGAATGTTTTTCCTTGTTTCTTGAAGGTTAGATTAACTTCATAAAAATAGTTACGAGAGTTCTTATTTTATTGTTTGTTTAATTTAAGAATATTAAAGTTAGAGATTGTCTAGGGAGTTCTGGCATTTAGAATGTATTTTGATCATATATGGATTTTATTGAAGAAAAACAAGTCACCTCTTTATTTGCTTAGACAGAAAGTCATTAATTTATTGCAATCTTACAGGTAGAGAAAAAGTCAGCTGTCCTCCTGATGGAGGTGCTGTAGGACAAGTATCTCAGCTGCTTTGTGAAGGTTTTTCTTGATCAAAGAA
>JARVGS010000001.1:9027770-9039658 GCA_031762315.1 Hypsolebias antenori | reverse complement strand
CAGGTAGTCTCATTGAGCTACGAGAACTCATTTTCAAGAGAGACCTGTTAGGGAGCAGATGGTGGGGGTTAAGGGCCTTGCTCAGGGGCCCGCAGGAGTTTGTGTGATTTTTCCTCTTAAATAAGTTTTAGGTTTTTCTTGAGGTAATGTAATTTCTTCGCTAAATAAATATGTGGTCATGGTTTGTGCTCGTTAGTTCCTATATGTGTGTGGTATCCTAACTAGATGACAACAAATCCATGATTATGCGAAATTGAAATTCAGATGTACAAGTAAAGAATGCTAAAAGTGGTGTTGCCCAAAAACAGCTCAAGCAATTCATGTCTAAAAAAGGCATTTTGTCTTTATTGTTCAATGTTTTTATTAGGCCTTTTGCTATTTGTTCTTTGTTATTTTCATCCACTTTTCCCACTAACATTGGCTATAAAAACGCTTTTCAGGTGAAAACAACAACAAAACACTCTGATAACCTGGAGTGCCTTTATATTTCAAAACTGAAACTCAGCTAAAGTCTCAGATTTTGTGGACAGATGCAAAATATTTTGAAGATGATGTGCGATTAGTTTTTTTTAAAATTATTAATAGTTTGCTCATCAATAAATATACTTTGGTATACTGTAAATTGGACATGCATGCTTTGCTGTTTTGATGTTTTTATTCTCAGAAGAATGACCTCTAGCCATTCTTGACTGTGGGAAAATTTGTTTCAGAATTCATAAACATTAAAAAAAAAGTTTTATTTTATTTTTAAACAATGGCTGTATATTTTCAGCAAACATTTCGAAAATAGAAGTTTAATGTAAGGACTACATCTCCCTGCGGTCCAATGTATAAGTCGCGCATGCGCAAGACTAGTAACAACTGCAAGAAAAGACGTTCGCGCGGCGCTTGGTTGCGTATTTGATTCGTTTGACAAAAAGTGCGGTGAAAAGGCAGCACGATAGCCAAATTGGTTACATTTAACGGGGGGAAAATCGTGTGTTGGAATATTTTAAAGGAAACTTGAAACAGGTATGAGTTTGACTCAAGTGACATTTATTTTTTTTTAAAAACATTTTCAGTGTGTGTAAAAGTGCAGGTCTACGGAGTTGACTGTTAAAGGAAGCGTGGCTAACCGCCGGCTAACGCTAGCCTCCGCCGTAGTGACGGACTCAGCCGATGCTACCACCGTCTTCCCTGCTGCTACCTAAGCTATGGCTCACAGCCTCATTACATTCCGCGTAAGGTTCTATCGTCACCAACAAAAAACAAAACTTTATCATAAAACGTGCTAATTTTACTCTTGTCAGTTAATCCGAGTGGCGCGCGCCTCTTTAATTCTAGCCGTTAAAAGGAGTTAAAACTCCAACGGCAGCTTCAGGCAGTCATTTTACATTTATTTTGTCACGGAAATCCTGCTTACGTCGTTATAACCAGCTCTGAGTGTGTAGTAACGAGTGGCCAGTGACCGGTTCAATCCAGTGATATTACAACTAGCTTTAGTTTAATTGGCTTAAGAAGGCATCGTGGTCAGCTGGGTTTCCCCTGCAGGTCATGGATGATCACACTGTCCCTGCTTTAACTCGTACAAATCTGCTTGTGGCCACCTAAGACATTTACAAACCACAACACCATGATTGTTTCATGTTGTGTGTAAGATTACAGGAGTTCTGTTAAAAAAAAAAAAAAAAAAAAAAACGAGGCCCAATGTGATTCACCATACATGTTAAAGGATAAAAAATTAAAAATATGAGGTCACTGACATCTGACAGCAGTGTCTTAATAAAGAGATCACTATAAAAGACTGAAGTAAAATCTGTTTTTCTAGCCTAGAGAATAGTCTGAGGGGAAATCTGAGTCAGAAATGAGAACAAAATGTCTTTCATCAGACTGCACAGCTGTTTTTATTAAGCTTTGTTGACATTGTTTTGAAACACTACATTTTTGTTGCAGATCCAGTTAAATTACACCTTCCAGCATATTTCGAGGAGCTATGTTTCAGAAAGTAGACAGTAAGTGGTCATTGCAGTGGGTGCTGAATCCCTCTGCCCCACGTGTGTCACAGTTTGCACGACTGAAAAGACTAGAAAGCCAATCATTAAATGTGATCTATTTATTAATTTGACTTCAGACCAAAACAGCCTTACACAATGATAATCGGATGTTCCAGTTTCATCTCTCATTGCCTAATGTAGCAGGAACTTCAATGAATGACACCCCATCCTCCCATTCTTATGTCATCAACATGCTTTTCTGTCTGAACTTGAAGGGTGCGTGCGTTTTTCTTCTTTCAGCTCGTCTCTGTGCACGTCGAAAGGCCAGGCTGTGAGAGGCTGGCAGCGTTTAAAAAAACACAACATGCCTTGCTCGCCTCTGCAGAGGGAGAGCCTGTGCTCTCCGGCACAACCGGTTGGAACCGCTCTCTTTTAATAATTAAATTATGATCCAAGTCTGAGGAAAGAGTAGAAAAACAACAAAAAACAGTTCAGAGTTGTTCACGCTTCACGCTTTTCTCCCATAATGCAACTGGTAATTAGTACTTAGCTTTACACCTCGCTCATTTAGAGAACTGTCAAGCTGAAGAATGTTACTCTGTACACCATTCACAAGATGCTAAAGGGAGATTTCAACCATTTTGATGCGGGGTCATGCAGACAGGTCTTGACCAATTAATATCTTACCTGTTGTAGATAGCTCTTTTAACAGTCTCAGTTTGGAGAAATAGAATTTATTGTATAAATTGTGTCCGCCTCACTTATACCCCAACAAGACCCAAATTAAATTAATCAGAGATGATATGCATCTCAGCTGCTGTTGTGCACGATAAAAACACTTATTATTATTTATTTCTTAGTTATTATTTCACATCAGTTTTTGACAGCTGATAGCAAAGATGTTCAAGACCGTATACTGTACAGCAGGGCTACTCAACTCACGGCCGGGGGGCCAAATCAGGCCCAAGGGTGAGTTCACTTCAGCCCACCAGTGGGTTCATTTTTAAATAAAATTAGATTTTAAATACAAGTAGTAAAACAGACTTGCTTAATGACAATAACAGCTGGATGTCTGGCCCATGAGCTCTTGGTTTTCAGTGACTGTGCCCTGCTGTACAGTGTTGCCCCAGGTTATTTACTATGAGAGGTAACTGGAGTACCTGGAGAAAACCCACAGGTTCAAACTGGGGATTTAACCCAATACCTTCTTGCTGTGAGGCAACAGTGCTAACCACTGAGCCATTGTGCTGCCCATATAAATTTAGCTGTTGAACAAAGATAAGTTTGTTAAAGTACTTGAACAGTTTCATCATGTTTAATGGCTCAAATCTGTACATGTTTGTATTGCACGCATAAATACACAAAAATACAAAAAGAACAATGCAGAAATCAGATGATCACAACGTTCAACTATTGAACCAGAGATACACACAAAAAAACCCCACAATTGAAATATCCTTCAATGCAAGCAAAGACTATCCAGGTACAGACCAGTCTGCGTCATCAGCATCAGAGTTCACAAAACTGCTGATTTTATAAAAAAAAAAAAAATAAATATCCCCACTCCCACATAGCTATGCTTCAGTCACTCTTTTTAAAATCTTTGCTACCAGTTTTACTATTTGGTTTGAAAAAATGTAGCTAATATTAACCGTTTTTACTCATTTAACAATGACATCACTGCTGAACTTCATCCCCAACTCTTAAAGTTTGGGTCTCACTGGTGACATTCTATAAAAATTGTTTGATGTCACTTTGATTGATTGGTTGAAATCATAAATGACCAAAAAAAATCAAATTCTGTTGAAAGCAGATCCTGATTAAAATCTAATTATAATACAGTACAACTGGATTTAGTGAAATACCAAGTAAAACTGTGCTGTTTGAAATTGACAGTGATTTAAAGGTTTATAAAACAGTGTTTGCATGAACTTCTTTTGAGACTGGATTTGTTTCAAGACAAAATGTGTTTCTTGACTCCTCAGACAAATCATTATCTCGTTATCTGATCACAACCCAACGTCATAATGGCTGAAATACAACGATGGAAATGAACATGTGACCTTTGGGAATGTTGCTGGTATTTGAGGAAAGCCTTAACAAAAAGAACCAGGAAAGCTTTCAACACATGAATATCGGCCTTACGGAGCAACAGAGGAGAAATCGTTGAACTGATGAATTGATTATTTTCAGAAAAGCACACGCCGCTTGTTGCTGGAAAAAATCAGAGCTATAGAACGAAGTCAAGTTTTTGTTGTTCAGATTCTTCTTTTTCTCTCCTGGTTGTCTAATCATCCCTTCTGTTGCTTACCCCCTCCCCATCACTGCACCCCACTGCTGCCCTGTTTGTGACAATATATAAAGGCGTTTTAGTCAGGGAGTACGTCAGGCAAATGTTAGATTTATGAACTTGAACAGCCTTGGATAAAAAGAGACAAGATTTTCTTTACATCACATTTCTCTTTAGTTTTTAGGAATGTTGTCTTGTAGCTGCTAGAAGCTGTTTACTACACATTTATATTTAAAGAACGGACCATCTGTGCCGGCATCGCTCACAAGACAGCTACAGTTCAGTCAGAACCAGGAACAGTTTTGACACAAACACAGAAAAAGGTGTTTTTTAGCCTTTATTTCACATGCTGGTTGGAAGACAGCCAGTTTGCTTTAATGGCGCATTTCAGCAACAAAAGGAGAAGTTGTAGAGGGAGTTGTTACCTCAGCATCAGCTGGGAGATAGCCTAGCTCAGCTTGGCTCAGTTCAGCACAGCACAGCACTGCTTACTAGTTAGTCCTACCCTTCCCTTACCCTGCTACATCTCCCCCCCCCACTAACTTCTCCAAGTGAGCTGCCATGGCGTCGGTCCGCTTCACCGTGACTCCCACCAAGGCCGAGGACCTCCCAGGGCTGTCGGACACGTCGCCCGACCTCAGCTCCCGCCCGTCCAACCGAGTCCACTTCGGCTCCAGGGAGAGTGTGAATCGAAGCGAGCCGCTCGGCGAAGCAGGTGTGACCGTCGCAGCAGGAGAAGGGGCCGAAACACCTGACCACTGCAGCGCAGAGCAAGGTGAAGAACACACTCGTTCACACAGCTTCAATGTGCTGATGATGTGACTCAGAATGAAGTGTGAAAGTGTTTTTTTAGTTTTGACAATAGAACAGACAGAAGTGATTTGTGCACTCCGCTTGCCTCAAGTATGAATGGTGTGAACGTACAGCGCACGTCAGGATGTATCAGAATGAACACACACTTCTGACCTGCAGTGAGAATGTTCTTATCGCCACGCTAATGTTTTCTAGTATCAAGCTACAAAGAACTGAAACTCTCCTACATGTGCAGAAATTTGACTCTGGTTTTCTGAACTTTAGGGTTTTTTTATGGGTTTGAACATTTATGATTTAAATTCAAATGAGGAGGCTGACCCACATTTAATCACAACACAACATGTAACACACCTGAACAATGATCAACACAACCTCACTCCTGCGTGAACCCTAAAGTTTCTTATATGTTTGTCTCATGTAGAAGTAAACACATCAGTGATCGCACGCCTGTGAGACATGCTGGAGTGTAAAATGTATGAGAGTCATCTAAGGTGAACTTCATTCTCATTAGCTATGTTTACATGGACATAAGTAATTGGATTAAACAGCCATTTGGAATAAAAATGTGTCGTGTAAACGCCTCATTCAGATTACTTTTGTTGATTCAGCTCAATCTGAATGCATTTGTAATTCGAATGGGAGGGGTGGTTTATGTCAATTCATAATCTGAACAATGTGCATGTAAACACTTAATCTGAGCATTTTTCTTCCGACTGTGGAAAACCGGCCTGACTGCGCATGTGCAACCTGTCAACCTCACATATTTCCACCTGGCTAGATGTTAATATGTTGTGGAAGTAAAACTGGTCGGTGAGCGACACATTTCTACTAGAAACTTTGAAGGAGCTCAAAATGATCTGTATCACCTGTAGCTCAGTCAGGGAGTGCAGTAACGTCTCCACCGTCATTAAAACTTGTTGTGGGTCCATTTTGGGCGCTCAGGTTTGTTTACGTTCGTCACGGAAGTAGAACTTCTTCTTCTGTGTTTTTTTAAAGGAGAGTTTTCCACTCTGTGCATGTCAGTACTTCTATTCTGAATAAAATCCTGCTGCATGTAAACACTCGACGTAAACGGATTGAGCCCATGTAAATGATACATTTGGATTATTTAATCCAAATATGTTCCAATACGCTCAAAAAACTTTGGGCATTTAAACATAGCTACGGATGGACGGACGTACAGTTAAGATGATACAGATGTAGCGCTCCGCTTCTCTCACGCATCCTAACCCCATATCCCACCCCGGTCAACAGCTGCTGGCAGAAACGAAGCACAAAGTTGTCAGCCCTTCCTCCCCCCGCGTCGTCAACAACCCTCCCCCAAAGAGACGAGCGTCCTACCAAGCCAAGTGAACTCAAGGAAACACTGCATGTGGTGTGGTGAGTTGTAGGTAACCAGAAAAACCCGGAGTGGACTTTTGGTATCAAACCGGAGTGGTTTGAGCATTCTATTAATCAAGTGGAATGGATTTGTTCACAAAGAAATAGAAATATCGCTGGGTGAGTTAATATGTCATGGTCATTGTGTGTGGGTGCGCAAATTCTCCACAGCAACAGTTCCTGAACGGTTTTGACCCACAAAATACCAGTGGTGATTTGTGACCCAGACTAATGCTAAGTGTACAAACATACTAAAAATCCATTAAACTTGAGTGTCATGGCAACAAAAAAGACCATTATAACTATTTTACCTATTTAAGATGACTGTTTTAATTTTTGTAACATTTATACCAAAAATCATACAGTTTGCAATTGTTTAAAGTCTTAAGATCATCTCAGGAAACCACCTTTCTTGTTCCATGACCCAGTCGGAGTCCCAAGCCCAGATGTGGGGCTCAATCCTCTCCAGAATGAATGGACATGGAAAAAATCCAACATTTTGTGGAAAGCCCTCCCTAAAAAAGTGGAAGCTGCTGCAGAGTACAGTTCCTGTTGGTGTGATGGTGTGGCCCAGTACTTTAGCCCTTATCGTGCATGTTCTGGTGAAATCGGCTGCATAGCAAAAATTGATTGTTTAAAAACTAATTTGTTGAAATGAACTTAACAGAGTTCAAACATGTTGAGTGACAGGGGAGGAATATTTCTTTAGATGGGGGTAGAAATATAATTTTAGCTGAATATTGTGTTTTTTTAATACTTATGCAGCATGGGTGAGCACATTTAACCTCTACAAACTGAATAATGACACACTTATTTAAAGTTGTTGTAATCAACATTTTCAGGATGACTGGGACCTCCCTTCAGCCACTGGTTGAGTAAAGGTCAACACTGAAGGTAGCTTCCAGTGGCAGAAGGTTTGTAATCTGAGTTCATCCCATTTCCAGGTGAAGAGACGACAGGTTGTCAGACGACAGAAGCCCCCTGCGAGGTGCAGTTAAGAGCTGTGACCACGTCGGGTCTCTCAATACGAGCCAGTGCAGAGAACAGCAGTCCCAGAGTGGAGCCCTCTTTCTGGGCCCAGTTAGAGAGGAGCGTATGCGCCGGAGCCTCGCCGCGCCCGAACAGGTCCAGCTGTTCGGGCTCGTAGCCCAGCACTGCTCCCAGGTGCCTCCATCCCCGGCCGCTTCCCTCCTGCAGGAGGCGCTCCACCTCCTCCTGTCGGTGGGGGGTCAGGTTGATGTACAGGCGAATGTCGTGCTTGCTGTCTCGTTTGGAACCTGTAAAAACACAAGCTGAATGAGCTCGCTGGCTGTACTTACCAAAAGAAATGAACTCATTCAGCACTTTCTATAATGAAGATGGCATTTACGCTAAATAATGTTGCTACAAACGAACTGCTTCATTATGGAGCCGGCCTCAGTTTAGTTATCATACGGCTGGGCAATAAGGAATTAATTTAATTAATATTCCAATTCTTTTAAGATAAATCGCGATACATATTGATCATTTTTTTCTTTCCATAAAGTAAAAACAAAACTATATTTCGGAGTCAAAGCTTTGTCCCAATTGTCACACAGGCACATCTAATAACAAGCAGCTGTAATTCTACAAAATAAATGTCTAAAAAAATAAACTATTTACATATATTAAATAATAATCCTCCAGCTGCGCCGCCTTCATGATGTTAGTAAGCGTGTGTGAAGCAGCATGTGAGGGGCTGTTTGTATTCAGTGAGGAAGGAGAGGCCGTGTGAAGTTGGCGGCACAGACGGACAGAAACAGGAGAACTACTGTACACGGATTTTCAAGTCTTACAGTGAGAGGTAGCGTGACATTAATAAAGCATTGGCTTATCATATCGCTGAAGACACAACCCTTAGCGGCTAACAAGACAGCTACCTTTAGCTGTCTTGTTCCACAGTTGAGACTGGGACTGTGTCTTTAGCGATATAATAAGCTGCTGATTTATTAATGCCACGCTACCTCTCTCTGCTCCTCTTATAAGGCACAACACAGCTAAATGAGTTTTGATCCGTGATTTGTCTCAGGGAAGGAGGCTGAAGTCCACAGTCGGAGCTGCAGTTCCACACATGCTTCACTCCAGTGCCAACCTTTTATCGGGACTTGTTTTCGGCATCGTCTACAGAAATCATTTTTCTGCCGTTCATCTGACAATTCAAATCCAAACCATCTCCAAATACAGCCATTGTTTTCCTTTTTGCTCAGCAGCTAAGCTGCTCTTCGATATCCTCTCCTGTGTTTATTTCTGCTAAACTCCCGCCCACCTGGAGAAGCAGGAAGTGGGGGGAGCGTGGGCGGGTGATGATCTGGATTTGTATTCAGTGAGGGAGAAGGAGGGGCTGCATGCAGTTAGCACAAATGGGAGAAAAAGAACTACACGGATTTTTCAAGTCTACTGATACTTGATGGTTGTGATAGAGCCATTTTAACCATTGTAAATTGGAAAACTCGTAATATATCGAGTATATTCGATACATCGAGTATATTCGATACATCGAGTATATTCGACACATCGAGTATATGCGGAGTGTGTTCGATACATCGAATATGTTCGATACATTGAGTATATTCAATACATCGCCAAGCCCTAATCCACGCATCACAAATTTGCTGAGTAACATTGTCCTGATCCGTGAAGTCAAGAGTCAGACAATTTCTTTATTTCGGGATCATTAACTTCTAAATAAATCATCAGACACACAAAATGTGCCTAATTTAACTGTCAAAAAGACTTCAAAAAACATCATTCATAAACATCTGGTGTGCTTTAGGTGACAAAACACACAGACAATATTATTGATTTATTGAATACTGTAATATTGTTGGATGTTGTCATTTGTAGACGGTCCCTGAACTCTCATTTCACTTTGGGCATTGTGTTTGCTCCGGCTTCTTGTCACCCTTCAGCTCTGCACTAAAAAGAAAGCTCAACACCTGGACACCAACATTATTATGTATATTATTAGACCTTTATTTATACAGGTAAGTTCCCATTGAGCCTTGAGGACTTATTTACAAGAGAGACCTGTTTTATCTATGAGGACACTTTAGAGAGAACTGATTTTTACAACCTCTGTTTTTATTTCTTTTCCTGGCACTTAAAGAGCTCCATACTTGACTCATCTTGTTGAGTTTTAGTTGAAGTTCAGGGTTTGTTTGTATTTATTTTTCCCCGTTTTGTTTAGTCTTGGTTTACTTCCATCATGTTCTTTTACTGCCTTTGAAAATGCCTCCCTGGTGTTTATTCTGGTGTTTTTAGGCTCGTCTTTCCCACTTTCCTCTGAGTCCAAGTGTTTATCTCAGCTATTTATCTGCTCTGTTGTTCCCCTGCATTCTTGTTTAGCTTCACTTCAGTTTGATCTTGATTCTACACCACTTGCTGTTCGTTAGCGACTTTGAGTCTTTTTGCTGTTACCAGCGTCCACATTTAGTTTTAGGTAAAATGTGTGTGGAATACTTTGAGACTAAAACTATTTTCTACTTTCTACGATGTACTTGTGTTTAGCTTCAGTATTTAATTATGCTGAAGCAGATTTAATAGATAACATTGTTTCTGAAGGAAATGAGCACACCGTAATGTATTTCTGTAATAATAAGAATTAAAAAAAGAAGCTGAATAGTTTTTTGGAAAAGCCATAGCACCCACGTCCTGAATCAGCTGAACGTTTCGATTTATGAATGGCTAAATTAGCCCAGTCTGCTGAAGTAGCTGGTTCACAAAAACGTACGGAGAAATTGAAAAACAAAAGTGTGGATGCTGGTTCAGCATTTACACCAATTTAAAGGATCCTAAAACTTTTGAGGCAGGAGCAATTTGTCCGGAACAATTGACAACAGAGGCACAATAGAGGGATGCAGACACTGAGCAGCAGCTGAGACGACGACGTGACTCCCATTATTTCAGACACAGGTCCACTTCACTGACAGTGTGTTGCCTTCAGAGCACAAACACAACCTCAGTATCTACTGGACTTTCCCACGAGTAAATCATCCCGAGCATTTGTTGGAGCTGACCTTAGACTAGTCCTGCAGTTGTTACTAGAATTCCCTTAAAAAAATGGTTCAGATCTTTTCTGCAGAAAAGGCTGCAACGAATATCTTACCTGTCGTAGATAGCACTTTAAACAACTTCATTTTGGAGGAACTGAGTTTGATTCTAATCAGGACTGACGAGATAACGAGTAAGCTGCAGTTTTAAGTGCTCTGTCACCTTTGTTCAGCTGGTTGTCCTGAAGGCTGTAAGAGTCCAGAAAAACACCGCTGTCACTTTGGAGCTTTTCTCCCTCTGGAGATGTTCCCAGCTCAGCTGCATGGGCCTTAGACAAAGCCCTCTTCTGTTTGCACGACTGCCAGCTGAGAAATGCAGATGAAAGCTGAATCACCTACAAGTGGGCTAATCATACACCTCTTCTTACGGAACGATAATCCTGTGAAAACTCACCACTTGTAAGCCACATAAATGAGCAATCCAAGCACCACAGCCGCCAGAACAGACACATAGGCCACGATGTTGTTGCTTCCACCCTCGTCCTGCGGGGTGAACTTGGACGGTTCCGGTGTACGGTTGGCCTCCTCCTCCTCTAGAAGTGGCCACTGAGGAGTCACGTGGGGCCCTTCGGTCTCAGCGGGACGAGACATGATGTGCAGCTTCTTATCTACAAGAAAAGGAGACGCGTCAGGGAGGAGCATCAACACTTTGGACACGTCCATTAGGACCAGATGGAACGATAGCCTCTGTCCTCCTGATTCCTTGAGGATTTTTAACCTTTCTTTTTTCCAGCCTCCTGTGGTCCAGCTATTTTAGGATCAAACATGCTGACCTGTGTTGTGAGGTCACAGGGTCATGGCATGTGAACTTTCAGTGTACAAATGACCCCACTCCTGGGGAGCATGTGTAGCCATTTGGGGGCAAAAGGGCTAACTTTCAGGGTCAGCTGTCCCCCTCGGCCTTCAGGGGCAGTTAACCTAAAGACCCGCCGAGCTCGCTCGAGTTGGACTACAAGACTTAAGTGGGCTTTTAGTTTTTTATTACGGATGCTTTTCTGCTAAGAGGTGTGGATGCAGATGTGGACTGCATGCCCAGACCCTCATCTTCCCTCAGTTCAGCTCACAGTTTTACATTTTTAATCAACCATTTGTGTCAGAGACGTTTAAATGAGTCGTCTGTGTTCTTTCACATTATAAGCAACGACAAAAGTCTGCAGTCCATCTTACAGAACTTGTTTGACATTCATTTATTGAAAACTATAAAATGTAAATTCCCAACACAAGTGGCACTACAGCGATACAGCACTAACACAGCAGAAAAATTAAAGGAATAGTTCAGATATGTTAAAATGGTGAAGTCAATGTTTATATTTAAGAAAAAGATAAAAACTATTTTGTTGGAAAGATATATATATATAACTGATT
>JARVGS010000001.1:8866149-8876427 GCA_031762315.1 Hypsolebias antenori | reverse complement strand
CTTTTGCGTGTTCCAGTTAAAAGACGTGCAGCAGCATTTTGCACCAGCTGCAGACGTGCAAGTGAGGACTGGCTGACTCCAAGACTTTATCATGAATGTTTTTAGCTTTACAAAATAAAAAAGCCTTCCACAAGTAGTTGTTGAACAAATGACAAATGCTCCCATCATCAGACCTAAAGCTGAATCTTTTTGACAATTTAAAAGAAGAAAACTTGGTGATGTAGAGAGAATAATAATATTCTACACTTCTTACAGAAGCTAACTGACTTAAAGGAACTAGTCTCTGATAAATGATCACATTTCTGATGTCACGAGTTTAATTCAGCGCTGTACTGTAGTTGAGTTTTCACCTTGGTCTGTGTTTGGACGTGGCGTTGTGTCCATCCTGCTGAGGCTCGTATCTGTTGCTGTACAGCTGCTCGATCTGACGCCTCATCACATCGAGCTCCTCCTGTAAGTTCAACCAACAGTTAATCACTGAAAACCTGTTCAGCTTCTCTTCCTGAACGTCTGCGTGTTAAAGCGCCACATTCAGCCTCACCCTGAGCGACTCGACCAGGGCCTCCAGTCCAAGAGCTTTCTTCTGACAGCTCCGTCTGCTCTCCTCCAGCTCCTCCCTCAGGAACGAGTCTCCTTGCTGGATGTGACTGAGCTCCATCAGGGCGCCGCTGAAGCCCGTCTTCAGCTCTGTGACCATGCATTGTAGCTAAAGAGTCATGAAGACAAAACAAACCAGCTGTGAGAAATCAGGAGTTATCTGACATAAAAGATGCTCCTGGGTCTCACTTTGAACATCCCACATGACCCGAGATCATTTTAACAGTTCCTTTAATATTAAATGGACTGTTCTTATTTCTAGATACTCAAAGCTCTTTACAACAATCTGTGTCCTCATTTACCTCCACACACACATTCATACAGCACTCTACAACACACACACATTCATACACTGATGGGACACACATCAGAGCCAGTGAAGGGTTCAGGGTTTTGCCCAGGGACACTTCAACATGTGGCTGCTGGTGGAATCGAACCTCCGACTCTCCCATTGGAGGACGACCACTCCGACCACTTGGTCACAGCTGCCACAATTAATTTGTTGTCCTGATGCTGCTCAATAATCCAGGCAGATAAATCTAACCAGGTTAAGTCAGGTCAGATTCTTCTTGTTGAAACTTTTCGTCTTTCATCCAAAAGAAGTTTCAGTCTGAGAAGATGCGAGCAACAAGAGGTCTTCTGGATAAAAGATGAAACGTTCTAACAGACGAATCTGTCCAGAGGACCCGTGTCAACCTCACAGATTTGATTTCTTCTGTCTTTTCAACCAAAACGAGCTCGTTATGAGAGAACTTTACCTTTGAGATTTCAGCGACGAGCTCTGCCTCCCGAGGCTTCATGACCTTGGCAGAGGAGACACAAACAGCCTGTTTGCAAACACTCGTTGACTAATGAGCACAAACCGTGCAGCCCGTCTGATCCCTCCGATGGTCCAGAAGTCAGGGAGGAATCCTGAAAATATCTGCCATCAGATGTTCAGCTCGTATTTACTGAAGCCCATCCCATCGCTCTGATAAAAACATCCAGATTGTGACGTGCTGTTTCAGCTCTCATAATCAGGATTTAGTATTTTTTAATTATTTGTGTGCGTAAACATCATTACTTAGTATCTCTTAATTATGTCTTTGCATCTTCAAATTATTATGCAACATATCCTATTCATGACTGGGTATCTCAATATCTTAATTTTGTAACTTACAATCTCAAACTGTGACCCAGCATCTTAATTAGGGCCTGCCGTTAATAAAAGTAAAGGAAGCACTCGCCGTGCACGACACTGCGTCCTATATTTTCCTATAGTGGGACCTGTTGTTAGATTTATCTCTTAACTGTAGTTTTTCCTCACATCCACTATAATTTAGTCCTGAACAGAAGCATGCACCCACAGTTTTATGTCACAATGAGACTGGAGTTTCGGTCAAATCAAAATACTTAAAGCAACTGAAGGGACACATAACTGGAAAATAGATTTTCTTAAAAATAATCTGGATTTTTTTTTTGTTTGTTTTCCAGTTTTTATTTTGTTGTAGCACAGTTGATAAAAATATGTCTCCCCCACTCTCTGTCTCCTTAAAACTGACTCTTGTGACATACGTGCTGCTCACTTATATATGAAAAATAAAAAATAAAACACACGATTGCTTTTTGAAGTCTTTCAGATTCAGTCTAGTTCTGACGACTTGAAAAAAGTTTTAGACTTCAACTTTCCCCGTGACTCACATTTGAAGAATTTCTATGAAACTCTCACGAAGCGGTCGACTAAATAACTTTTGGAGTTGATCTGATTCGAGATCACAGCTACCTCAGCAAACACGAGAGCTTTAACTCGGCTGTTTTTAGAGATACTGAGCTGAAGTTTTGTCTGACAGTAGCTGTTAGCTTTCGTTTCTTTAAACCGTTTGGTCTGTTAACAAAATATCTCCAGAACCACTAAACTGATTTTATTTAAAGAAAGCGTTGAATCATGTCTACAACTGATTATTACCATTTGGATTTCTCCCTTTTAGTTAGTAACTCATGATTATGACTCAAAACAATCGTTTTGCTTCTTTAGTTGTTTCCATTATTTCCCAGCCTGCAACTTTTGTGACTTGTTTGTGTCTACCTGCTCAGATGTCGCTGCCGCCAGCGAACCCTCAGCTGAGGAAGTGGTGAGGCAGCCAAAGAGTTGGGCCCTGCAGGAGGAGCGTCTGCAGGAGCCAAGATCCCTCCTGATACGTCTGCTAACAGAAGGACGAGCAGGACAGATCAAAACAAATAAAAGATAAATTAGTACATGTTTTCTAAAGTAAATAACAGGGAAAAAAATTTTTTTTCATTGATTTTAATTTAATGTTTATTTAATCAAACTCTCCTCTAAATTATAAAGAACATCCAGATATTCAGAAATCCACAAAGGAAGATTTAAAAACAGTCAAAAAATGCAAAGAAGGTAAAAGCAACTCACCTGGCTCACAGATTATTTAATATCTCCTTACATAAAACATAAAACCAGTTAATAAATGTTCGTCCGTTCGCCTTGTTCCTGTCGTGAAGCTGGTCTGGAGAGGTCTGCAGCGATGCTGTTGAGCTGAGCGCTGCTGGCAGAAGATCTCCTTCACAACGGTCTCTGAGGACAAACACGACAGACGCTCCACCTCAGACTCTGAGAGGTGTGTCTGCAGAGACGCAGCCAGGTTCACAACACACTGACTTTACGCAGCAACGGCTCAGTTTTTCTGCAGTGATGAGATGAAGTGTAAGAAACTAAAGATCTGTCACTGTGTTTTAGACCAAATTTTAAAATAAAAAAATTTAAAAAGACACAACAATGTAAAAAAGATCAAATATTGTGTCTGATTCCATGTGTTGCCTGTTAGCACATCAAATTTTAGCTCCAATCTGTAAAAGTGACAGTTATAGTCATAAAGTCGACAAGTAGACCTCTCCCTTTATGATGTCTGAGCAGTCCTTTCAAAAAGTCATCTTGTTCAGAGGGACTCTTGATTAGAAAATTAAATATTCAACAACATGGGATAAATTTTCATTGTTATGCTGATGATAGTTATATTTGGATTCATTGGGTTTCATGGACAATCAGTTACTTAGACTACAAGCATGTCTTAAAGACATAAAAACCTGGATGACCCTAAATTTTCTGCTTTTAAACTCGGACAAGACTGAGGTTTTAGTTTTTGGACCTGAGCATTTTAGGAATAAATTTTTCAGTTTTTCGCCCTCCTCGGATGGCATTAATCTGGCCTCCAGCTTTAATGTTAAAATCTTGGTGTTATTTTCTTGTACCCCCCACATGAAAAACGTTACTAGATCCGCCGCCTTCCACTTGTGTAATATCACTAAAATGAGAAACATCTCATCTAAAAATGATGCAGAAAAACTGGTTCATGCATTTGTCACGTCCAGACTGGACTATTGCAATGGTTTATTATCTGGGTGTCCAAATACTTCTTTAAAACACCTTCAGTTGATCCAAAATGCTGCTGCCAGAGTCTTAACTGGAGTTAGTGGGAGAGATCATATCTCTCCAGTTTTAGCTTCTCTCCATTGGCTCCCTGTCAAATCCAGAATATAATTCAAAATATTTCTTATAACCTACAAATCTCTCAACAACCTAGCTCCATCTTATATTACAGATCTTATTGTTCAATATTTTGCTAACTGATCACTTCACTCTCAGACTGCAGGTTTACTTGTGGTTCCTATAGTATCCACAAGCAGAATGGAAGATCTTTCAGTTATCAGGCTCCTCTCTTGTGGATCCAACACATTGTCCAGTTTTAAGAGGTTCCTTTTTGATAAATCCTATAGTTACAGCTGGCCTGTTATGCTGCTATAAGCTTTGACTGCTTGAGGACAAACTGACCACATGTCCTCACTCTGCAGCTGCCTTTACTTACTCTACCTGTTTGTTTTTGTAATTATTTCTGTCCTTAACATGTGTTTAGTCTTTCTTCCAGTAGGGTGTACACCTGCCATTCTGTTTGTTCATTTCTCCTTCCTGTCCTCTCAAATCCAATGGCCGCTCATCATGAGCCTGGTTCTTCTGGAGGTTTCTTTCGGCTAAAAGGGAGTTTTTTCTTTCCACTGTTGCCTTTGTGCTTGTTCAGGATGGGAGACTGTGACAGTTAAGATTCAGCACCGCCTGCTCCTTAGATAGAGAACTTTTACGTTCTCACACTGAACAGGTCCCTCTTGTAAATGAGTCCCCGTGGCTCAATGGGGCTAGCCTGAATGAAAAAACTCCATGAGTTTTGATGGACTATATGCTGGTGAAGATTCTCCATCATGCAGGTCATGATTAAAAAAAAAAGTGTACCTGATGGGTATCAAAATGTCTTCAGCTTCAGAATAGTAGTCCAGTTATTGTTTTTTAAACTTTTATTGGTTTTATGGATGACCCTCTGTTGGCAGGTTGGCTATGGTAGCTTCAAATTGCCCTTCTCTGCTGAAATATTTAAGGTTTGGGGTTTTCTTTAACCCAGTCTTAATAAGGACTCTTTCAAACTTTGTCCGACTTCAAAAGAAAACGCTCAGGAAACACAGTTTTGTTTAGCAAATATATTTTAATATATAATATTTATTTTTTTAGCACAATGACAAAATGGCATAATTTCAGTTCAGTCTCTTAAATCATGACAAAAAGCCACATCTTTACCTTCCCTCCCCTTATAATCTATTACAATCACGGCAGAAATCCTCCTGAAGTCAGCCCTGCTCCCTATAGAGGGAAAGGTTTCTAACAGCATTGAGCCTATGGCGTCCAACGGGGTTATGGTGTAAGCTAAACATGAAAATATGGACGTTTGAACACTTCCGTCCTGGGTTAGGCAATGTCACGGTTTTCACATACATTTGTTTTACTATCACTATAGGACAGAACTGGGTCACTTTACTGTCTCGAACCAAAGTTAAAGGTGTGTACGATACCTAACAGGTCCACATCTACAAAAACCAACATGATGGACTGGACTAACAATACACCTGCCACATGCTACATCAGTGGAGACCTACAAACTTCACAAAGTAACAAAAATGAGAGAAAACCGCCCATTGTTTGATTAGAATCAGTGAAGCGCAGAGCAACTTTTTAAGGGTCCTGTCTTTATTTCAAGAGGAATAAGATGTTTTGAAATGCTGTTTTCTTTCTGCAAAAGTCCTTAAACCTACAAATTCCTTCGTTTGAACTCAAAAAAATAAAATGGCTACGAACTCACGCCAGAGGAATGTGTTAAGTAGTTAAACCTCTGCCTAGTTGACACCGAACTTCAGGGAAAGCATTGACAATCTTCAGAATAGTCCCATATGTCTACAGCAAAACAGATTTGCACACACCTAAAAATGATCTCAAATCCAGGCACAAACATTCATCAGAAATCAAGATTGTTCACCACAAACATGAAATTTATGTCATGAGTTCAAGTCCGGTCGCCCCAACTGTCCTCAATCAGCCGAGCTGGCTCTAACTTAAGATGGAAAAACATGTTTACTGATGATTAAATTTACCGTATTAAAATACGGTAAACTTGACTCATAACAAAAGAAAGGGAATGATATACAGCTCTAAAGATAAAAGTAAAAAAAAAAAAAAAAAAAAAAATCCTAAAAGGCTAAGACTACGGTAAACAGAAATGCTAAATTTTTACCGTATTGGTCGTACAGACGGAAAACTGTTGCACGTCATAAATCTCTGAACAGATTAAATGATCAATCCCCTCATCCAGACATGTAGTTCACCACAGTTCAGCATTCTTGTGCAATGGCTGCCACATTCAGCATATTCTGTGTATGCAGCTCAGTCCGGTGCTTTTATCCACAGTATAGCACCCACTGCGTTTTGTACACATGCCTCGTTACTTTTTCCACTGCTGTCTATTTCTACTCATCCGTACTACTTACACTACTGTTTCCAGCACGCATATCAATCCCTGCTCAATATTACCTCATCCATGCACCCTCCAACCGTTCTCTAACACTTGACTACAAACATAAAACAGCCATTAGAAGCCCCATGCAGCACACTGTGAGGGGAAAACAGTACCGTATTTTCCGCCCGATAAGTCACAGGATATGCAAATTAGGAAAAAACTGCGACTTATACACTGGAAAATACGGTAATTAAAAAATTATATTTTGTGAAATTACTTCATTAGTTAGTAAAAGGTCAGCCTATTTGGTATCAGTATGTTATATTTTGTATTAAAGTGATTTCTAATTGAAGCAATTTTCTTTCATTGCTTGGTTTAAGCGGGGTTTAGCTCATTAGCTAGCAGGAAAAGTAGAATGATTACAGTAGCCTTATTGACCCCATCTACACTACTTTGGATTAGGGATGCACAATATTATTGGCATGGTACCGGTATTGTCCGATATTAGCGATAAAGTTAAATATTGGACATTCCATCAAATAACTCACTGTATTAAAAGGCTTCTCTTTTAAGTTAATTTTTAATTTAAGAAACTGTCAAGTATATCTATTAATATATGCGCTTTTCACTTGCCGCTTGTGAACAAGTTGAGTTTAGAGTTGTGAAAAATTTACACTGTTCAAGTGTTGCCATTGTGTTAGAGTAAATGTCATGAATAAATTTGACATTAAACATAATCCAAGTTGAAGTGTTACATAACTTTAAGCCCCTTTTTGGCATCTGCATTTGGTATCAGGCCAAACTGACAAAGACCATGAAGAATAATGTATTTTAATTCCACAGCAGAGAAAGTTATGTAGTCTCTGTAAGTAGGTCTAGGAAAAAAAATCGTATTGGTATCGGCCAAATAAGTTTTAACATATTGGCATATTGGATATCAGCCATACATCCAATATTGTGCATCCCTACTTTGGATATTTTTTCAAAACATATTTTTATATAGTGAAAACATTCTGTTTGGGCCGTGGTCTTGTAATCCTGAGGCTGCAGGTTTGAGTCCAGGTTGCATCAGGAAGGGCATCTGGTGTGAAGCTTTTACCAAATCCCTTGAGCGTTTGCTCGTTGTTGCGAGCCCCCACAGAGGGGAACAGCCGAAAGAAAAACAGAATTAAAAATTTGTCAAAATTACTTAAGAAAATAACTTAAAAATGTTAATTAAATAAATTCCCGTGGTGAACCACTAGGTCCACATTGGTTCTCTGCAGATTTTTTTTTTTTTTCCACATTTCCACTCATTTAGTAACTTTTTTCAGCAACACAAAGTTCAAGATATAAAATAAAAGTAAAAATGTAAACCTGCTTCATTGTTGTTGTGGTTTCTAGGAAACAAAATGTTAGTGTCCTTGTAAACAGGCTGCTATTTCTCAGCTTTGTCTTTCACATTCATACAAATCTTCTAAAACACTAGCTTTAAAAAAAATTATATTTATGATTTTTTTCACTAAAAGAACAGTTCACACGTGGACAACAGAGGCAAAATTAATAGAAAATGTCTTTAAAATATCTATAGTAGCATAGACAGGGCCTAGAATTAAAGCTACTATACCACTTATTAGCTCAATATTTTTATGTGGGGACTCCACTAGAGTTAATTTATATCCACATTACAATGTGCAAGTGATGCCTCATACAAAAAAAAAAAAAAAAAAAAAAAAAAAAAAATTTAAAAAAATGTGAATTGCTTTCATCGTTTGTCATGATTTGGAAAATCTGAAAAAAAAGTGACCACAACACATTAGATCAAATACAGCACGGTTAAACGGAATATGTTACACATCAGTAAATACAAGTAATATTAATTTTTTTTTGTTCCAGAAAAAAAACGTCACCCAAAGCTGAAACAGCAAAATATGAAGGAAGAAAGTAACACGAATAAGAAAAACGAGGCTAACACAGTTTTCAACCCCTTGATTTGTTTCCCAGTTAGTTCAACAAAATCAGGAAACACTGGAACAACAATAGGCATTAAATAAATTAATCAATTTAAAAACAAACACCGTAACATATATCCGAAATACATATTTACAACCAATTAAAATGAAAACAAAGCTAACAGAAAGTTAATTTTTAGGGGAAAATATTGTAACGAATGTTAGTTGACTGTTAGCATTAGGCTACGTGCTAAACACCTACATGCCCGCCTCTTCATCTAGTCACGTGTTTTGGTTCTAATTATGTATTATAAATATATTAGGCTTATAGATTTGCAGCATTTACTGAGCTGATATGTACTTTGTACACAGAAACCAAAATCTGACATCATTTGTGCCTGATATGTAGATATATTATGTGCCAATGGCTACAGCGAGAAAAGCGAAGCTACGTCAAAACGATCGTCTGCCTCACGATGCAGGGTCTGACTTGACTTTGGATACGTGCGAAGCAGGAACTGGATGTAAATAAACATATGAGAAAAGTTTCAGCACAAATATATTTTGATGCAGATACCAATTAAGCGTTCAAAATGCTTAAACTAAAGCGTTTATCTTTTACCGAACAATTACTGTACTTGTAAACTAACAAAAAAACAAAACAAAAAAAGTTACAGTAAAACCCTTTGTCTTCTAATATTCTGTCCCGGAGAGAGAAAACTAGATTCTAAATTCACAAGCTGCTATTCAAAAACTCATTAAAATAAACAAAACAAGAGTCCTCATCCTCTGTTACTAAGGTTTTGTACAATAGTGGAAACACAAGATCTGCAAAGAAAACCCTGCATTTTGGTTTGTGATACACCCAAAACCTTTAGGGTATACTGGTAAGTGGCAGTCCAACATTTAGGTTCCACAGCTTGTAATTTAATTTGGGAAAGACCATTACCCACAGGTCATAGCAGTATAGACGACTACCTCCTTTTATAATAGAAGTCGTGTAAAGGAGGCCAGCCACCGCTTCATTTGGGGTCTGGTCTTACAAGGGCTAGTTTAGACCGAAGAGAAAAACACTATATTCTCTCTGCATTACCAAGACTGAGGAGAAAAACACTATGTTCTCTTTGCATTGCCAAGACTGTGGAGAAAAACACTATGTTCTCTCTGCGTTGGCAAGACTGAGAAGAAAAAACACTGTTTTCTCTGCGTTGTCAGTGATCATTAGCTGTTTTTTTTCTGACACACTTCTCCTGGACACTTTGCACCTAGTGGTGTTCCACACAGTGTTCAGTGTTTTTTGTACCGTTCCTCTCGGTAATGTCTAGAAACAAAATAACACTGTGGTGTACAGTTCGTATAAAAACAACTAAGTTTGACTTTTCCTCTTTATATGTCCAATCTGTTAGAAATAAAAAAGGAACAAAAGAAAATTAGATTAATTTTAGCTATCTTGGTTGAATATATCATGTTAAGACATACTAACTGGAGATGAACACAAAGTACCTTTCAATAGGTACTTACCATGTTCCATTTAAATCAGAAGTCAGAACTTGGATTTGGGGCGGAACGTCACGTCCCATTTAACAGCTTTCCAGCTGTAAACCAGAAAATCATAGGATTTACTGTTGTGTTCAGTGACCAGTAATACAAGCTAAAAACAACATTTCTCTCCTCTTTGCATGAAGCAAAGAGTATGGTGGTAAAAGATTTTTCCACAATTGATTTCCACCAATCCATCTATCATCTTAACCCAGTTCTTCCTTTTTGGGGTCACAGGGTTGACTGAACAGAAATGAATACAGGTACCGGTAGTCCTCGACTTACAAACGGGTTTTGTACCTACAAACCGTTCGTAACCCGATTTTGACGTAAGTCGGAACTCATTATACTGCGCCGCAAACCCGTTCGTAAGTCCGGATTTTTGC
>JARVGS010000001.1:8795841-8809278 GCA_031762315.1 Hypsolebias antenori | reverse complement strand
TTGCCTCACAGCAAGAAGGTCCTGGGTTCAATCCCCGGTTGGACCTGGGGTCTTTCTGTGTGGAGTTTGCATGTTCTCCTTGTGTTGGCGTGGGTTTTCTCCGGGTACTCCGGTTTCCTCCCACACATCAAAAACATGCACGTTAGGCTGCTTTCATACCCAGGCCTCCTTTGGAAAAGAGATCTCAATGGGATTTGCCTGGTTAAATAAAGGTTAATAAAAAAATAAAATAAAAAGAAAATTCCACCAAGCATCAGATTTCTTTTATAAAGTCTTATGGTAACGTAAGACTTAGCTTTGTAATAATCAAAGCTGACAAAAATACTTTTTGATGTGTAAACTGTATAAGAGGAGTAAAGAGAACCAAGACTGAAAGAAATGTTAACACTCATTAAGGTTACCATGGTAACCAAACAGAGTAGAAATTAACCCTCAAACAGTTACTGAGCAAAATTTTGAGTCAAACTAAAAACCACTGAACCACACGAAGGGAACGTGTCTGGTCGTCGCGCACATCAACTGAAGCAAACAGAAGGATGGTGGCTGAACAGAAATTAATTCTATATTATGACGTGTGTTATGCACATGCATGAATTACTCAGTGAAGGTGTTTGCATATGGCCTGCTAAACTGCATAAACATAATAACATTATAAAGATAAATTAGTGTCAAAGGTGGCACAGTTGATAGAGCTGGTGCCGCTCAGAAATGGTCGCTTGATCAAATCCTGGCCCGGGACCTTTCTGGGTCGAGTTTGCATGTTCTCTCCATGCATGCGTGGGTTTTCTCCAAGTACTCTGGTTTCCACCCACAGACCAAACACAAGCATTTTAGATTGACTGGTAACTCTAAATTCTCCCTAGCAGGTGGATAATGGATGGATGGATGGATGGTGATGGTGATGGTGGATGGATGATGAGTGCATGGATGGATGGTGGATGGATGGGTGTGATGATGGATGGATGATGGATGGGTGGATGGATAGATGGAAGGATGGATGGATGGATGGATGTGATGGTGTATGGATGGATGGGTGGATGGTAGATGGATGAGTAAATGGATAGACATATGGATGGATGGGTGGATGGATGGCTAGATGGCCGGATGGGTGGTGGATGGATAAATGGATGGATAGATGGGTGGGTGGATGGATAATGTAGATGGATGGGTGGATGGATGAGTGGATAGATAGATAGGTGGATGGATGGATGAGTGGATAGATGGTGGATGGATGGATGGTGGGTGGGTGGATGGATGAGTGGATAGATGGTGGATGGATGGATGGATGGATGGTGGGTGGATGGATGGATGATGGATGGTGTAGGGATGGATGGGTGTATGGATGGTGATGGTGGATAGATGGATCATGGATGGATGGATGGTGGATGGATGAATGAATGGATGGGTGGATGGATGGATGGTAGATGGATGGGTGGATGGATGGATGAGTGGATAGATGGTGGATCATAAATGGGTGGATGGATGGATAGGTGGGTGGATGGATGGGATGGTGGATGGATGAATGGATGGGTGGATGGATAGATGGTAGATGGATGGGTGGATGGATGGATGAGTGGATAGATGGTGGAGCATAAATGGGTGGATGGATGGATAGGTAGGTGGATGGATGGGTGGATGGATGTGATGGTGGATGGATAATGGATGGTGGATGGATAAATGGATGGATGGACAGGTGGGTTGATGGATTTTAGATGGATGGGTAGATGGATGGATGGGTGGGTGGATAGATGGATGAGTGGATAGATGGGTGGGTGGGTGTATGGGTGAATGGATGGATGGTAGATGGATAGGTGGATGGATGGGTGGGTGGATGGATAATGGATGGTCTCAAAGGTATTCACAATAGTGTGCAGGTTTTGGATGCTAACAACATGAGTCCGTCATATAAACTGGTTTTAAATATACACAATTAAAACTGCAAAAGTAAAGTTATACTAAAAAAAATTAATTGTCTAATGTGTGAATCGCCTGCTGCGGACTGATCAGTCAACTCAAGTGCACGGCTCAGCTTGCCTGTGCACAGGACTTTTGAGATGTTCCTTATGCCCTAAAATCACATTTAATGATGCATTCAACACTGGTAAAAAGGCTGGACCATCTGGGCCTTACTGGTTTATTGGGAACAGCGTATTTCTGACTGGAACAGTAGCTCTTAATCTCCACGTTAGACTTACGCTAACATTGGCATCAATGGTGTTCAGAAATGTTAGATTTTCTACTTGTAGACTGTACAACTGAAACAAACGACTCAAAATCGGTAGGTTTTTCTTCTTCTGGAACATACAGGAAAAATATGGAGATAAATTATTGACACCACAATACGTGTTCTACAGTAACACAGGAAACAACAGCTGCTGAAACTCAGAGGCAAAAAAAAAAAGAATATGTAAAAGGAAGAAAAGGAAACAGAAAACAACATGAATAGGAAGGAGAGCAGGAAAAGGTGGAGGAAGGAAAGAGGGGAGGAAAGGGAGGGCAGTATGAGTCATCGACAGAGAGAACCACACTGAGATGAATGGGGAGAGCGAAGAGCTCATGCACACATACACAAACACAAGAGCGCCAATCTTTGATGGCAGCCGTAGCCTCTTTTCACTAACAGCGACATGGAGTCAAATGGTCATGGACTGTGGGGAATGGCTATTAGAGTTATTACCCACTAACACCCCCCACACACAGAGACAGTCCATTAGACATTAACCAACTTGTTCAGTCTGTGTTAACTTCAGGCGTGACTCCACATTTTCCGATTATTCGCCCCCCCTCTGTCCTCTATCATTCTCTCTCTTTCCGTTGCGTGGTCCTCCCTGTTGCTCCATTAGTGGATTGCTCTCGTTGGTCCCGGTGGAGGGAGAAAGGTGCCGTTTGCAGAAAATGAAACTCAGTCCATCACCCAGCCTGTGGCGGACATCAGACATCTAAACTGCCACGCCGTCCCTGCCTGCCGTCATCGCCTCTGTTATGAATTTCTGCAATAACGCAGCAGTCGATGAATTCCCCACGAGACTTCATGTGCGCTCAAGCTTTTTGTTAGAGAGGTAATGACTCACTAAAACGACTGTTCCATTCAGCAAAGCAGCATTTACTCTTGCAATTTGATAGAACAGGAATAGATAGACGAAGACCTTCCTGATTTTGTAGGGATTCCATTCTTTCCACAGGTTCCTGATTGGCACCAATGGGCAGAAGCTGTGGGTGATCTCCCTAATGAGCTCCAGGGGTATAAAGGACTGCAGGAGAGCTTCCTTCCTTGCTGGAATATTGCATAACTCTTGGTAGTTGCTTGCAGTCATCTCCTGATATTGGTAAAGAAAAAATATTACTTACCTTGTTGTCTCCTCATGCTCCTAGTGCCTGACTCCCGTGTCCTCCCCTGGATCCCTCATCTACCTCCTCGTACCTATAAAGGAAACTTACCTACCTAGCTGCTCAGCTGTCTTTTCACCACCAGCCCAACAACTTACCTCTGCCTGGAACCATTACCCTCGTCTCAACGTGTCGAGGTCTCACCTTCCAGTAAGAGTTCTTCCACCAGAGATCCATATCTACGCTGCTATTTCCCTGGACCCACCTTACCTTCCTCCCTCTTTAGGTGTTCCAGGCTACCCTGTAAATAGCATTGTTAATAATATTCACTGTAAATAAATCACTGCACCTGAGTTGAGTCTCTTTCCGTTCAGTTGGATTCTCATTGGATCTTACCTCCTAATCCTGATAGATTTAATGTTTTTACAAGACAATCTTTGGCAAAGCTGCAAGTACAAATGGTATGTATCGGTTGATCTAATATGTACAGCGGCTTTCCTTCACTACATTATCCCCACTGTATCATGGGAACATTGACAAGTAGCAGGGGCAATAATGTGACACATTTCTAATTAGTTTCTTGGCAACCAAACCACTTTCCTTAGCTACCGGCAAAGCTCACGGCTCCTTGCTGTAATTATCAGCACGACTAAAATGTAACTTTCATCGCTGCGAATGCTTAAATTCAATTACAGCTTGTGTAACACAACACTTAAACTCTCGTTTACTCTTTCACACACACCTCTAATGTAGACCAGAGGGTAAGTGAAGTCTTTAAAGGAGGGATATGGCGGTTATCGGTTATATTCCTCTCATTTTCCCCTTTCAGTCGATGTGTTCGTTCTCATCGATCCCACAGCAGCATTGTGTCTTGCGTATGCTTCTCCTCCCAACACTTAAGTAAAATGGACTTTGCTTTCTAATAGTTTTCACGTATACTCTGTAAACCTTTCCAACAACGTGTACGATGTAAGCAGCGGTGCTTGGCTTCAATGACTAAAAGGTTTTAGTGGTAATAGAGTGCCCACACAGACAGGTTTGCTCAAGTATTTGACTACAGTAAGGTCACTTCAGCTGTGATTAGCACACAGCAAATATCACTGAATGAAGATTTAATCTAGCTTGGCTTGTTAATATTAGGTTATTAGTCAAATATATCAGTCATGCAAATGTCAACATAGCATTTGTTTATGACAACAAAACGTCTAGCCCTTATGGCAATGGGTAATTATTATGAAATTTACACTTAAAGCCAATTAAAAGTTTTGATCTGACAAGGATGGGAAGCGCAACATCTTCGTTGTATTTAATTTTTTATAGGAGGGAGGGTTGGTGATCGCACACTATTTAATAAACAGACAGTTTTAAGTTATTGTCAGGAAGAAACGTCTGCAAAAATGCAACTTTTCAAGAAATAAAAAAAAATGTCTTTGTGGGGTCAGAGTTTATAATACTTTTGTGTATATGTTCACATAACAGGCAGCAGCACGGTGGCGCAACTGGTAGAGCTGCTGCCTCCAAGCGAGCAGGTCCCCGGTTCAAATCCCAGACCGGGTGCCTTTCTGGGTGGAGTTTAAATGTTCTCTCCGTGCATGTGTGGATTTTCTCCGGGTACTCCGGTTTAAACCCACAGACCAAAAACATGCATGTTAGTCTGATTAGTAACTCTAAATTATCTCTAGGTGTGAGTGAGAGAGTGAATGGTTGTTTGTCTCGTTTGTCTGCATGTGTCCCTGTGATGGACTGGAGACCTGTCCAGGGTGTCCCCTGCAGTGACAGTGACTGCTGGATATGAGCACCAGTGACCCCTGTGATCCAGAAAGGAAGAAATGGGTAAAGATAATGGATGGATGGATGTTTTGTGATTGAATCCGTTCATTCCTTCATAAATCTCCTGCATCATTGTACATGCAAAATAACGTACTTTCCTTTTCCTTACAAGAAAAATTAAATTAGTAAATTAAATTAGTACTTTTCCATCTGGATCTTTAGAGGTATAGTAGTTTCTGACAAGTATGAAAAAATCCACACCCAGCCCTTTAGTTTTTCATTTGTGAGAGCTGGGGGATGGAGGTGAGTTTAGTCAAGGTGGTGACAAATGGGGACCGGAGGGGGGAACATGAGTTAGGGTGGGCGAGATAGAGGAATGCTACATCCTGGGGTGCAAATATGCTGAGCATGCCCATCAACTTGACTGTTTCACTGTTTGTGATGCTGTAGGTCTCCCCCACACTGAAGGAGAAAACCCACAAAGTCTTTCTTAGGCGCGTGCATGTGTGTAAGTGTACGAGTGAGCAAGTTACTACGCTCATTTCACGTTAAGCTACAGGTGTGAAAATTGGGTGCAAGACTTACGCGTAATAAATTACAAACATGTGGGCTGATAGGAACCACTGCACTATTTCCTCTAAGCATCTTTTTCTTCTTCAGAGGGTAAACACATTTATTCCACACCATGAATGAACTTAAGGCAGTGAAACATTTGAAATGGTCACATTTTTTTTTCTTACAGTGAGTGATAATGTTTTTACTCAAGTATGTGTTGTTTGTCAGCAAAATAGTTCATGACCCGTGGGACAGATTGTAACCAAACTCTCGGCATCATTGTTTGTACATCTAATTAAATTTACAGTCAATACAAATCAAAATGGCTACCAGTTGACCTGAGCAAACACAGAAATGGCTTTTGCTCTGATCATTTTAAATAGATTGACCCAAAGTTTGGTTCGCTACCAGCTGAGTGTCATCCCCAACACATAGTCCAAGCAGCCATGGTCACCATGGCAACCTCTAAAACAAAAATGACTGGAATCATTCATTTTATAGATATTGAGCTAAAATTTGACATGGTAGTAGCTGGGAGTCATTACCATCACATGCACTTAGAGAGTGCTCATAATTTCACTATTGTTATTTACAAATATTCACCAAACAGCTTTAAAATTGGTCATTTCTCAACATAAATGTCTTAGTGTAGACACAAACAGCAGACAATCTGCATTTCTTCAACAACTGTTTGCTTTTTTTATGGGTCGACACCATCAAACAAATCCTTTCACACAGGTCTAAACTGCACGTGGTAGAAATATTCATGTTAGAAATGTTTTCACCAAGCTCCTTTTGTTTGCATGGAGTTTGTCTGCTTTTAACTAATGGAATCTGTTCTCAGGCAGTCTCTGACAGAAGGTTCAAAAACCGACTGAATCTTGCAAACAACTTCAGGACACTCGAACTAACCATTACCAAATGTGACGTGCTTCACCTCTGGACTCTCAGGAGTCAAAGCTTTGGAATGATTTATAACAATTCTTGTAGTTTAACAGTGAAAGTCTGATAGTTTTTGGCAGAGATTTTGGCAAAATAAATCATTTCTATCTGTAAAATAGCCTACAAATATCCACATTTTAGGTTTTTTTTTAATCATGAACTTGATTTACAAAATTTAAATGGTTGCCATAATAGAAAATTGACTATTAACTTTTCTGTCAACACATGTTTTAAAATGATTTGTTTGGAGCAATAGTTTCATCAGGGCACAAGTTGCTTCAAGCTGGTCACAACATCCAGGAACTTTCAGAAGAAACTTAACGTTTTTCTCTGAACGAATAAATAAATAAAGATGATTCAGAGGAGGAGCTGGCAACAAACCTCAACCACATGCTCGTCAGGTGTTTGTAGAGCACTAAAAAGTCCATTCTCATCAATCACGGTCAAACTACGGAGGTGTTTCCACACATGAATGCCATAAAGTCGTTTTGCACCTGCCTTGACCAACTCTTGTGCCAGAAGAAAATCTCAAGACTTAGATCGATTACTTTTAAACTCGTCAATTCTATATGAATTAAAGTTGAGTTACTTTTAGATCATGTAAAAAAAATACAGTTTGGGATGTTTTACACATTAGACTGTGTGAACGTGCTGCAAATCACCCATTTTAAACCACTTGAAAGAGATGTGGTCGATGTCTTAAATGAACTGTTTTTGTTCCTTCACTGGAACAAAAGTTAATACGGACTGTAGCGTTGTATTCTTAGAATATACTGTGTGAGCGTTCACTACGTGGAAATATTCGATTGTTTTCAAATCTCAACAAGTATAAAAACTTTATGGGAACTCAACCCAAAATAAACAGGCAATGCTGTTAGTTTACCACCGCATCAAGGTCTCTGCTTTTTCCGAAGCTCACCAGGCTTTCCACAACCGTTCTTTTCTCTTGAAGAATAAGAGTCCATGAGTGAGACAGAAAGTATTAGACTATAAACAGGTCACACCGGTCAAGCCTTTAGTTAACATTTCCAAACAAGACTCAGCAATTTGCTTGCTCACGTCGAGGAATTCATATAAGTTACTAGAGCCATGAAAATTAACTAACGATCCACCAATAAGACAATAAAAGAAGTAAATTCAGACGGGATCTTTGTATAGAGGTGAACTCATGTTGTCCACAGCTAGTTGGGTGAAGCACAATTCCCACAGAAACTCTAAAATACATGATTTTAAAAGAACACTGTCATAGCTACATTTACTGTTATTCACTTGCGATCCGTCCCCTGCCTCTCGCACAATGACTGCTGGGGATAGACACCAACTGCTCTGCAGCCATGAATGAAAAAAGGGTAAAGAAAATGGATGAATGGATGGAAGTAAAGTTATGTCAAAATAATAGGCAACTTTGATCCAAGTATCAAAAATATTATTTTGTTGATAAATTGTGTCATTGTTTTAAAAAAATAACATTATTTATCTTACAATAGAATGCACTTATAGTTAGTAAAGTCTAAGGAAGCCAACAGATTGCAATGAATCTTCATTTTGTTGCAGTCTCCCATCCTGAGCAAGCACAAAAGCAACAGTGGAAAGGAAAAATTCCCTTTAACAGGAAGAAACCTCCAGCAGAACTAGACTCAGGATGAGCAACCATCTGCTTCGACCAGCTGGGTTTGAGAGGACAGGAAGGAGAAACAAACACAGAATGGCAGGTCCAGGTGTACTTTCTGCTGGAGGAAAGAAAAAATGCATATTAAGGATAGAAAAAATAATTACTGTACAACAGGTAGAGCAGAGCAAGTATAAATAAATTGTAGATGTATAAATGTATAAATAAAGGTTGAATCAAAAAAGTAGAGACAGCAGCAGAGTGAGGAAATGTGGTGTGGTCAGTTTGTCCTCCAGCAGTCTAAGACTATAGCAGCATAACTAAAGGACAGCTCAGGAAACCCAAGCTGAACCTAACTATAGGATTCATCAAAAAGGAAAGTCTTAAGTCCAGTCTTCAAACTGGACAATGTGTCAGCCTCCTGGACAGAAACTAGAAGTTGGTTCCACAAGAGAGGAGCCTGAGAACTGAAAGATCTTCCTCCATTCTGCTTTTTAAAACTCTAGGAACCACAAGTAAACCTGCAGTCTGAGAGTGAAGTGCTCTGTTAGGAAAATATGGAGCAATAATATCTGTAATATAAGATGGAACTAGGTTGTTGAGAGCTTTGTAGGTTAGAAGTAAGATTTTAAATTCAATTCTGGATTTGACAGGGAGCCATTGGAGAGAAGCTAAAACTGGAGAGACATGATCTCTCCCACTAACTCCAGTTAAGACTCTGGCAGCAGCAATTTGGATCAGCTGAAGATGTTTTAAAGTATTTGGACACCCAGATAATAAACCATTACAATAGTCCAGTCTAGACGTGACAAATGCATGAACCAGTTTTTCTGCATCACTTTTAGACAAGATGTTTCTAATTTTAATACCTATGCGTAACTCAAAAAATACTGGTTGGAAATTAAATGATGTTTCTAAAACAACAATAAAAATTGCATGAGGGGCAGTTCATCCTGTCCAGATGTTGTCAGGAGTCTCCATGGGTCCACTCATGGATAGTTCATTAGTCTTTGAGTATATTTTCTCTTATAGACACCTATCATTGTCAGTTCAAGAGCAGATGTACGAGACAGACTTTATGAAGGTCTTTTATCAGGACAGGGTCTCAAGCTCCTTGGTTTATTGAAATTTTCTAATGTGCATACACATAAAAACACTGAAGCAACAGAATGACTTGTATCTGAGTTATGATGTGAATGAAGAATATCAGCTACAAAGTGGCAGAAAAGACATTAAAGTTCTAAAATAGCAAACATGACCTTAGGGGGGAAATAAACTGTTCAATGAATAAAATACATAAAGCTCTCATAAAAGGTATGAGTCATTTAGGACCAAAATTACAAGCAAACAACATTTTTGTGAAAATGTATTAGGAAATGAAGTGATGCAAACAGATTTTTTTTCCCTTGTTTTGTTATTTTGTTTCTTTTTCTATTATTTTTGACAAACATTTAAATAAAAGAGCAAAAAAAAAAAAACAATAGGTTTTTATTAAAAAAAAATCTGAAAGAAAATTTAACAGAAGCAAAAAAGTTTCACTGCAAACTTTGACATAAAACTACAGTTTTATCTCTGTTTAGCCATTTTGTGTTTTTCACTCATTCAGGCGGGCATTAACTGAAATTTAGGATTATTATTTAACACATTCCAGTTTTGATTTCCTCCAAGTGAATTTAATCCAAAGTCTAGTGACGCTCCTCGATAATGTGCAACAAAGTGGTATTGTTCTGATTGTCGCTGATCCTGCCTTCGGGGCTCCTCCGTGCAAGTAAGCGTGGCAGATGTGTTTGTGGTTTGTAGATGGGTTTTGGTTTTCGTGCCAAATGATCCAACTCACACAATCTCATAGGAAACAGACTCGACTGAGCGTGTTCCAGCCGAACCTTTACCCATTTCCTCTTAACTGTAAGCCTGGGTTACGATACACACACACAGAGGCGTCTGCTGCAAGAGCTTCGGCTCAATCCTCCAACCTGTAAGTCATTAATGGCTGCAGTAAATACCTCCACTTGCTTATGACTGCAGAGCTAAATAGTTCTGCATCAGAACAAGAGCATTAACGGGTCTGGCCGCAGTCTGACTTTGCTTTGTCGCTGCTTTTACATCCGTGTTTTGGCTCGGCTCTCACACGTTTGCATGAGAAGCTGCTGCACCTGCAATCTGGTACATCTTTTATTTATCAAACGCCTTCATAAATTCAGGAGGAAACAACGCACAAGCTTTATAAATGAGAGGTAATTAGATACAGACACACACTCTGGCTTGCCATGACACTTATATTTATAGTAAAAGCCAATAAAAAAAAGCAAAAGGTGGTGACCATACAAACACAACAATCCAAATATTCTGTTTGGATAAACCACATTTCCTCACTAAAAATCCCCCCGGACTCAAAGTGCCCATAAAAACGGTGCTCAAAACAGCAAGTCTACAATTTAAAGGGGGCTTCCTTCCAAATGTGGTCCAGACAGTGAAGGCTGTGAGGAGAAATCCCACAAAAAGCACTACAGCTGTAAAGAATAAAATCTAAATGCTGGAGTTTCAGACATTGTCTGTGAGTGATCACTCATGGGGAAGTTTATGCACGAGGGGGACTCTCCTCTACGTCAGCGTGAATCTGCAACTGATCTGTTGAAACCATGCAGTTATTTTTGGGTTACATGACAACAAAAATCACCAAGATAATTATTTAGTTAACAACAACAACACGGATAACAACCAGGATCATCGGTGGACTCAAATCTACAAAACATTCATAGTCTATTATTATATATGAAGTCAGCTGAAATAGGGAATTTTTAAAACAATAAACTCAAAATAAAATGTCAATTTCTAGTTCGAAGAGATTATTTTATACTGACACGTAATACAATTTGTGTTCACTTACCAGTATTTAAAATTTTACAGTGGTCCTCCCTCGCTGCGTTGCAGTTCGTTTATCGTAAACTCGCTCTATCGCGGTTTTTCAAAGTAAAACTGGACATGACGCAATTGTCTGATTGGTGTATGAGCCGCACGATCAGCATTTTTATTTTAAATAAAATACAGTATTTTAAATTATTTAGCACCCGTGTGCAGCTCACAGCTGTGGGAGAAGCTCCCTCCTGCAGCTGATCAGCTGTTCTCTGTTCTGCGCGGAGAAGTGGGCGTGGCCGAGAGGGCTGGCTGGCAGGTTTTATGTTTAATTGTTTTATGTTTAATTGTAATAAATTCAAAGCCCTTACTTGTTAACTTGTTTATCTTTGTATCTGATTTTTTAATTTGTACTTTATTGACTCTTTAGTGGTTCTTAAGTTAGACAGTGTTTCCTCCCATGAAAACTTTAAAAACCCTTTGTAAAATATTTATCATCGCCAACTGCCAAGTTTAAAGTGAGTTAATTGAAACTATTATAAAAGGTGCACCATTAGTTGTATAAAATTTAAATTTTGATTTCAAAATAGATGCGTTTGTGAGCTGTAAGCAAGAGTCCTAATAGAAGCAAATTAAAAAGTGATAGTACAAGATCAGACAAAACTCCACAACATTCTGTAAACATTTGACAGACAGTGTGCAGAACATCCAAAAAAAAAAAAAAAAAATCTCTTTGGCTGTTTGGTTAATGTTTTTAAGCAATAACACCCCCCACCCCCTCTCAGAACCTCACACCAGATGATGATAAAGAACAAACACGAAGGGAGTAAAAAAAAAAAAAAAAGATACAGACTTGACACAGAAGAGAAACACACACACAACACACGTCTGTTTCCTGTTGCACATTGATCCTGAAAGACCAGCCATTCACACTAATGAAATCATTTTCATTAATCCTGAAGATGATCATCTTCAGGATTAAAAACTCAGAATCACACTGAGAAAAACTTGCTGCGATTTTATTTCCCTGTGGATAAATCAGTGCTGTGTCCCTGCTGTATTCTAGGTATTTACACCATCAGGTGAATTCTCTGATCTCCAATAATTTGGGGAATGGTAAGACCTAAAGAGTGCAGCAGTGACAAGTAAAGGCTTAAAAAACAGGCCTTTCTTTAAAATGAGACAATTAGCTTAATGTAAATGTGTAAATATGCATCATTTAAATGTATTTTCCAAATGAGAGATTACATTTTTACTCTAAATTATTAAAGTGAAAAGTCTTATTCGATGAGTTAACTTTTCAAGCTTAATGACATTTACATAAATACTTAAGACAATCTTGAATGATAATTTGCAGCAAATCTTTTACAAAATGTCTAAAATTTTACCTTTAGTTTGGTCTCGTTTAAGTGACCGTGCCTCTCCATGCCCAATAGACATGCACTGTTTTGAGTGGGGCTGCGGTCGTAAAACAACACTCAGGCTAAAGGCCCTGCTTGAACTTGACATTAAGGGCCATTTAAAATCAGGACACTGTCTGATTTGCCACAGTGATGAATGCCTAACCTGGGTCAGGCCTTCTGTGAAACACTAAACCCCCATGAGCAGCAAATGAGCTCTGACTGTTTCTTTTTATTTGATACTATTTCATTTGTTTGCACCCCTGTCGGTGTGCCTCATTTGATTAAATAGCATCTAAAGGAATCTTTTAACACATGGCCATTGGTCTGAAGGTGATAATTCCAAAATGCAATTAAAAACACGACAAAAAAAAGCATTGTCACAGAAAACTCAGTGTAAATGATGAATGATGAATGCTGAACTACGTTGCTGAAAAAGCTAAAACTGAGTTCCTAAAGCTAAAAAGGCAGTGCACTAGCTAAAAACTAAAAAGTAGCAGAACATTAGCTAAAAAAGCAATAGTAGCCTAAGACAAAAGTAGACCAAATATGCTAATACAAAGCAGATTTCAAAGAGAACAAATTTTTTGAAGAAAATGGGAAGATCTCAATGTACAGGAGCCCTTCACGATGTCATGGCTCATTTATTGCGGGCTCACTAAATTATTTAGCACCTGCTGCACCTTTGTGCAGCCCACACTGCAGGATAAACTTCCTGCTGCAGCTGATCAGCTGTTCACTGTGCAGAGCGGAGAAGTGGGCGTGGCCAAGAGCGCTTGCAGGCGGCAAGGAGCGGAGGAGGCAGGGAGCTGAAATCATGATATTCTGTCTCTTTTAGAGAGTTTAGAAACATTGTTTAGAATATTACAAGAGTGTGGGAAGGGTTTAAAACTCATATACAGGCTGTCCTCGGGTTACGGCTGTCTCGACCTACGGCGTTTCGGATTTACGAACGGCACCTGAACGCACCATATGACGTCA
>JARVGS010000001.1:8678781-8695473 GCA_031762315.1 Hypsolebias antenori | reverse complement strand
ACTAGTCATTTTTGTTGTGATAAGAACCAATAATTGGGGGGGGGGGGGGGTGCTGCAATGATGCAGACCCCTGTCTTATGAAGGAGTCCAGCACAAAAAGTCACAGAACCTAATCGGCTTACGCTAAAAATAAATAAATAAAAAAATAAAAACAACCTCCTGCCGCCCTTGTGTCAAAATAACCAAGACCTCCGTTTTAAAGGTGAGGTCTCCTTGGTTCTTTTGATCCTAGTGCAGCAACAGGGTTACATTTTATGTTTGATAAAGTGATAAGTCCATGCAGCAGTAACTGGACAGGTTGGTTTAACAGATGTCCTGCACATCACAAATGGAGAAAAGGTGAACCAAACTAATTTTAATGCTGTGTGTTTGGCTTTTTGACACATTGTTTCTCTTACCTGCCTTCGAAAACTGGCTTTTTATTTTTACATAGTTTATTTTTAACAAAGATATGATCAAATATCTCGTGTGATCTTTTAATAATAATAGGATGCAGAGGGGATAACTCTCAGCTACTACTACACCAAGTCTTGTTTACATATTGGTAAAATTGGCTCTTATACACATTTTTGTTTCCTACAGTTTCTTAGCTGTGATTGTAGTCTGGGCCACCTTTACTGGTCTGAAGGTAGGAATGCAGGGGTGTACAGATGTGTGTGTGTGTGTGTGTGTGGATGGAGGTGGGGATTTTGAGGTCACATGATAAACAAAAAGACTGTTTTGCAGCTTGTCAGGTTCTCTGCATGTCCCTCGATGAGTGACTGGCAGATGTCCACATGTTGGGATAAAACGTTTGAGAGCTTTTCTCAAATTAAAACGCTTGTCAGAACAAGTTTGAAAAGGAATTACTGGACAATATGTCTAAGCTTGAAGAAAAAAAAAATCCTCAGCTGTTAGAGAAGATGAACCTGCAGAAGGGTGTCCTCTGAGGCAACAGGTGTGTCACGTGTAGAAAATGGGACAGGTGTTATGCCAAAATGTTGATCAGCCGCCGCAGGAGTGTGCAGCCTATCTCTTTATAAGTTGCAGTCTCTGTTGCTTTAATTCTTGGTAAAGATGTATATTTGTACAAAGTACAACCAAGACACTTTTTCTATAGCAAAAGTGTCTTAGTTTAACTTTTAAGGTTAAAACCCGCACAATGTTCTCTGTGAGAGAGTCCGTTTTTATCATCAATATCTGTAGATTTGAATTCCACACCATATTATTGCATTAAAAACAGGGTTGTGGTGAAATGGACGAGCTAAACTTGTTTATATTTGGAACCAGACTGTATGAGTGTTAAACGTAAAGCTTTCATCGATAAAATATGAAATATAAATTTCAGTTTTTCTATTGATTCAGTTTATTCTGTTTGCCTAGTTTGCTGTATGATTGCCAATTTTGTGTTTTTTAATGTTCAAGTATTTTTTTAGCGACCAAAAACAATATAAATTCTCTCCACTCTGTCATTGCGCCTGGTTATGGATAAAACCGCTCCTGTCTCTCTGTGCTGCCTCGGTCAAGCAAAAAAATAAATAAAACAAACAAACAAACAAACAAAAACAAACAAACAAAAAACCTGCCTTCCTCTATTCTTGAAAAATTCATATTAAGAAGTACCTTTAAGGGTTAGGGGTAAATGAAATGAAAGAATTTCTCTTACAGTTGTCAGAAGGCATCTCTCATTCAACCAATGTTTTTGTTGATGTCTGTAGCAAACCTACATGTTATTCATGTCAAGTTAAACCAAATGAATCAAAGTGTTTCAGCAAACAGCCCAGCGTAAACTGTGAACATTTCCTGTGGTGTGTGTGTTGTCAGAACTGTGACAGCAGGGATCAGTTTTAAAATCTGAGCCATTACATTTGAAACCAGATGATACACAGCTACACTGTCTAAAAAGACGCATAATTTTTTTTTTCGCACTGTCTGACATTAAAGTAGAAAAAACCTTTCCTGTTTAGAACAAAAAGAAGGGTTTTAAGCTCAATCATCCAGGTGTATAACAACAACAAAGTTTAAATTGTGTCATCTGGACCAGTTTCTTTGAATGAGATGGGTGTGTTTTGCTCGTGTTAAAAGCCTGAGAGTCCAACAGGAGGTTGGCTTGAAACACAGCAGTGAGGAAGGATGTGACAGATCTGGTTGGCAGGCTACCAACTGAGGAAGTCCTCTGGATGGGGGACGAAACATTTCTCACTTAAAGAAACTAGTCCAGATGGCATGATTTAACCTTTTTGTTCTTTCCTAATTAGGTCAGTTTTGATTCCACAACCCATTTTTGAAATGCCAAAATAATGAGAAAAAGAATATAGTACCATTTTCAAGTCAAATTTACATTAATCTTTCTTCATCTCTCTTGCTATTGTCTTCAAACCGTATAATTTTGGTCAAACCTTTGAGCAAATGAAAGTGTTTTGCACCTCAGGTTCGTTAAGTTCTTCATTTAAATTAATAAATTAAACCCCATGTTTGGTTATGATGGCACTTGAAACAAAGACTACGATTAATCCTTATATATTGATAGTGGAAATTCCACTATCAATATACAAGGATTAAGCATAGTCAAATTACTTGCCTGTAGATTATTACAGCCTCATGCATCTGAACGGTATTGGAATAGTATCGGTATCGACCAATACCCAGATTTAGGTATCGTATTGGATCGAGAAAAAAAAAAGTGTATCGGTGCATCCCCAAGTGGAATTATTAATTATATTTTGGGAGAAAGTTCACTCCTAAAACGTGCTCGAATACATCCTTTACCACCTTTCATAGCCTCTTCTTCCCCTTTTACCTCTATTAGTTTCTGTATTTAATAATAATTAGGGATGGTCAAAGACATTTATACAGAAAACCAACTGCAACAACAGCAAAACTATTTCAGTTCCCTCTATTTTTCTTAAGATTTTACCCATTTTATTGGGGGTGTTTTTTATTCTAGCAATTTATTTTTAATTTAACAACAAAAAAAATAGTATTATTAGGATAAGTCTTTGTGTTATTGAAGATTTGTTTAGTGCTAAACTGGTTGTAGATATGGAGGCTCTGATTATTGTGCTTTGCTCTAAAGCATTACTTCTTTTTGCAGTTGCTCACAAGTGAAACAGCACAGATCTTTCAGGTATGTGAAGGTTTGCCTGTTCTGTCAAGCATTTCAAAGCTGGGCTGTGAAATACAGATTCTTCTGCTCTTGCAAATCTGCTAAATGTTTCACTTCTTCCACTCCTGGACTGCAGTTCAGTTTAAAAGAAAACGAAGTGACAGCCTACATCCCAGACCAACGAAGACTGAATCGCTTTCAAAGTCCAGCTTGGGCTGTACCAGTTTAACTTCGTACTATTGTGAAAGGAAAAACGTAAGAATATGTTGTTTGAAAGAGCCTCGTCAAATTGTATAGTCTGTTTCTAACATGTCCATCCATCCTTCCAGTGATTAACTAATGCAGTTAGCGCAATGATCATAAAAAGCCACTATACAGAAAAAAGTATTTCCGTGTTGAACAATTAACTATCTCACCAAAAACTTATCCATCAGCAGTGTTTTGACTTTAGTTATGGAAAAACAATGGGTCTTATATTTTGATAATTGTCAAGTACCTTATGTAGGGTCATTTTGTTAGTTTCTCCAAGAAGTTTAACATTTTTCAGTGTGAGAAAAAGAAACCTTTGAGATGCGTTAACAGTCAATTTATGGTATAGTAAGGATCTAAATGCAGAACTATCAGAAAGGAGTCAAGTCAACAGAAACAGGAATGAACAGCCATTCCTAGCAGAAGAGGATCTACCTTACACCTGGACCTGTCACTCTGTCATTTAATGCTATGCTAACATGCCCAGCAAAATTCCCTAGGGAGGCATCCAGTGGGCATCCTTACCAGTTGCCCGAACCACCTCAAGTGGCTCTTCTCCCAGATACGTGAACTTCATACCCTATCATTAAAAAGAGTCTAGCCACCCTGCAAAGAAAACTCATTTCGACCTCGTATACGTAATCTCGTCCTTTCAGTCACTGCCCCAAAATTGTGAACATAAGTGAGGTAAGTATAGACTGACTGATAATCCGAACATTCTGACTTGCAGCTAAACTCCCTCTTCCCAACAACAGATTAACACAGTCCGCAATATTGCAGAAGCTGCACTAATCTGTTTGTTGAACTCATGTGCCATTCTTCCCTCACTTGTAAGCAAAACCCAAATACATTTGAATTTCTCCAATTGAGGCAGCACCTCATTTTGAACCTGGAGAGGGCAATTCACCCTATTTTGAATGAGGATCATGGCCTCAGATTTGGAGTACTGAAACTCATCCAAGCCATTTCGCACTTGGCTATGAACTGCTTCAGTGTGAGCTGGAGATCATGGCATAATGACACCAACAGGACCACACAATAAGCAAATAACAGAAAGGGAATTCTGGGACCAACAAACTGGATGTCCTTCATCCCCTGGCTGCACAGTGAAATTCTGTACGTAACATACAGTACAGTATATTAACAGAATCAGTGACAACGAGCAGCCCTGGCAGAGTTCAACTCCCATTCTGAAGGGTTCTGACTTCTTGTCAGCCATTCAAATCAAACTCTTACATTGCTTGTATAGGCACTGAAATGTCTATAGCAATGAAAACCCAGTCCCATGCTCATAGAGCACCTTCTTTAAGGAACATGGGTGCCTTTTTCCAAATCTACAGAATACTTGTAGACTGGTTGGACAAACGGCCACGATCCATCAAGGATCCTACTGAATTTAAAAAGTTGGTCTAGTGTTCCATGGCCAGGACGAAACCACCATTGTTTCTCCTGAATCTGAGGTTTGACCATCGACCAAACGCTCTTCTCCAGCAGCCCTAAATAGAGGACTACATCTCACCCCACCTGTTTTTGAAGAGGATTTCCTGTTTTCCAATTTAGTGGCTCTTCCCCCAATATCCACTGAATGTTGCAAAGGTATACTAACCAAGACAACTCAACAACATTCATGTTTTGAGGAAATCAGAGCAGCACTTGTACACTCCTGGGGTCCTGTTGCTGTAAAGCTTTTCAATTACCTCAGTGACCTCAGCCCCGATTATGGATGGATCAACTTCCAAGTCCCCTAACTCAGCTCCCTCCATGGAAGATGTCCTGGTGGAATATAGAGGGCCCGAGAAGTATTCCTTCCACAACCTGATGACATCACTGGTTGACGTCAACAGTACTCCACCTCCACTTTACACAATGTTGGTAATTCAATTCATTATTAAAGTTCTTCTTTCCCCACAGATGTTCACCAAAGATGCCTGATGATTTGCCAGAATCTTTTCAAAGCTGATTGAGAGCCTCTATCTTCACTGGCCTCCTCCCATATCCAAGCTTTCATCTCAGCAACTGCCAAGGATGCAGTATGCTTGGCCCTGCCGATACCCCTTAGCTGCCTCCAGAGTCCTACCAGCTAACAAGACCTGATAGGAACCCTTTTCTAAGCATGATGGCCTCCCTCACCCAGAGTGTCCACCACCAAGTTCAAGGATGGCTGCTGTGAGAGGCACTGAGAACACTACAGCCAAAGCTCAAGGCAGATGCCTTGACAATGGATGTATGAAACATGGTCCATTAGGACTGCCAACAGGACCCTGCCATCACTAGGATGTATTTATTCTCTGAAGTGTAAGATGAAAATTCTTATGCCAGACATTCCCAGGAAATACTCACTCCACGTTTGGGTTTATTGGGTTTGTCCAGCCACCATCAAGTGGTGATCAGTTCACAGCTCAGCTCTTCTCTTCACCTGAGTGTCCAAAACATATGGCCACAGATCAGATGACATGACTAGAAAGTCTTTCATCAATCTGCGACTTGGGTTGTTGTTGTGCCATGTGCAATTTTGGACAGCCTTAAGTTCAAACGAGGTGTTTGTGATGGGCAAGCCAAGTCTAGCAAAGAGGTCCAACAAGAGATCACCACTTGGGTTCCGATCATAGAGGCAGTTCCACCCAATCACAGCTCTCAAGGACATGCCCACATGTGTAGCTCTGTTCCTATCCACATGGACATTGAAGTTCCCAAGCAGATTAAAGGCATCCCCAGCTGGACTGCCTTCCATCACCCCTCCTAAGGACACCAAGAAGGCTGGAAACTCTGAACTGTTGTTTGGTTCATAGGCACTAACAACAGTCAGAGCTGCTCCCCCCATCCCCCCATGTGGAGGGAAACTACCCTCTGATCTACCAGGGAAAACTGAAATGTACAGGCAACAAGCCAGGCTATAAGTAATCCTATGCAAAACCAGCACCTCTCACCATGGGCAACTCTAGACTGCAATAAGGTCCAGCCCCTCTTAAGTGGCATGCACTGTGCAAGATGCTTTGGATTGAAATCCAACAAACAAAGTTTCCCAGGGGTCCTAGAGAACCAAGCCTCTTCAGGGTCTGGCTGGCCTGACTGGCAAAGCAAGAAATAAATTTGGCAGCAGTTGTGACATCAAATACAGAAAAAAAATCTAGGGGTTGGTCAGGTATCAAACCTTTTAACTAGGGATCCTTTCAGTACTTCTGGTTGGCATAGCAGTATCTGCTTGAACACCTGCAGGATTTGGCTGAAGAGGAATGCCAGCTCACTCAAGAACTGAAAAAAATGTGGGACATCTACAAACCCTCAGACTTAGAATGGATCAGTCATAGCATTTGTAACCCTAATAACATCAGTTGACTCAAAGGGTGGCAAAATGATTTTCAGACTTTAGGACATTGGCTCAGCTGACTCCAAGGCTAATGAGACATCAGTTCACCCTGAGACACAAAAAGTCATGTACCACTGAGACAGGCAAAGAAACAAATAAGTGGCCTACAGATTCTGGACAAAACCAGAAAGGACACCATGACATACTGAATAAGTTCACATGCAGACCCCTAAGCCTGAGCTAAACGGGTGCTTGTAGCCTCCTAGACTTGGGAGATGGGCCTAGGTTGGGTAGTTTGAATTATTAGTTAACTATATGAACCCAAATTTGAATAAATAAATAAAACATTTTCATTGATTGAAACATGCTAACTGGTTTGTGTTATACTGTAGATTCCATATTTGTAAAATGTTTAATTAGTTAATTTAATTAGTTAATTTTAGGGAGGGCAAAATATTTGCTCAGATTGCGTAAAGACAGTAGGTTGCATTAAAAAGTAGAACTAAAACTGGTTGGATAAGCAGACGAAAATGTGGTTTATTTATTTATTTTATTTTTTGTATTTCTAATTTTGGAGAATTTAGACTAGAAAGTAAAGAAACTTACTGTAACATAAATTAAAAAAACAAACGTTGATTCCTCTTAAATATAAGAAAGGCTTCTTACTTTAAATAACAAAAGAAGAAGGGAAGGTGGTACTTATAAACTAATACAAGCAAGTGGCCAACAGAAAACATCAAATTCACAAATCTATGTAACTGAAGCACCAAAAGACCTATGAGACTTACAAAAACCTGACAGCGCTTTTAAATCCTTTGACGTCACATATTTGGGCTGTCTCATGGTGATAATACAATTTAAGGTCTTCAATAGTAATTACTGTATATCAGTATAAAAGACTACAAGAATGGATGACTCAAAGACTGTCTGCAAAGATAAACATATTGTATGACATACTAAAACTTTATAAATAGTCTGTAGCTATTTATGCTTGCGCTGTGGGGCAACCAGTTGCTTACAGTGTGAATCCAATGTGCAATGCTGCTTGGCAAGCTGCTGCATTGCATTATACTTTCTTTGTGTAAAGTGTTACCGCAAATTTAGGGGATTAATGATTTTATACATTATGAAAGCTGTGCTGGGGGAAAATCAATGAGTCTATAACTGAAATGCCCTATTCAAGTGTGATAGTTAATATTTCTGTTTGAAATGACTGATTTCAAGACTATTCTCAGTGACTATGTAGAATTTTGGATAGTTAAATCCAGATACGTACACAAACACTGTATAAAAAGAAACCTGTGTAAAATAATTTTGTTATCTTACTATATGACAATAAATCAGATTGTCTTTCCTACTTAGGGTGGTTAGGAATTCCCAAAAATACTTTGACATGTTAAATGTCTGAAAGTGAGATCATTTATTTTAGAGAATGTTTTCTTTTACTTTCTTTAAAGAAGCAAGCTTATGCATATTTTTCTTAGTACTTGATGTTTATTGCATTTAGACTGTATGACTGAGGGTCAAATATTTTAGGTATCCTAATATTCTCATAACAGATTGCTGGATTTTTTTTTCCCCAATCCTGCTAACAAAACTGTATTCAGGTTTTAGGCTGTCTTGTTCATGCACACATTTTCTGTGGATTGAAATCAGGGTTTTCTGATGCTCTTAGGCTTGCACGCTTCCCCCGATCCTCCAAACGTAACAATGGCGATTACATTGCTTTCAAAGTAACAACATCTTATTCACCGTTTACTGTGGATAATGACACTGAAAAGCTTCAGCAGCATCTTCACAGTCTTTTGCTTTTATTTTGGAATTGATAGATGCATTTTGCACCAAAAATTCCCCTCAGGAACACAAAACCCATCTCCTTCCTGAGGAGCATGATAGGACATTCCCATGGTGTACAACGTGTACAATCATTTGATCAAAGGGGGGAAAAAAAGCATTTTCAGGCATCTGGAAATAATAAGCAAGGAAGAACCAGAGTTGTGGAGGTAGACAAATCCCTTCACAATATCTTGGCTGATTTCATTTTTATCTTCGTTTGATGTTACACAAAGAAGCAGTTGTGCCATAAAGGATGCTTCTAATTAACTCTTGTCGTCAGCTAATCGATCAAAAGCTTTCAAAGACATGACATCATCATCTAAACTTTCCTAAATTGTTTAAGGCAAAGTAATTTGTATGTAAATTTGTGATTTTGGCAAAATTAATAAAATCTTCTCTTAAACATTTTCTCTCATTGATTGTGCCTTTTTTTGTGAAAATTGTATTCATTTCGTAATTAAAACGATACAATATTCAAAAGAAAAAATATGTAAACAAAAAACATAAAATGAAAGGAAGCAGAAGAAGAAAACAATTCTTATCATGTCTGCTCCTTATCAAAAACAAACAATTTAAATTATCATTTCAAACATTTATATACTTATTGAAATACAAATTTATACAGTTGCATCATAATTATATTATCTCATCAAAATACCAATTTTAATTTAAAAATTAGAATCAACTTAGTTGTAACTCTTCAACAGAATAGTTTTAATCGTTTTCTTAAATATTTGTATGGACTTCACATTTTTTACAAAGTCATTAAGACCATTCCAAAGATCAATGCCTCTATTTGTAGTAGACCTGTCCTTTAAACTGGTTCTAAAATTTAAAACTGGTAACAAAATATATATATTTTTAATTCTATTTATTTATTCATTTTAAAAAGAGAACAACAAAAATAAAAGAAAAAACAAAACAATTACAACAACAACAAAAAATACCGACAATTTAAATTAAAATACAAACAATTTAAAATGAAAGGAGCAGAAAGAAGAAGGAATCTTATTATATCTGCCCCTACTCGTCACACGATCAGTTTAACAAATGATTATTTACAAGTAACATAACAAAACGAATAACTGTAGATTATTCAATATCCTGATGCATGCACAATAATAATCCAGGTAGAAAAATCTAACAAAGTTAAATGAGGTCTTAGTAATAAAACATTTTAACTTCCACTTCTCTGACACTTGTCACCATGAATAAAACAAGTCTGCTGACACGCGTGATTCAACATGAAGCCACAATCTGTGGTTTTGTTCCAAAACATATTATTGTAAAAGTCATTCATTCATTCAGTCTCGTGCTTTCATCTGAAATTAAATCTCCCTCCGTACTATAATCCCCTCTCTTCTCATCTCCACAATAACCACCCCACCCCCACGGTAGCGCAACAGCAATCTTATTCCAGTCCACCTCTTTTGGATGCTGCGTCCGGAGGAGGGACATGTGGATGTTGGAGTTCACAAATCAACCCATCCCCTGTGAGGGGCTTCTCATCAAGAGGCCATCTGGCCCAGGAAGCTGCCCGGCCCTCTGTGTGTGTTTATGCCAAGATGCTAACAAGGGGATGATGGATGTGCCGTGTGAGGGCTGCTTTCTCCTCCCTTCCCATTTGTTCTGTCTGCTTCGACATTTGTTTAACTGCAGCGCTTCTCGTTAGGTCAAAGTTCTGAGCTACTTCCACCAACGAACCATCAGCTCCCTCACCCAGTCCCTACATGTTTAATTCATTCATTGGTTGTCTTCACCCAGTAGCTCCTTGTCGGAATGACGTGGGACTGGAACAAATCCAAGCATTCATGATGTGGAAGGTAGACAAAGAAGCAGGAAATTCACCCAAAGTAAAGTCGTCCCAGAAACAGTGAGATCACAATGAGAAAACCGACTGTCAAACACCAACAGTACCGTATTTTCCGCCGTACACGACACACCGCCATATAAACCGTATCAGTCCAAATATGTCTGATAATGTGGAAATAATCCATAAATATGTTGCTTCGCCATACAAGTCGCATCTATTATGCGTCACCGCTGACAACCTAGAAACGTGGGCCGGTGTTGTGCCACAAATTGATTGGCTGCTAAATGGCGGGAGCGTGCACGGGAGGACTTTAACAAGAATTTAACAAGATTAACATTTAAAAACAATTACAGGTAGTCCTCGGGTTACGACGCAGAGCCGTTCCTACGCACAGTTCGTAATCCGAATTTGACGTAAGTCGGAACATGCACCGTAAACGGCGTTTTAAACACGTTTTTTTTTCAACGTAACACAAAACCAGCGTAAATTCTGTACCTTAAACATGCACAGTACTGTATTTCCAAGCAGTTAGCTAACACAGTACCCTCAAAAAACACATAAAAACACATAAACTGCACTGTGTGGAGCTATCGAAAGTCAATGGGAGGTGTGATGATGTCACTGGGAGGCGAACGTAAGTCCGGATTCCCGTAACCCGGGTAGGTCATAACCCGAGGACCACCTGTAATCTCAGACAACTAAACGCCTATGTTTTAATAAATAAGTCGCACAAAGAAAGACAAGCAGTGAAGTTAAAGCTGCTTGTAGTGGCTCATTAAGGTTACCATGGTAACCTCATACACCTGTGACTGTCGCTCCCTGGCAACACTCTTAATAGGACACGCAGACAGAAACAGAGCAGAAAGTAAGCTTAATTGTTTTGTGTCTGTAATGTTTTATGTAAAAAAAAAAAAAAAAAAGACCCGTTACTTCCTGTTTTAAACAGAAAATTCAGAGCTCAAAGAAAAAAGAAGTCAATGGGAGTTAGGTCTGTCATAATTAATTTTACCGGGTGATTAATTGTCTCAGAAATTATTGCGATAAACGATAATATTGTTTTAAGTTTGACAATAATTTGTAATATTGTCAAATTTAAGAATAAATGTTGGGTAATTTGTTTTGTGTAGTACCTTTTTTGAATCGAAGGATGGACAGGGAGGAAGCGAGCAGCGTGTCTCTAAGAAAAATGGTAGGGAGGCCCCTTGAGGTAACATGGGCTGTCTCTCCTTCCTTTTTTTCGGTTCTCAGAATGGCGGATGCTCGGTGTGGTTTGAGCTCTTTAGCATAGCATTTTTCACACAAAGCTTTTAATAAAAAAATTTAAATCAGTAAACAAGTTCTCAGCTTCTTTTTGCAGAGAAAAACAACTTTTTAGACGAAGCCACGGGTTTCAACTGTGAATTTTGTTGACAAGATGAAAGTTTTTTTCCCCGAGGTCGGCCTGCTAGCTTAGCTCGTAGCTTAGCTTCTCAGCTTAGCTGCTTTTAATGATCCAAAAACTTGATTTTGGATGATTAAAATGGATTTTAAAGAGAAAGGGAGGGGTCAGTGAAGAACACTGGAGTTCAGGCTTTTGTCATCAAGTGTCTTCAGTAGAAAAAGAGAGACACGAAGAAACGATAAAGCTGACAAATGAAAATGAGGTTGATATTTATCATGCGATTAATTGATTTATTGTTTATCGTGACAAGCCACATGGGTGCATGGGTGAGTGCACTTTGTATTTTAGAGAGACAAAAAAAAGGTCTGTCCAATAACAGAGAAAGATGAATGAGTGACAAAAGACAAAACACCTACATTTTGAAACAAGAATGTTTGCACAAATGTTGAAAAGTGTGTGACAATGCTGCACTGTAAGTTGATATTTCTGTTGTAAAATTTTCAAAAAACATAAAACTGAAACTGAATGTTCAAAAAAAAAAAAAAAAAAAAAAAGATATCAAAATACCAGTTCATAGAAGTCCAATTTTCTAACGTTTTAATTTTTTTTTTAAAAAAGTTGCCGTCTGAGCTGTAGGTCTGTTAACAGGGCTGATTTTTTTTTCTCATTTTACCCCTTTGTATTAAGGATGTTTTAATGCCTAATAACCCTCCCCCCCATTTCTGGAAACTTCTTGCCATTTTAAAAATTATTGATTTTTGAGATCAAGGTTATGACTAAAACCAGACCCTCAAATATCAGGACTTTGACTATAAAGCAGAAAAATAGATGTTGTCGTGGTGTTTGTGGCTTCTCTGCTGTCAGCTTTTCTTTTCGCCACCTGTTGTTTACTTCGTCTGCCTCTTCACTCATCTCGGAGGTTTCATAAGCATGAGGCTCGTATCTGTGCGTGCACGGTGCGAGCAAACCAGGAGAGACTTTGGAGTTGGAGACGGAGGATTCGTGCATTTTTGTTTGGTGCTTCTTGGTTTTATTAAACAAAGTGCCTGCTTGTGCGAAGATGAAAGTGACACCGAGGTGCCGGCTTGTTACGCAACAGAAAAGCTCTGTTTATATGAGTCTGAATCATTATCATACTCACCGAAGCCTTTTTGTTACATAACCGTGGCTTTCAACAAACAGCCTGCCTGCTGAAAAATCACAAAGGAAATTTGAAGTTGTTCTTAAACAAAGTGGCTGAAGTCACGCTCGCACTTTCCTTAAATATTTATTAGCAACATGGACTACAGAGCTACGTATAGCATCTCCACTTCATTAGCAACTTGATGATTGGATTTTACCTTTTACGTTAATAACAGCAGAACAAACTTTTCTTTAGTTGCTTGGGTCATTCTGGGAAAAACCAACAACCATCTCAGATTTTAATTAATTTTAATTTTGATGCATTTTATGGTTTATTTCTGCTGATATGTATTTTTAGAATCAATATAGCTCTAAAACAAACAAACCAAAAGAAAAAAAAAACTCTGATACTTTTATACGTTTAAGATAACAAGTGTGTGTGTGTGTGTGTGGGGGGGGGGGGTAATTTCCGGAAAGGTCACTTCAAGGTCATGTGATCCTCCGTCAAGTTCAAGGTCATAGGAACATAATCAAAACAAAAAAAAGACAGGTTTGGAGTGGTGGAGCAGAGGTTAGAGAAGGTGGGCCTGTAATCAGAAGGTCGCCAGTTCGACTTCCTGGACCGCCAACATCAAAATGATGGTGAAGGTGAAATACCTACACCTGCCTCCACTCACGTTGGCCCCACTCTGGGCCCTTAAGGCCCTTAACCCCCACTATCTGCTCCCAAACAGGTCTCTCTTGAAAATGAGAGTCATGACTCAATGAGACTTCCTGTATAAATAAAGATGGAAGTCCATCCAGGAAATGGAGAAATTTATTCCATGTCTGTTTCACTTGGTTGTCTGCTGGTTGATAATGATTTTGGATTGCTAAATTGGATTTGAAAGAGAACAATAAAGGGAGGGGTCAGTGAAGAGCACCGGAGTTGAGCCTTTTATCATTTACTGTCTTCAGTAGAAAAAGAGACACACAAAGAAACGATAAAGCTGATCAATTAAAATGAGGTTGATAATTTTCATTTATCATGCGATTAATTGATTTATTGTTTATCGCGACAACCTACAATGCTGCTGCATTTATACATTTTCATTTGAATCAAATATGAATTTTCTGTATATACACTTTGGATATTTGATGATCACTTAGTTTATACTGGATGGTTTATTTCAAATTATCTCCTGTAATTCTACATTTCTAGAATCACATCTTCAGCTTCCTCTATTTGGAGGAAGACTGAAAAAAGAAATGTGGCAGAGCTAGCAAGCTAATTTAATTTGATTTGATAAAAGCATCTAAATTTCAAGAAACTCAGAGCTCACTGCAGAGATACCAGGTGGTAACTGAAGGGCAAACACTGTTAGTGAGTGATGGAGGTGAAGCGTTGGGTATCAGGGCTAATATTGGAAAGTGGGAAAAATAAATAATAAAGTTATGGTATAACTGAATAAAGAAAGTAATCAAGCAGGTGAGAAAACTTTTGAGTTTGTTAGTTGGCTTTTGTTTTTTCATTCCCACTTTTAAAAGATGCACATTTACAGTCATGACTGCAAAGTATAATAAACTGCCAAATTAATTAAAATCCAAGAGGAAGGCACTCAGGAAAGGTGATGAAGTTGGTGGCATGTAAAGATGAAGAGCCCAGATTTATTTTAATTTGAATGAAAGTATTGACGTACAGTGAAAAATCCACGCAGGAAGTTCCTTCTAGTAGTGACTCAGACCTAAAGAGGAAGCTTTAGCCTCCTATAGGGACAGATTCTCTCCAGAGGGAGCTTTAAACTACAGACACCTCTTTCCCTTCAGACCACCACTGTAAAGCACGTCCATTAAACGCATCAAGGCTACAGGAAACAAACCCGTTTTAAAGATGTGTTCTGTGCCGCCTCATGATGCAGAAGGTATCATTTATCATCATGTCACTGCCTCAGAACCGGTGACCTTTTCAGCAGACTGGAAGCACTCAGGATACAATTAAATGCAGATTGTAGAGTTGTAGGCTGCAGCGTGAGCTTTGATGGCTGTCAGAGATACAAGGTGATCCTTCAGATAGTACGAACTAAAAAAAGACCATGTTTGGAATGTAAAGGAAATACCCCTGTTTACTTTCCTATAACACAAACTTGGGATTACAACCAAGGTTAAAAGAAATTACATACATAAAAACAATTTTCTCATTCAACAGCCAGGAGTGTTTCAGCTGTTCCTAAATATCAGGTAATAAAGCGATAAGTCTATCTGGTCCTATTTTCAAGGGTCAAACATCAAACAGTGCTATGAGGGCTACAGTAGCAAATCACAAACCAGCATATACGCCATTTACATAATAATAATAATGTGTTATCATCATTGTGTGGTCCCATACAATGGCGAAATTTGCTCTCTGCATTTAACTCATCTACCCCCAGGTGGAGCAGTGGGCGGCTATTGAACGTGCCAGGTGAGCAACTGAGGATAGGGTGTCCTGCTCAGAGACACCATGAGATGTTTCTGAGCAGGACACCCTAGCCCCAATTAAAGGCCTAGCGTTCCTTGAAAGAATGCATTTCACACGGCAAATTTTAAACCAAGATTCTCTTATGATAAGATGGAATGGAGATGTAGTCGGTCTGGTCAAACATCTCTCAATCTTCATCTTCTACTAGTTATCCGTAGTTTGGTCGTTGAGGCAATAGGTCCCAAAGGAAATCCCAGACCTCCCTCTCCCCAGGGGCACGCTACAGCTCTTCCTGTAGAAATCCAATATGTTCCCAGACCAGAAAGGATAAACAATCCCTCCAGGGAGTTCTGGGTCTGCCCACGTGGTCTTTCTCAGTGGGAGGAGCCATGAAAACCTCCAAAGGGAGGCATCTAGGAGATATCCCAATGAGAGGAACCTCCTTAAATGACTCCTTTCAATGCAGAGCAGCAGTGGCTCTCCTCTGAACTCCCCCCAGATGACAGTGCTCCTCAGCCTATCACTATGGATGAGCCTAGCCACCCTATGAAGGAAGCCTATTTTGGCCACTTCTATCCTGGATTTGGATTTTTCAGTTATGATTCAGACCTCAAGACCATAAGAGAGGGGCTGGAATGTAGCCAGACCTGTTGTCCATAGGCTGACCGAAGCAACAGTCTCATTACTGAGGAAAAGGCCCCCATCAGTCAGTCCATCTTCCATTCTATCCTACATCACCAGTGAACAAGACGCCCAGATACTTAAACGCATCCACCTGAGGCAAAGCTTGAAAATGAAATGCACAATCCCATGCAAAAAAAGTGGGCTGTCATGCTCAAAGTATGTTGAGGATGACTCTGTAACTTTCACATGAAACTTTAGCTCAGTATATAAAACTAGCCAAGACTGTGTCTTAAAGATTACCTACCTGTGGTAGCCATCTTGAATTAGATTGGTGCCCTTTCACCTTCAGCAATGGGTCATAAAAATATGTCAAAGTCATTGTAAGATCTAGTTTGGTGGATTACGTTTGGTATCATGGTAATTATATTTAACTAGCATGAAAAAATTGTGACTTCTTTTACAAGCTTTTTAAGATTACCAGGCTTTTTCCGTAAAAACTGCTTTAGGCGAAAATAATCAGGTGATGCAATAATACACTGCCTGGCCAAAAAAAAGTCGCCACTTGGATTTAACTAAGCAAATAGGTACGAGTCTCCTATTGGATAATTACTGCATGGGTGATTATCTTTCAGCTGGCAACAAGTTATTTATCCCCAACTGGTGCAATGAGATGCTTCTCATTTCTTAAACCATGTCGAAAGACATATTGCGTGGTCGTGGAAAATATGTCAGTCTGTTTGAGAAGGGTCAACTCATTGGCATCAGAGAAAACATCTAAGGAGATTGCAGAAACTACTAAAATTGGGTTAAGAATTGTCCAACAAACTGGAAGGATAGT
>JARVGS010000001.1:8632252-8643838 GCA_031762315.1 Hypsolebias antenori | reverse complement strand
CTGTCTCCTCTCTTCAGTCCTCTCACTGTCATATTTCTTCTTGGCTAATCTCTTTCTTTGAATGGCGTCCTGCACTTTACTATTCCACCACCAGGTTTCCTAATCATCTATTCTATGTCCAGATGACACACCAAGTACCTTCCTAGCTGTCTCTCTAATTACTGTTGCTGTAGTAGTCCAGTCATTTGGAGGCTCTTTCTTACCACCCTGCTGAAGAACTTGCTGAACAACAACTGAAATTAGCTAAAACATGCTGAATTGTAGATAAAATGAAAGAACAAGCCTACTACAGTTGTAGTTGTAACCCTAGCAGAAAAAGAAAATAGCTGAAAAGAACCTGAAAAGGCATAAAGAAGCTTAAACTATCAGAAGGAAGCAGAAAGAACTGAAATGAGCTTGAAAAATGAAATTAGCTGAAAAGGCTAAAATTAGCATAAAAACAGCTAAATAGTAGCTGAAAAAGCAGAAAAAATTGAAACTAGCTGAAAAAACTGAAAGGAGCATAATAAGTTGAAATTACAATAAAGAAGTTAAAGATGAAAGTAGCAAAAATGACCATAAAATCTTGAATTTTTCTGAAAACAGCTGAAATTAGCTAAAAACTGCTAAAAAAAAAAAAGGCAGTGAAAAGGTAGAACAGTCAACAATTTTCAATAATTTCTTGCGGGATCAATAAAGTTCCATCTTATCTTAAAGAGCTGAACGTTTTGATGTATGATTTGTTGAAATAGCTTGAAAACTGCGGGATGAGAATTGCGCCAAAGAACGTACAAAAGAAAAATGGATCACAAGCATTTGCGCAACTAGACAAATTGCATTTCCTGCGAAAATGCAGTGTGAAAGCTTTTTGCAGAAGAACTTGCTGAAAAACAGCTGAAATAAGCTAAAACATACTGAAATGTAGCTGAAATTAAGATCTAGCCTAAAGTAGCAGAAGATAGCAGAAAGAACACACATTTGCTGAATTAGGTTTAAATAACCAGAAATAAGCACAAAAATGAAGAAATTAGCTTAAACAAGCTGCAAATATAGCTGAAAAGTAGCTTAAAATGCAAAAAGAAGCTTAAACTACCAAGCTGAAAATATAGTTGAAAAGTACGGTAGCTTAAAAGGCAGAAAGAAGCTTAAACTACCAGAAAGAAATGGAAAGAGCTTAAATTAGTTTAAAAAAAAAAAAGGTGGAATTAGCTAAAAAGGCAAAAAAAAAGCATAAAACAGCTAAATGACAGTAGAAACTTGAAGGGGAAAAAAAGCTGAAATAGGCATAATAGGCTGAAAGAAGTTAATTAGCCTGAAAGTAGCAGAAATTACCATGAAAAACTAGAAAACAGATGAAATTAGCTAAAAAAAAATGCTGAAAAGGTAGAACAAGCTTAAAATGCAAAAAGCACACACATTTCCCAATTAGGCTGAAAGGAGCAGAAATAAGCACACACAAAAAAAGGAAATTATCTGATAAAAGCTGAAATGAACAAAAAAAAAAGCTGAAAATTAGCTAAAAAGCAGAACAAAAGCTGAACTTACAAGAAGTGGAGAAACATTTTTGATAAATGAGTGCAAAATATATGCAATTAGCTAAAAAAAAGCTTAAATTTGCATTAAACAGCTAAATAGTGGCTGGAATGGTAGAAAAATCTGAAACTTGCAGAAATATGCTTAAAGTAGCATAACAAGCTGAAATTAGCAGAAAGAAGTTAAGTACAAAAAAATGTTGTAGATAGAGAGATCATTTTAAAGGAGCACAAAACAGCAAAAAAAAAAATACTGAAATTAGCTGAAAAATGTTTAAATTTGCACAAGGAAGCTGAATGAAGCTGAACAAAATGTGAAAGGAGCAGTAAAAGGTTGTACACAGATCTAAAGATTTGAATAATATAAAATGAGCTCAGTTCATTTTCTATGAGAAAAATAATGGCAAAAAAGGCTAAATGTTTCAAAAAGCTAAAGTTGCACCAATACCAAAAGTCACAGCAGGATTGTCCTGAAAGAGCTGAACGTTTTGATCCATGATTTGTTGCAATAGCACAAAAACTACGGGTTGAGAATCACAACAAAAAATGCACAGAAGAAGAGTGGATCACAAGTGTGAATGCTTCATAAACATTCACACCATTAAATTTTCCCATGGTTAAATTTTCCCATACGTTAATAATGAAACATGGAAAGAAAAAAAAGGTTGTCTTGCTTGTACAATAAATAATAAAACGGAATGATTAAGTATTTCATGGCAGTAACAAATGTTTATCAAGAATTTGTCAATTCCAGTATTTTAAAGGTGATTAAAAACCTCCATTCCTGTTTAGGCCATTTTATTTAACAGCTATCTTAATGTTGAGCAATGATTTGCTTCTTTCTCTCTGGTGGTATTTTTGTGTAGTACAACAAGAAATGCAGAAAATATCCAGCCAAACTCATGGCCACCAGTGACCCCATGACCCGGAAATAAAGAGGAAGATAAAAGATGATGGATACAACCAAACATAGTCAGGAAAGTAAAAAAAAAAAAAAAGAGGACCTACTGTGATCGATGATGTGGCTGAAGATAAAGAAAAAACTATACAGGTGGGTTTTTTTTTCTTTTCTTTTCTGAAATTAAACTAAATTGTCTGGCATTACAAACTGAAATACATGTAAAGTCGTGTGTATAAGTCGTCCACCTGTTACTTTCAGAGGACTTCAGCAGGAAGTAGCAGCCAGGTGCTGTGAATTAAACTGATCATCACAAGCTGAAAAGCTGCTAGGTCCTGGGCTGGAGCGCCTGCTTATTTTAGCTTTGTTTTGTTGAATAAATAACACAGTGAAATGTATTTTATTGTATACTTGAGGCAAGATTTGTATCATTTCAGAACTATAAAACCATAAAGGTACTAGCATTGCAATGAGGCAGATTTAATTTTTTTCCCATGACTGTAATTTATAATAAAACAGTTTCCAAGAGTCACACAGGAGCCATTTTAAAGACAAAAGTCAACATAAACTATGGAGGCATGTCCAGAATCCAAAACCCTGCTAATGAGAGTTCTGTGATGTTAAACTCAAAGCAGTCTGCTCCTCAGATACATAATGTTAATTATTTTTATATATGAATGTTTCTGTGAACTTATTTTATATATAAATATTTGTGTTCAGTGCCCTGAGACGACTTCTGTTGTGACTTGTTGCTATATAAATAAACTGAATTGAATTAAATCTGATGAACCAGATTCTACAAAAAACATTTATATTTAAAATTCCATATTTTTCTTCATTTGATGTATTTGCACTCACTGTGGTTTTGTTTCTTCTATACAGATTATTTTTAGCTTTGATTTAAAGCTTTAATTTAAAGCGCAATTCTTGTTTTGTGATTTGTACATCTGTGGATTAGAATAAAGTTGAACCAAAGGCTGTATCTCTTCTTTAAACACGTTTGAGGGAAATACTCCTGATAATAATTTCGTCTTTTCATAATTTTGCAGCTGAGTTAACTTTAATTAACAGATTATTTAATAAAGTCAAAGTGAAAACAGGATTTTATGATAAAGTGGGCACCATTTATTTATTTTTAATCTTCACTGATAAAAAAATATACGTGTGTATATATAGATATATATATATACACATAAAATGTTTTTTAAAAAACATTTCCACCCTCCGTCCCGGTCCTCCCATCTGCCAGGGCTTGGAATCCGGTCTTTGTGAGCAGGCGAGGCCGGGGCTTCAACGGGTCGGCAGCGCGTATGATCCTCCGCGGTGACTCCACTCGCTCGAACTTTGTCGTCGGTCAGCAAACACAAAAACGCCTGGACTTCAGAATTAAACACGGTGATGTCATTATCGCTTTTAAAATCTTTAAAATAGATCCAGCCGCTGCGCTGCGTCCCGAGAAATTGCAAATGGAGGATCAGTGAAATGTCTCTGATCCAGTGACTCCTCCCTCTGACCAATCAGAGTCCTGCATTCACGTTTCGGTCCTAAGTCAGCTCAACTCAGCTCCAACGGTCCCACCAGAGAAGCAGGGACGAAAAGAGGTCCTGAATCAAGAAGGGGTTCTCTGCCTTCTGAATTTGTCTGCAGAGATACCTACTTGCCTGAAATCAGCCTCGAATCAGCTAAAAATACTAGCTAAAGTATTGGTGTGAAAGGGTCTGTGGGTCCTCCTACAGAAAATTTTGAATAACCTCTCCAGCTCCTCGAAGGAGCGTGTAGCTGGAACATGCACTCCACAGACTGGATCCACCGGACTAAGGGCAACGTCTCCTCTCGCTGTATTTTTTAACAAATAATCAAAATAAAAATGTCTTTGGACTTTTAGAGGCGGAGATCTGAGTTGCCGGATCCGAACGAAAAGTTGCTGGAACACAGCCTGTCAATACGAGAGAGTTCCCGGATCTCGTTCTGGCAGGACCCGGCTCAAATTAACCCCTGTGTATCATATACATTTATTTTGTACACTTACAAATCTTGTTGTACGCGTTTGTGAATATTTTTTAGACTAATGTGGTTCCACTAAAGACCCGTTCCTGTTGCACTGCCTCACCTGAACCTGAAGTGATCCGGCTTGTGTTGTTATTGTTTGACGAGGGAGGAAACCTCAGTGTTTGTTCAGGCAAAACACACCGCCGTGCTCAAGGGCACAAGATGGCAAAATAATCTTGTTTAAATATTTACAATGTACATTTTCTAAATAAAAATTCATCTTGAACATGTTCTTGAATGGAAGAGTGGTTTGTGCCAGTCAAGCAAAGTATAATTATCCGTTTTAGTTGTTAATATTTTGCTAATGATCTTTTTAAAAACAATGGTTTGTATACTAATTTGCAACTGGAATTGATCATTTTAGTCCTTCAGAGCATCAAACCAAGTGCTTGAAATATTTAACTGGTTGTTTGTTCCACAGTGTTGCTGAACAAGTTAGATTTAATCTCAAGTTCTACAATTTATAGAACCATTTGTATTTGTATGCAAGTCGCCAGCTCAAAGGTTTTTAACTCCATCCATTATCTTCACCAACTTCTTCCTTTTCAGGTCATTGGTGCCCATGTCCAACGATCACTGTGCGAGAGGCTGGGGACACCCTGGACAGGTCTCCAGTCCAACACAGAGACAAACAAGACAAACAAACATTCACTCTCACACTCACACCTAGAGACAATTTAGAGTTATCAGCCTAACACACATGTTTTTGGACTGTGAGGGGAAACTGGAGGACCCAGAGAAATCCCACACATGCACAGAGAGAACATGCAAACTCCACCCAGAAAGGTCTCAGGCCGGGATGCGACAGCTCTACTGACTGCTCCACCGTGCTGCTGTTTTTAATTCATTTTCTGTAAAACTGAATCTTTATTTTTTGTGCAACTAACAAGATTGTTACTTTGTGTTGAACCCAAATGCAGGCAGAATACAGGAGACTCCCAGGTAAATATAAGTAACTTAAATTTATTTTTACCAAACCAAACTATTGCTATTGAAAATCTACTGCTGTATTGTTGCTGTTGTCATCATTGTTTGTTTGTAGCCAGGTCTCTCTTGTAAATGAGTCCTCAAGGCTCAATGAGATTAACCTGCCTAAATAAAGGAAGAATGAAAAAAATAAAATAAAATAAAAGCTGACGGGGGCAGCAAAAACTTACTTTTAGGGAGATAACAGAGGAACAGAACAAGAAGCCTTGGGAGAACAATCTGCAAACAGAGGAAAAACCCACAGACACTGAATATACAGAGACACTGATGAGACAGAATGATGAACACCTGGGGTGATTAGAATCAGAGCCAGGTGAGACAGGAGCTGAACAACAAGGAGGAAAAACAGACGAGTGCAGGAAAACAAAGAAATTACAACCGAACACAGAAATCCTACAGTAACTGTATTTTGCTCCAGTCTTTTCTTTGTTATTGTACACAGAATACAAACACATTGCAGTAGTCCCTTGGGACATCCGTACCCTGAAGCCCCGCAAAAAAGTGAAAAACTGTGAAGTTGCAATATTCTAAACAATGTTTCTAAACTCTAAATGCTCTGAAAGAGCACAGCATGTCATGATCTCAGCTCTCTGCCTCTGGCTGCACTCTTGGCCACACCCACTTCTCTGCTCTTCATGCTGATTGGCTGCAGCGGGAAGCTTATCCTGCAGCTCTGGGCTGCACAAATGTAAAGCAGGTGCTAAATAATTTAAAATAATTTATTTTAAATAAAAAATTAATGCCAATCTTGCGGCTCATCCATCAATCAGCCAATTGTGTGTCGTGTCCAATCTTATTGTGAAAAACCGCGATAGAGCGAGTCCGTTATAAACGAACTGCGGAGTAGCGATGGACTACTGTATTTTACTTTGTTACCTATTTAAGAATGATACAATATTTTTTCTACATGGCTTAATAAACCAGATAATTATTTTTGAAACAAACTGGACGCCACCGAACATCTGTCAGAATCACACCAGTATTTTACTGGAGCAAACGCAAAGGTTTATTGGTACCACTTTACAATAAGACTCCCCTTATAGATGACTGATAAATAGTTTATAGATATGTTATTAATTCCTCTATAAACACTTTATAAATCATTAATAACTGCTTATTAAGCATTAATTAAGGGCGACAGTCAAAACTGACCAGTTTCTTGCCAAATCTGTTCACCTATATACGTATTTCATCTAGAGTTGTTATATTTAACGTTATATAGCATTATATTGTACTTTGCATTAGAAGTATCTGCAACTAATATTATATCCTAAAAAATAGGTTTACAAATGCTTATTGTGCTCACAAGGTAGTAACTTAGTCTGAAATGTTTAATATAACAACTCTAAATGAAATATGAAGGTGAACAGATTTGGCAAGAAACAGGTCAGTTTTGTCTCTGTCACCATTAATTAATGCATAATAAGCAGTTATTAATTATTTATAGAGTTTATAGAGAAATTAACAACTATTTTATTCATTCATTCAGCCTTTATTAATACAGGCTAATCCCATTGCGCCTCGGGGACTCATTTACAAAAGAGTACAATAACACATCTATAAACTATATAGCCATCTATAAGGGGAGTGGTACCAGTTTATTCTCAGATCTTTGCAATAGACACTTTGTTTAACTATGTGTTCTGTTGAAATTTGAGATGGACATGCCTCAGATTCTGTTTTGAAGATAGCAACATAAATCTGCCTTTTCCTCTTCCTTACGCTCACACTCTTTAACGTTCTTTTCAAATACTCAGACACTTGTAGCCCACAGGCAGCTTTACATAAATGAACACTATTTTGTAACTTTTAAAGAACTCTTTCATAAACATTTATGTTTTAAAAGAAAAACTAATTTCAGTTTTAGTTTTGAGTAAAATCTCTGACAAAAAAAATCCTATTTATTCTTAAGAAAGTAAAAAAGTGCGGACTCGTACCTTGTGCTTGGCCTCGACGAGCCTGTGTGTGTGATGTGATTTTCATTTCTCCTCCCTGCATCTCCCTCTCAACTCTTTCAGTTTCATTTCAGCACAAACAGGAACAGAAAGGAAGTCTTGCCAAACGTTTATTTTCCTGAAGCATTCGTTTCAGAAGACTTTACTGAACATGTCAAGACATAACACTTTTTAAACTTTAATACTAAACACACACCTGATGTTGAAGGGCTTGGGCTCTGTTACTATACGGTATCATGTTACTAGAAAGCAAGTTAGGAAGGTTAGGGACATTTTCTGTTTCAGAAAAAGGGAACATTTGTACAAACGCAAATACATTTGTATGAATCATCAAAAAATGTGAGCAACTGTGAAAGTTTGCGGGGTTTTTTTTTTTTTCCACATTATAGTTCCAGTTGACCACAGAGTTACAGAAACCGGTTAAAACCAGATAGAATGTTCAGCTAAAGGTGGACAAGTAAAACTTTTGTAACAGTTTTATTTAAAAAATAATAATAAAGAACACAGGAAACTAAACATACTACCAAAAATTTTCCATACAATTGTAAAAATAATAAAACTCGTGTAAAAGTCACTTGACACAGCTGCACAGAACCAACCTGGAAAAAAGCAAAGACAACAAAAACTATTATCTGACACAGCTAAAAGAAGTTACATCTTTATTAAAACAGCCAAATCACAAAGTGACTGCATTTGTTTTGCTGTTAACTTATTCTGTTTTGGAGCTCGCTTTATGGATCCCTCTGCTCATTTTGCATTTTTCTTCATTTCTTTCTTCACATTTCTTAGATTTATCATCATCTTAATGTTTCTGAGATTGTCCTGATTCATGCTCAAAAATCCAGGTAGAAAAACCCAACAAAGTTCAGTCAGGTCCTCTGGACGGTTTCTTCTTGTTGAAATGTTTCGTCTTTCATCCAAAAGAATTCATCAGTCCGAGGAGCCACAACAAACTCTGTCTTATAAATAGCACCTTCTCTTCTTTTGATGGTGCTCAGGTTGTTTCTGGAGTCCATTTTGAAACACTTTGGCCATGGCTGCCTCAGACGAGTCAGCGGGGGAGAGGGCGGACTACAGAAACCACCTGAGCAGCATCGAACTGGTTGACCCACTATGTGAAGGTGCTGTTTATAAGACTGAGTTTGTTGTGGCTCCTTGGACTGATGAAGCCTTTTGGATGAAAAATAGAACGTTTCAACAAGAAGAAACCATCAAGAGGACCTGAGTTAACTTCGTTGGGTTTCTGAAGTTATTTCACATCCCTCTGTGCTCCTCTTACAAACTGACTCAAAACTCAGGTTTTTGTGGAAAATTTGCTTGTGGAACTTAACAAGCATTTGTCTTAAACGTTTTAATAAATCAGTTTTTTTTTTTTTAATGGTCTGCTTCCTTTTGTGGGACATGCCTGGAAAACCTCTAAAGGGAGGCATCCTAATCAGATGCTTGAACTACCGCAACTGACTCCTTTCGATGGGGAGGAGCAGCGGCTCTACTCCGAGTTCCCCCCGGATGACGGAGCTCCTCATCCTAACTCCAAGACTAAGCCCATCACCCTGTGAAGGAAACCCATTTTGGCCTCCTGTATCCGGGATCTGTTACTTTCGATCATTTAAACTTATTTTTACCCTATAAGTCACAGTTTGTTGTTTTTTTTTTTTTGCATAATTTACATGTCCTGCGACTTATATGATGAAGCAAAGCATTTATGTTTTTCCCCCCATATTTATAAACCAATTTTTGGCTGAGATATGACCGTTTTCATTCATTCTGACTGAAAATATGGAACACTACCATTTTTAGCCGCTAGATGGCACTTGAGCAGTATGACATGCCGTTGTATCATGGAATAGGTAAAAGTGGCTATTAAGGGCACAATCGGCTTGCCATAAGAGCCACCTTTGTCCAGCTCATCTGGACCAACTGTCAAATCAGCTTAATTTCGCTGCGCCATCTCGGCAAAATGCAGCTAATTTGACCATTGAGGTGCATTTATTAAGTAAACGTTCAACTGAGTCACAACATTACTATAATGTCGAGCAAACAAATATTGTTTTAGGTGTTTGTCTTGTTAAATTTTAAATAAATGCTCAGCGGGTCGCCCCTCTGTGCGCTCATGTTTCCGCGTTTTGGCTTTTGAAAATACAGCTGATTTGATCGTCCATGTGTGCTTATTAAGGAAAAGTTAGACAGAGACACACCTTTACTATAATTTCGAGCAAACAAATAAATGGTTTTAAGTGTTAATCTTATTAAATTCTTGTTAAAGTCCTCCAGTGCGCGCTCCTGCAGCCGCCATTTGGCAGCCAATCGATTTTGGCACAACACTGGCCCACAATTCCTGGTTGGACCCACATTTCTGAGATGTCAGCGGTGACACGTAACAAACGTGGCGTGTCAGCAGTGACGCATAATAGATACGATGTATACGGCGATGCAATGTATTTATGAATTTTTCCACTTTATTAGACATATTTGGACTGATGCGACTTGGAAGGTGGTGCAATTTTTCCGGCAAAAAATACGGTACACATTTTTATTCTTCTCATCAGAGTCAACGGGAAGGCACAATTGAAATAAGAATTGGCTGATTGCTTTTTGGGATAGGTCTATCTTGCTTCTTCCATTTCTAAGTGTTACAAAAACAGCATGTGGTTTTCTTGACATTTCATAGTTTACACATGAAAAATAAAAGCACATCAAATTAATCAACAAAACGTTCAACAGTGTTCTGAACATGGTCTATCAGTTCCCAAAGATCTAATCACATTGGAAAGTAAAATACTGATGAATAAAAATTATTAGAACACCTTGTCTAAAGTTTCAAAACTAAGATGATCAGATGATTTGGAAAAACAACTGCTTCCTTTCACTTAACAATTAGTGTAGTTTTGCTTTTAGAGGAAAGAGAATTGTGTGGCTGTTAGAGCTTTATATAATTTGCCTTTATATAAAAGTAATCTGTTTCAGTTCCCTCTAGGGTTCTGTCACACCCAGACAACAACTGGTATGACTACTAACGTCCCATCTCTCAGTAAAACTTGCCAGAAGTGAGTTGATTTTTGACATCTAGTCTGAACCCAGAAAATGTCTCTGCCGTAATTCAAGCAGCTAACCAACAAATGTTACCCATCAAATTAGCAACTACTGTACTGTACTTTGATGTATTTTTTGTACTTTGTTGATATGTGTTGCTGATTATCCATGCTGCTGATTTATTTCATGCTGCTGTATTCATTCATACTCATCTACTCACGCAGACTCATGTTCGTGCAGCTGTTGTTCGGCATATTGTTTTGTACTTTTAGTGTTTAGCGGATTTCATAGTTTAGTGCATTTCTTAGTTCATACCTTAGATCCATAGTACTGTTTTTATACAATTTATAATTTTGCTTTTGTTGGATGTAACTGGGACCCTGTGTACACAATTTTGAAAATTCAAATGTCCATAAAGTACCTTGAAATGTCCATAAAGTACACTGAACTTTAACTGTATTTATCAGTTTATCATTTTTAAGACTACACTTCTCCAGGAAGACCACAGAAGCCTGGGCTACAGATCTGACATCTATTAACTCAAAAAGCCCCAGAAACATTGAGATGATTGTGTGTTTGTCACTTAGGCTGTTTACACGACAACAATCCATTGAAAATGGAATTTTTTTTTCCCATTTCTATTAACACATTTACATGCAAACGTTCTAAGTGCAATCTCTATTTACACAGCAACGGTGGACATGGAAAAGGTGTGATTCTCTCGCCACGCCACTAGTTGGTGCTATGTTCTTTGAAACTTGAAACTCTAAGTGCGCATGCGTAAAAAAAAAAAGGAAAAAGTTCTACCTGAAAGTCGCTACAAAGATCAATATTCTAGAGAACAAAATATGTCTATGGACTGGCGACGAGGTTCAACTGTTGCTTAGGGTGATTTTGAATTATAAAACAGTTACATCCGTTAATCTGGAGGTGGGGCATGCTGGTGAGCGCCTGGTGGCCGGGCTTTTACCCCATGGAGCTTGGCTGGGCACAGCCCGAAGAGGAGACGTGGGTCACTCTTCCCATGGGCTCACCACCTGTGGGAGGGACCAAAGGGGTCAGGTGCAATGTGGGATGGGTAGTGGCTGAGGACGGGAACCCTGGCAGTCTGATCCTTGGCTACAGAAGCTGGCTATTGGGACGTGGAATGTCA
>JARVGS010000001.1:8600364-8610387 GCA_031762315.1 Hypsolebias antenori | reverse complement strand
CCCCCCCCCCCCCCCCCCCCCCCCCCCCCCCCCCCCCCCCCCCGGACAAGGGTGGTGAGGATGTCCAAGGCTGCTCTCAGGGGCACTGTAGGAGTTCTGATAATGATGGAATAATCAGCCAGTTCCCTCCGGTGAGATCCGTAAACATTCTTGAGGGATGTCGGGGAATGGCCAAGGACAACACCAATGAGATTGTAAGAGTCCTGAAATGATGACACAATGTTTATTCAGCTGGTTTCCTAAGGTTGATCAGTGGAATTCCTCAGTGGGAGGGAGGGGGGCAGAGCGTCAGATTACAGGGCCTCCAGCCGAATTGAGATAATGTGGCCTGCAAGGCCAACCAAGGGAGCCAAATTCAGATAAACAACGTTTATTTTGAAACCGGGCAGAACCTTAAGTTTTATCTGCCTTAAGTCTTTGCCATTCTCACGTAGATTTTGAATTGCCCAAATTAAGTGGACACATCACTGATCCGTGCCTGAGAATATTCCCCGAGATTTGATCCATTCTGCCAATGAGTCCTAGAGGCCGCATATGGCCTGCAATTCTCACAAATCACATCCAATTTGTGATCCATTCCGCTAAGCAATAGAGTCTGGATGCACGAGACACAGACCAAACCATCACATAGGCGACAGCCTGACCAGGCCAGATAAACTGCGGCTGACAAACTTCAACGATCCTGCTTGGATTTTGCTGCTTGGGGTTTAAAAGAGTCAAATTCCTTCAAAATGTCTCTCTCCTGTAGGTATTTCAACCAAGGATGGCACAGCTGAGCAGGACAAGGACTTTCGTAGTAAAGCTCAGAAGCAAGTCCAGTTCAACCCAGGCCAGACAACAGCAACCTGGAAGGTTAAGATCTTCACAGATCAGGAATTTGAAATCTCTGAAACCTTTGAGATTCATCTTACAGATCCTGTCATGGCTGTACTGGAGTATCCCAATATAGCAACGGTGGAGATTGTGGACCCAGGAGATGGTAGGAATTTGGTATCTGGGGAAATTTGGAAAAAAGTTTTACATTTTTGTGGCTGATTTAATGAATATTTGATTCGATACAGTAATCAACGACTTTAATGTTGTGTGTTTGTTTCTCCAAACAGAATCGATTGTCTTTATTCCAGAAGCTGAATTTAGGATTGAGGAGGACATTGGAGAGCTGTTAGTGCTGGTCAGACGTTCAGGAGATGCAAGTCAGGAACTTATGGTAGTTTGTTATACTCAGCAAGGTGAGATCAATCTTTATATGACAAAAAAGGGAACTTCATTCTCTGTATTACCATGTTGATTTGCTGCTTTTGTACATTAGTTGTACCTTTTTTGTTATTTTCCCATTCCTGTGGATTGATAATACATACTGCTGAAAGCAAACATAAAATATCAACACAACTTTCAAGATGAACCTTCATCTTATGTTTCCACTCTGCTCTCATAATTCTTGTAGGCACAGCCACTGGCACCGTCCCCACCACTGTCCTGTCCTACTCTGACTACATTACTCGACCCAAGGACCACACCAGTGTGCTGTACTTCGATAAAGACGAACGAGAAAAAATCTGCCGCGTCATCATTATTGATGATTCCTTATATGAAGAGGAGGAAAGCTTTAACGTCAGCCTCAGTTTGCCCATGGGGGGGCAGGTGGGACCCCATTTCCCCTCTGCCAAAGTCACTATTTTGGAAGATAGTGATGATGGTGAGTAGTAGCACTTTTCTAATTTTGCTAGGTTGTGTGCTGAATCAGGAAAAGTGAGATGAAAATAAAATGGGTTAACAAAGTGAGAGGTATTGTTGTCTGTTGTACAACTCTAATTTTTACGGTGGCCATGAGGTGTAAATGAACATTAAAAAAAACAGAATTATTTTTGAGAAAAAAAAATGGAATTACATTAAGCTAAAGCGGAAGTGATCGAAGCAGAAGTAGCCGGAATCACATCTGGAAAAAATGGAATCACGATTGAAAAAACAGAATTACATTTTGAAAAAAAAAAACGGAATTACATTTGAAAAAAACAGAATTACATTAAACTAAACCGGAAGTGGTCGAAGCAGAAGTGGCCAGAATCACATTTGAAAAAAACGGAATGACATTTGTAAAAAAAAAATTTTACATTAAGCCAAAGCGGAAGTGGCCAGAATCACATAAAAAATAATAATAATTACATTTGAAAAACGGAATTACATTAAACCAATGCGGAATTAGCCAAAGTGGAAGTAGTCGAAGCAGAAGCGGTCCAAGTGGAAGTGGCCGGAATCACATTTGAAAAAATGGAATTACATTTGGGAAAAAAACAAAACTGAATTACATTAAGCCAACGCGGAAGTGGCCGGAATCACATAAAAAACAACAACAACAAAAACAACAACAAAAACAACAACAAAAACTGAATTTCATTTGAAAAAATGGAATTACATTAAGCCAATGCGGAATTAGCCAAAGCAGAAGTAGTCGAAGTGGTCCAAGTGGAAGTGGCCGGAATCACATTTGAAAAAATGGAATTACATTTGAAAAAAAAAAATACAAAAACAAAACTAAATTACATTAAGCCAAAGCAGAAGTGGCCGGAATCACATAAAAAACAACAACAACAACAACAAAAACTGAATTTCATTTGAAAAAATGGAATTACATTAAGCCAATGCAGAATTAGCCAAAGCGGAAGTGGTCAAAGCGGAAGTGGCCGGAATCACATTTGAAAAAATGGAATTACATTTGGAAAAAAATGGAATTACATTAAACAAAACTGGAAGTGTGTGTGTGTGTGTGTGTGTGTGTGTGTGTGTGTGTGTGTGTGTGTGTGTGTGTGTGTGTGTGTGTGTGTGTGTGTTTTAAACTTTATAAATAAGTTAAAACAGCTTAATGTAATTCCGTTTTTTTTTTTTTTTTTAAATGCTGTTGTGTTTTTGTTGTTTTTGTTGCTTTTTTTTTTTTATGTAATTCTGACTTTTTCAAATGTTCATTTACACCTCACGGCCACTGTAAATTGTACTTGTTTAATGTCATAAATGAAGGCATGGTGGAATATGTTTTGTGTTTTTGTACATTTGAGGTTAAATTTGAGCAATTTTAGAACTTGGTAATGAATATTGCAATCACAGATGGTGGACTTTCTTTTGTCCTCGATTACAAGTTAAGAAAGGGTTTAAATTTTTTCTGTAATTACACAGCTGCAGGAGGTGACAGGTGTCAGTGGTCTTTTAAAACATTTTTAATGCTTGACTCTTTCATGTTGGCATTTGAGCACCACTGATCCAGTCAAAGTGCAGCGACAGCACCACGTTAATGGCATAACTTTGTGGGATTTACTGTGTTTTCTGTTTGTTATATTTCCACTGCACGAGTCTGACAGCTCTGTCTGCTTCATCTGTCTGTCTCTGTTGAATAAAGTTGACAGGTGTTTAGCAGGAAAAGTGGATTATGTCTTACAAATAAAAAGGACGTCAATTTTGACTGTGCTCCCCATGTTAACCTTCGCCAGTGGTATTTAGGGGAGCTGAGGGGCCATCTTTTGTACATGGGAACCAAAAGGCAGGTTGTAGAAAAACAGGACTATTGTCCTGATGACTGGCATGTTTTCCCGCTGTCCCATCTGTTTGATGGCTATCAGAACCTTGTTGCATCTTCTTTTTAAGGTTTCAAACACTGTGACCAGCATTTTCAAACATATTCTATCCTCACATTTTGCTTCCATCTCCTTCACCTTCGACCACAGATGATTTACTGCATCAGCTTGGAGTTCAATTTAACATGTATTCCCTGAGGAGTGAGAGGACCAGAGAGGACTCTGTCCAAACCTCGACAGTGGCTCCTACTCCTTGATGGGCCCTGAAATAACACTTCACTGTAAACCTTGTTCAGTGTACTGTATGTGTGCATCTGCTTAGTAAACTTGGGGTTTGGGCAAATGCCAGCTTTGGTCCTCTATTGTACTGTATTTGTGTGACACTTGCTCCTACTGATCTCAAAGATGCTGCCTTTCATTTTCCTTTCTCAGGGCTAAACACGAGCAGGGTGGTGCTGAAAGTAAGCCAGAAAGCATCTATTCTGCACCTGAGCTGCTATTTCTGTTTAAGCTCCGAAACTTTAAAGCAACTTTTTTGAGAAAATCAGTGTTGATTTGTTTTTTTGTTTGTTTGTTTTGGACACGTGAGCATTGTGCAGTTGATTAGACTATTGTGTGTATTTTGTTGTGCATATAACAGTTACCTCAGCTAAGGTATTGTGAATTTCACAAGTTTTTGATTTATACAAAAACCAGCAAGTTGGATTTAAAAAAACATGGAATAAGTAAAAAGGCATGGATAAAGTTTGCAGAGCTAGTGACTTTTGTCAAAACCATCAAACATTACAACAAAAATAGGCAAAATGGAGAACTCTTTACATTTTGTTTTCAGTATTAGGGCTGCTTGTGTCTACCTGGTGTTAAGAAATTTGGAGTTTCGATTAAGATTTTCAGGCAGCACAGTGGCGCAGTTGGTAGAGCTGCAGCCTCTCAGCGAGCAGGTCCCTGGTTCAAATCCCGGTCCAGGGGCCCTTCTGGGTGGAGTTTGCATGTTCTCTCGTGCGTGCACAGGTGTTCTCCAGTTTCCTCCCACATACCAAAAACATGCATGTTAGACTGATTGGTGACTCTAAATTGTCTCTAGGTGTGAGTGAGAGAGTGAAGGGTTGTTTGTCTCTATGTGTCCCAGTGATGGACTGGAGACCTGTCCAGGGTGACCCCTGCCTCGCACACAGTGACTGCTGGATATGGGCACCAGTGACCCCCCATGACACGAAAAGAAAGAAGCGGGTAAAGATAATGGAGGGATGGATTATTAATAAGGTTACACAGATTAGAGAATTTCTTAAAAAATACTGCCACTTGTGTAGTTTGGTTGATCTTTGGACAGTTTCTGTCTGTTATATTTAAAATACAAAATATATATATATATATATTTATATTTAAATTAAATACATTTTGGCTTTATTCTGTGGTGTTACAAGGAAAACGTAGGATGAACAGAGTTAATTATAACACCCAGAATGCTTCACTTTTTTTTAAAGGACAATCAGTCACTTCAATATAAAAGTCTAAATCTGAAGGTCGTGTGCATGCGTACGATGGATGAACTACACACATTTCCAGCTAAAATGATCTCCGTACTCCACACTTGTTCCCAAGCCGTTGTCATCAATAAATAATAGGTTTGATGAGGTGCAGGGCTTCCCAACTTTTTGTTCTTTCTCACAGCTCTCTGAATCCATACAGTTTTAACCATTAAGCAACATGTTCCCAGTACTGTGGATCTAGTAAAGAGTTGTAGTGCTCTAATAGAGGGACTTTGTTGCGAGTTCATGACTACTTAGTGTAATGATGTTGATTACACTGAAACCATTTTTAAACTGCTATAGCTATATTTACATGTCAGCACCATTGCAATTAGGTTGCTTTAAAGATTGATGGCAATGTAACCCAGACACCTATCAATTCAGTGTTTTTATCCGAACTCTGCAGTGCCTCTGCGGGCTGGCTGCTCACTTTTATTGTCTGTCCAACAGATCTCACTTGTAAATGAGTCTTCGAGGCTCAGTGTGACTTATCTGTTTAAATAAAGGTTGAATGAATGAAAAATTCATTCATCATTCTATTACATGAAAGGGAGGTTAGTATTTGTTTCCCTACAACTCCGTGGTCCAACTGATGGCTAATGGACAACAGTGTTTATGGTATTTTCCGTTAGCGCGAGTCACGATGGCTCTTGGAATGAAGCAAATGTTAAACATTATGGCACAAAATGCTACATTCAGTGTCGTTCAGTGTTTATCTAAAGTGATTCAAGTGCTCAAAGTGAGTACAAAGTGGGCCAAGACGGGTCTGATGTTAGCAAGGTGAGTATAAAGGGATGTGTGCTGACAGCGTCTTTTTTGTACCTAAAAATAAATATGGGTACGAACAGACCAGAAAGTTAAATTTAACAGAGGCACCATTAGACCTGATGTTGTTCTGAACTAGCTCTAGAACTAATGTGGAGAACCTTCTCCATTATGGACTTTTAAATTTTTTTTTTGCCCCAGAACACTTAAAACACCAGAAACACATGACTGACAATGGCTCGGTTTAGTTTGTCCCTTCTGTGCTGCCGTAGTAACATGATGTTTTTGGTATTCATCTTTTTGAAATTAAGTAATTGTTGTTGAGCAATAAAATTAAAATGATTCCTGTTTTCACGACAAAAACAAAGATAAAACAGTTAGTGTCCATTCTTGTAAATGTTTCCAAAAAGAGAAAAAAATAAACTTTGTTCAGCGGTTAACAGCAGATCTCCATCATGTCTTTTCAATCACGACTAAGGGTGTAGGAATCTCTGCAGAGACAGAACAGAATCAAAAGATGAGCTTATTAGTATAAAAACACATTTCTTTTGATTTCCTACATCAGCGCCAACCTGTAAGAAGAGCAGGTCGTCTTCAGTCTGTAAAAGTTGCTCCAGCTCGGTGCTTTTCTCCTGCAGCTCAGCGATTTCTCCTTCCAGCTGTTCAAGGAGCTTTGTGTTTTGCGTCCATGCTGCTTGTGGGCTTTCTCCACTGATGTCTTCAGACAGCTTCATTTCATGAACTTTACTCCGCCTATTGTGAATTTCTTGCTGAAGTTTACTCCGTCTTCGTTTCAGTATCCCCTGTTGATGAAAACAGAAAATAAAAAGCTATTTTAATGGTTGTACTGTTCAAATTATGAGGTGTTTTGCAATTCTGACAATCCTACACCACTTTGCTTTTTTACAACTGATGAGACCTTTGAGCCACATACGTATGTCTCGCTTCCTCTGCAAGTGTGTAAAGACACAGTCTAGTCAACTTGGAAATGGTGTTGTGTCCAGTAGTCGTCACTAATTAAAATCTTATCAGTTGGGATAGCAGTCATAAAGCAGAGTATGGACAAAGTGATAAAAGTGTTTGTCCAGGCTAGGCTAACGGCTACAGCCAAATAAGGGCAAGTTTTCATCACTTTACAAGCTTATACTCTTAAAAATGACGAAACAGCATGAAAGAATATCTACGATTTCAGACTGTCTTTTGTGATATGTGACAAACGGGCCTGCCATAGCCTGGGAGTCTGAGCATGTGCAGTACAGCCTATGTGAAGTTGAAAATAAACAGAGTCCTCCAAGCTGCACTATCTGAGTCCAAGTCCATCCATCCATTATGTTCCGCCTGTTACGAAGTCGGGTCACGGGGGCAGCAGCTTGAGCAGGGAGGCCCAGACATCGCTTTCCACAGCCACCTCTTCTAGCTCTTCTGGGAGGTCTCCAAGGTGTTCTCAGACCAACCAGGAGACCTAGTCTCTCCAGCGTGTCCTGGGTCTTCCCCGGGGTCTCCCCCCAGTTGGACATGCCCGAAGCACCACCCTAGGGAGGCGCCCAGGGGGCATCCTTACCAGATGCCAGCATCACCTCAACTGGCTCCTCTCGACGTGGAGGAGTAGCGGTTCTACGAGTCTCTCCCTGATAACAACTTCTCATAACTGAACAGAGTCCAAGTACTTCTTCGTAAAAGTAACTGTTTATGACATTGTGTCAGAAGTTGCCAACAGGACGCCTACAAAGTAACATATGACAAAGTTCGGACGACCATACCATACCATACCATACCATACCATACCATACCATACCATACCATACCCTTTTATTTATAGAGCACTTAAAACAGCGACAAGGCCAACCAAAGTGCTGTACAAACAAACAGAAAAACAGGCAACACACAAATTGAGTAAAATCAGAATAGACATAAAAACGTTGCAGATAATAAATATACCGTAACTAATATAATTAATCTAGCTGTTTTTGCTACTTTTTGCTATCTTATTTTAACCTCTTTTATAATTGTCTATTGTTGTCGCTGTTGTCCATTGTTATCATTCTTTGTACCGCTCTCTTATAAATGAGTCCTCAAGGCTCAAAAGGATTAACCTGTCTAAATAAAGGTTGAATGAATGGGAAAAAAAAAAAAAAAGACTACTGGTAACCTGTGTGAAGCACAAAGGTTCAAACACAGATCATCTGGCATTGAAAGCTACAGAATAGTAGTACGTTTTTAAACGGGATTTGAAAACCGAGCGAGAGGGGGGCCTGTCTGATGAGCAGAGGTAACTCATTCCCAAGTCTTGGGCCTACAACAGAGAAGGCCCTGTCACCTGGTCTGCTGCTTTCATACATCTCCTCCTACATGTCTCTGCGTGAGTGCAGATACATCTCTGCACTTAAGACGAGTTCCTGGAACTGTGAGCAGCAACTGGTCCGCTGACCTCAGAGAACGTGGTGGGACATACGGTTGTAGCAAATCAGAAAGATGGGGGGGCAAAACTGTTCCGCTGGATGGCCAGTGCACATCCAGAAGGATGGGTGGTTGTCATGACAAAAGTACATGTAAATGGACTGTACTTATATAGTGCCTTTCTATCTCATCAAGACACTCAAAGCCCTTTACAACACAATATGTGCCTCATTTACCCATTCATAGAGCGCTCTACTAGATCTCTACAAAGCTAATTCAACAAATCATTCTAAAGAGACTAATCAGTGCTTTATCACATTCACACACCAATGGGACACACATCGGAGGCGATGAGGGGTTCAGTGTCTTGCCCAGGGACACCTCGGCATGCGACTGCTGGTGGATCCGAACCCCTAACTCTTGCATTGGAAGACGACCGCTCAAACCACTCAACCACAGTTGCCCCAAAATGCCAAAAGTGATTAAAAAAGTACTCCAAACACGATTAAAACCAGGATAAAAGTACCGAAAAATGTTGCATACTTGCGCTTCCCACTGAAACCACACTTTACAGTGCAAGCACGGTTTGAAAAAGGTAAAATAACATAAAACCGAATTAACAAGAATGGCAGAAACTCTGGCAGGCAGCTGCTCACAGCAGCATACATATGTAAAATCCATAATGGATGGATGGATGGTTGTGTAAATTAAAAGATACATGTTCAGAACTTTCTTTTAAATTCCAGGTTGTGAGGCAACAAAGAAAAATGTTGATGAGAATACTTTCCCAAACCAACCCGTTATAAGACAATGCCTTTGCACAATAAACACTCATGGATTCAACCTTTAATTTGATAGAGAGACTAAATGATGGGTCACTTTCTCACCCTGCAGCCTAAAAAAAAAGTAAATAGCCCAATGTTTTTATTTATTACATTTCTTCCATAAAACCTTACCTTCTTTTTTGCTGCCTCTCTGTTAATAGAAATAACACGATGTCCTCTGTGGTCTATCTCAGCACACTTTGTGCAAATACAGGTTTGGTCACTCTTGCAGAACAGTCCTAATGGCCTCTCGTGCATTCTGCACACAGAGTCATCAAAGTTCTTCATCACACTGATCAGTTGGTGGCGTCTAAGATCTTCCGTCTGGTAATGTGGCTGCAGATGAGCAGTGCAGTAAGAGGCCAAGCATGTCAGGCAGGACCTGACTGCGGCTTGTTCCTCCGAACAGAAATCGCAAGGGACCTCTCCAACTCTTAGAGGTACTGTTTTAGCAAGGCTCTGTAGTGTTTGGTTGGTTTTCAACTCTAGTCTTTCTGGAAAGTCTGCCTTGCAGAGCGGGCACTGGCAGACGTCACTGATCCTCCAGTATTCTCCTATACATTCCAGGCAGAAGACATGTCCACAAGGGAGGGTGGTGGGGCTGGTGAACTCATCCAGGCAGATGCAGCATCTAGGAGGCTCCGACATTAGGTCAAAACTGTCTGTTGTGGCATCCAACCTGTGCAGAAATGATTTTACATGACACTGATGGCACAACACGGTTTGTCTATACAGCAACAATTACTGTATACAGGTAACCCTCGGTTTACGGCGTCATCGGTTTACGGCGTCATCGGTTTACAGCGTCATCGGTTTACGGCGTCATCGGTTTACGGCGTTTCGCGTTTACGGCGTTTCGCGTTTACGGCGTTTCGCGTTTACGGCCGCCGCCCCAGTGACGTCATCACACCTCACGTTGCCTTTTTTATGCAGCATTTTATGTTT
>JARVGS010000001.1:8513844-8527701 GCA_031762315.1 Hypsolebias antenori | reverse complement strand
AAATATGTCGCTTCGCTCTATAAGTCGCAGGGCATACAAATCTGGAAAAAAGGTGCGACTTATACACCGGAAAATACCGTATGTAAATTGTAGATGCTCTGCACTTATATAGCACCTTTATATCTTATTAATATACTCAGTGTGCTTTACAACACAATTTGTACCCCCATTTACCTCCACACATATACATAAAGCACTCTACTATAGCTATACAAAGAATAATCAGAGCTTTATCACATTCATGCACCGATGGGACACACATCAGAGGCAAAGAGGGGTTCAGTGTCTTGCCCAGGAAAACTTGAGCATGTGACTGCTGGTGGAATCGAACCCCTAACTCTCCCATGGAGGACAACAGCTCTAACCACTCAGCCACAGCTGCCCCTTATTGTATGTATAGTACAATGCAGTAAGTTTGTAAAAGTACATTGTGACATTTCAGTACAGTCATCATTAGTAAATTATCATCCACTATTTTTTTACCCTCTTCTTCCTTTTCGGCTCACAGGGTCTCTGGCGCCAATGTCCAGCTATCACTGTGCAAGAGGTGGAGGACACCCGAAAAGTCACAAGTTCATCACAGGGACACATAGAGACGAACGAGGCAATCAACCATTCACTCTCTCATTCACACCTAGAGACAATTTAGAGTCACCAATCAGTCTAACATGCATGTTTTTGGTTTGTGGGAGGAAACTGGAGTTCCCGGACAAAACCCATGCACAGAGAGAACATGCAAACTCCTGCAGTGTCACATAGAGTAAAATATTTTAAGCCTTTATTTCTTGTAATATTGATAATTATTTCTTACAAATAATGAAAAACAAAACTCAGTGTCTCAGAAAATGAGATTATTGTGAAGAGGTTCAGTATTGTAAACGCTTGGTGTCACACCCTAATCTACAAATGTCTCATTTCTCAAGTCCAGCCGCTCCTGAACCAGAGACAATGTCAGAAGTGTCTTACCTGCTAAGGAGACAAAGAAGTGGACTGCTGCTCCGTGGTCCAATGTCCTCTTTTCTGATGAAAGTAAAGTTCATGTCTTTTGTAAATCAAGTTCCCAGATTCAGGAGGAAGAGGGGAGAGGAACAGAATCCACTTTGCTTGAAGTCCAGAGTGAAGTTTCCACAGTCAGTGATGGTTTGGGTCCAGGTCCTCTGCTGGTGTTGGTCCACTGGGTTTTCTGAAGTCCTCAGTCAATGCATCATCTAGCAGTACATTTTAAAGCTCTTCATGCTTCTTTCTGTTGACAAGCTTTATGGAGATGCTGATTTCATTTTCCAGCAGGACTTTGCACCTGAGTGCAGCCATTTCTCGGTGCAGCCAGGGCGGGGAGGTAGTCCGGCATGGTGGCCACAGGACTCCATCTCTGGTATTTGCGGATGATGCAGTCCTGGTGGTGTCATTGAAGCGGCTGGGATGGCAAAGGTCCTCATTCTGTAAAGGGTGGATTGCTGTTTTCAGGTCCAGGGTGAGGAGGTTCTGCCTCAAGTGGAGGAGTTCAAATATCTTGGGGTTCTCTTCACGAGTGAGGGGAGAATGGAGCGCGAGATTGACAGACGTATTGGTGCAGCATCAGCAGTATTGCAAACTCTGTGCCAGTCTGTTGTGGTGAAGAGGGAGCTGAGCTGTAAGACAAAACTCTTTTACCGGTTGGTCTATGTTCCTACCCTCACCTGTGGTCACAAACTCTGGGTAGTGACCGAAAGAGTGAGCTCATGGACACAGGAGGTTGAAATGTGTCCTCTGCAGGGTAGCAGGACTCCCTTAGAGATAGAATGAGACGTTCAGTTATCAGGAGAGACTCTGCGTAGAACTGCTGCTCCTCCACATTGAGAGGAGCCAGTTGAGGTGGTTCAAGCATGTCTGACTGGGCAGAGACCCAGAGGAAGACTCAGGATACGCTGGAAAGACTAGATCTCTTGGTTGGCATGGGAACGCCTTGGGTTCCTCCCAGAGGAGCTGGAAGAGGTGGATGTGGAAAGAGATGTCTGGACCTCTCTGCTCAAGCTGCTGCCCCCAAGACCCGACTTCGGAACAAGTGGAAGATAACGGATGGATGGATGGATGGATGAACAGACATACTTGACATTTGCACATGCTGCCAAAGGTACCAAAAGCTGGCTATGTAATATTCAAATTTTCTGAGAAACTGAATTTTGTTCTTCCGTCATCTGTAAACCATAATCATCATCATTACAAGAAATAAAGGCTTGAACTACAAAAACTGAAGTTTTTCCCATGATATTCTAATGAAATGAGAGACGCCTGTATTTAAGAGCCTGTGACTGTTATCTTCATGTGATTGGGCACTTGGAACCATGTGACGTCCAAACGGTGATGTTCAGTCCAAATGTGTTACACCCCTAATAAACGTATGTCACAATTCAATTTTTCTGCTTTCGGCTGCTCCCTTCTTCAGTGGTCACCACAGCGAACTAACTCGCACAAAGACGTGGCAATTATTTTACACTGGATGCCCTTCTTGATGCAACCACAGACCACTGAGCTACCACAGCCATCTGTGTGGAGCAGAGAGCTGCCATCTAGGGCGCATGGGGGAGCAGATGGTGGGGGTTAAGGACCTTGTTCAAGGGCCCAGTGTGGGGCAAATGAGTGTGGGTGCTTCACCTATTGCACCCACATGTTGATGTTGTCGGTTCCGGTAGTAGAACTGGCGATCTTCCAATTACAGGCCCACCTACTCTAACCCCTGCTCCACCACTCCCATATGTCACAATTCAATATTATACCAAAACAGTGCAGATGCCATAATTAAAGTTTATGTTTAGATTTCAACAAAGCAACAGAAATACACAACCATCAGTCTAACATTAATTTTAATTTTAAAGTGAATTTTATCTGTCAAATATGCTGTCAATGAGTTGTCTTGACTACCTGGAGGAACACCACTTTGTCCCTGGTCTGTGCTTGGCTCTCCAGCTCGTTGCTCTTCCTCTTCAGTTGGCTCAGCTCGTTCTCCAGACCTCGGGCCAGCTCCTGGGCGTGGCGCTCAGCCTCACGTTGCCTCGTCGCAATCATCTCCACCAGGTCGGCCTGACTCTGCTCCACCAGTCTCTGCAGCTCGGCGTACACCTGCCAGCTGTCCTCCAGCTCCTTCTGGGCGTTGGCCTGCAAAGACGCGCAAATGTTGTCTGTTAGGACTCAAGTGTCTGAAAATCTCCCCGGTTATGTTGGTTGTACATCCACACCTGCAAAACTCAGTTGTGGATTTTCAAATCTTACATTACTTTTAATTTTTTTAACGAAATCACAGGTTTCCATTTACAACTTCTTTCCTTGTTCACATACTTGTGAAGTGCACATGCTGTGACTATTTGTTTTGGTATTCTCTGTGGGGGGAAAAAAAAACCAACCACAGTTTTGTTTTCTGTCACCTGTGACAGACTGAATATTTATTGTATCTTGGTCAAGTTCAGAAAAAAACACAAGCAATGTAAGTTACAAAAGCATTAACATGTGTTTCTGTTTTTTAAGTCTCTGGTGTTGCTCAACAACAATATTAAGTTGTTTAACCAGACCAGTGAAGTGTCTCTTCCACAAGTCATTGGAAAATCTACAATTTCGAACGCATACTTCGGCACAATTCATGTTTTAGGGTTCAGTCAATTATTTGTATAGTGTCAATACACAACAAATTGTATCAGGGCACTGAACAGAAACATTCACATATATAATAAAGTCATCTAGTAAAGTTCTCTAAGGAAGCCAGCAGACTCATTGATTCATCACTTCATCACAGTCTCCCACCCTGAGCAAGCACAGTGGCAACAGTGGAAAGGAAAAACTTCCTTTTCACAGGAATAAACCTCCAGCAGAACTAGGCTCAGGACAAGCGGCCATCTGCTTCAACTGGCTGGGTTCGAGAGGACAGAAAGGAGAGACAACAAACAGAACAGCAGGTCCAGGTGTAGGTGCAGGTGACAAAAACACATGACGGTTATGGAAAAAAATACAAATACATAACAGGCTGAGCAGAGTAAGTCAAGACAGTAGCATAGTAAAAAATGTGGTCAGTTTGTCCTCCAGCAGTCTAAGACTATGGCAGCATAACTAAGGGATAGCTCAGGAAACCCAGTGATTTATCAAAAAGGAGATTTATAAGTCCTGTCTTAAAACTGGACAATGTGTCAGCCTCACGGACAGAAACTGGAAAGTCAACAGGCTTTCATTCATAATAGAGGCTACGCTATGTTCAGGGCTTAATTTGTAAACTGATCATTGCTGGAACACAAATAGCGGGTGGGCTGTGTCTCCCAAATTTCTTTGAATGAAGTACGAGATGCGATTTTCTGCATTTTGTTGTGTTTTAACAGGCTGTTAAACATCTATGTTGACCTACATTTGTAAACTCTCCGCTTCTGTCAAGGATCCTATCCCCCCGCCCTTACTGGACAGTTCCAAGCCCAACACTGTCCCTGTTCGTTGCTGTCTGATTCCAAAAGTGAAAACTCCTGGTGCCTCCTCCATCTGGGCTCCTGCCCACGTACGACTGCCTGGTCAGCTCGGCACTCACCCCTACCACTCTTTTAGGGTCGGAGTTCTTTTTGTTAATGGTAGACGTGGAAATGCTACTTGAAGGAGCAGCTTGTCTGTGATATTAAGAAGCTCATAAGTGGCTGTTGTGTTTAAAATGAATGTTTACGTAATTATTTTCAGTTTACATATCCAATATAGGTTTTTTTCATTCAAGGCAGTCATATTTGTTCATAACTTTATTATTAGTAAAAGTGAGTTACTGGATCCCAGAAAGTAGTTACCGGAACGCACCCTGTCAAAATAAGAGAGGTCCTGGATCCTGTTCCGGCATGATCCGGCTCAAATTAAGCCCTGGTTATGTTCATACCTTTAAAGGATTTGTCCATTATCTTCAATTTATATTTACACTCTCAGTAAATGTGAAACCATATTTAGCTTCTTTAGCCTTGTTTATTTGTAATGTACATCAGGGCCCTCATATGGCAGCATGGACTTGTATAACCAAGTGAGTTTACTGTAAACATAAAAATGAGGCTAGTCTGTCATACAAGTTTGATAACTGAACCCTCACTGTATCTGACAAAGCTGAAACAAACATAAAACAAAGTTTCATTGAACCACATCAAAAGAATAAGCTTATACTGTATATTTTCATATACATTCATTGTTGGATTCAGCAAATGAAACAACGTTTGAAGAGACGCTTTGTGTGAGATGGTTAAAAATTGAAATACGATACACTTTGTAAATATTAATGTTTGTCTCGTTAGTCTTTAACTTCAGGGTTTGGCACATTCACGCTGCGCCACTCATACAACAATCATGGAAAAGCCCTCAGGCATGCGATGCCGGCATGTCCGTTTCTTGAACTACATTTTGCTGCAGAGATAATGTGGGCAAAAGCAGGGTGTGAGAAACAAATGGTGAGGATTTACACCGGCCTCACCGGTTAGACGACTTCAGACGTGGATCCGTCTGTGTGCGCAAGAGAAAAACAAACTATGGTAGCTCGCGCTTTTTCCACCACCGCAGAGCACAACAGGCATAACAAAGATAAGGGCAACGACCCGCTCAAAATATGTTTCTTGTTCTTGAACAAAGGACTAAAAAGGACTGCAATGTAAGGCATAAAGATGGGTTTTGTGTCTAACAAAAGGGCTCTTGAGCAAATAGCCTATGTGTTATGAGCCAACCAAAATCAGAGAGCGCTAACAAAGCCGTTGACCTTTAAGGTATCATAAACACTTTGTTACATTAATACCGGGTAAAAATTAAACAGGCACACTGAGAAAGTAATAAAAAAGTGGTGACTGATTCTAAAATAATTACTGGTAAGTGTAAAATCAGACTACAAGAAACTGGCAATTTAAAATGGGAGCTATGAACGGATTCTATCCAAGCTAGTGAAAACTGGACATTTTTTGTCCATTCGTACCATCCACAGCGATGAAGTGCTTCTGATTTCAAGCTCAAAGAATAAATAGGAGTAGCAAGTTCAAGTTTTACAATACACACGTATACGGTCTGGAAAGAGGTTGCCACCTTGTAATTCACATGCTAATCGGTTTATAGTGGACTCACCTTGATAACCTTGATGGACTGTTTGATCTCTTCCAGTTTTTTAGTTCTCTCTTTGATTAGATGTTTCAGCTCGGACCTCTTTTTTCCAAGAATACTCTGGAAAATCAGATATGTCGTTATGGATGTCAAGAATCATACACACTATGTATTAGAATGCATAATGTGTATCTGAAAATGTAAATTAGACCTCAGATACTGCAGGTAAGACCATGAAACAAAAGTGCTTACATTGACACTTGCCCTGAACTCAGTTGAGATTTATGCAGGAAATACACCATTTTACAAAACATTTTTGCGATATTGTTTCAAAGACAAGCCCCATTTAGTTGCTTACAGCATATTATAAAAGTCACATAAATTGTGTCTATCTACCACCCTAAATACTGTAAAGAACTGGTGGCACAGAACATCTGTCATAATTACATCTTACCATTAAACCGTGATGACCTTTTCATATACCAATCATTAAGTTTCTCTCATAACCTCCCTTGGCAGCTCAGAGGTGCAACAGTAGCAGGTTGACTGCAACCCTTCAAAGCACTTTGGTCTATACTGGTTCCAATCGTTTCATATATCATGATGTCGTCTGCATCATATTTGACGGTGGCAACACTGACTAGCTTCTGGCATGTGCTGGCAAATCTGAACATGGTCTTAAATATTTGGTCACAGATCACGCAGTATAGCTGACCTGCACTGTTGTAGGTGTAATTGTAAGAGGGTTTAGGTTGATTCTTGCAAATTTGTCTTTGAGGTCTAACTCGGAAAGGCGAGAATGTTCAAAGTTTGAAATGCCTTTCTTGACCTTTGAACACCTTTGATGCTGTCTCTTGTTCAAGAGTGGCTCGACACAAGGAATGTGATGTGACAGCTGAACCCCTTGTCTTGCATATGTCTGAGCATGGTGGTTCTTGAAGCACTGGCTCCAGCTGCAGTCCACTCTTTGTGAATCTCCCCCACATTTTGGAATGGGTTTCGTTTCACATTCCTCTCCAGGGTGCGGTTTTCCCTATTGCTTGTACACTTTTTCCTACCACATCATTTCCTTCCCTTCCCATATATCACACAGAAGTGGGAAGAAGATTTGTCAGGCCTGCTTGTGGCATTTTGTGAAAGGAGCTACTGTCTCTGTCATATAAATGAATTAAATAACCAAAGCTTACCGTCTTTTTCTTAAACTCATGGTCAACAGAGACAATATCATGAGATTTGTGCATGGCATCTGCACAAGCTGTGCAGATGCAGGTGTGATCAGAGCGACAGTAGGCGTCCAGAAGACGTTCATGTTTTTTACAGATCTTCTCGTCCAGATGGAAGGTGGGCTCAATCAGACGATGTGAAACCATAGTCTTGACCTGGATGACAGTTTGGGGAGGGATGCAACCATTGGATCAGATCAGATCAAATGCAGACATGAGATGCGAGTCCAAGAAGAAACAATGTGAAAAGCTGAACTGACCTTTTTGTGATGCCGTAGATGGGTCTCACAGAATGATCCAGGGCAGTTCACACAAGACTTATGTGCCTTTAACTTCCTTCCAATACAAGCATCACAGGGAACCTCCCCAGGCTGGGCAAACTCCCCGGTGTCCTGAGAGCTGATGTGGCTGCTGTGACCTATGTCCAAGTTTGAACTCACTGAGCCCCCTCGTGCAGGGGTTCCTGCAGCAGCCCCAGACACCACCAACCCCTGAAACTGGGTGGAAATTTCAGCCAGGACCCGGTTGACGCTCATCTCAGGTTTTTTGGAGTAGGTCTTCTTGCACATTGGACACTGGAACTTCTTGCTGTGGTTCCAGTAGCCCTGCAGACAGGCCTTGCAGAAGCTGTGACCACAAGGAGTAGAGACAGGCTCCACAAATATTTCCAAACAGATTGAGCAGGTAAACTGGTCCTCAGTGAGGACTCGGCCTCCAGGAGAGCTGACGCCTAGAAGATGGAAGCAACAAAGAACAGGTTGAAAAGTATTTTGCCATATTTCTTAATTTGCTACATACTTCTAGGCTTTTGTCTTCAATGTGGTTTACTACGAGTGTTGGCCAGTTGTCCAATCAGACTATCGATAGTAGGGTATGCCTACCAATGTTGAGGCAACAGTTTATATCCTCAACACAGTAGGAAGAACTGTTTAATAATCTTATTTTGTTCTATTTTTAAATGCAGTTTAATTGCTCTGTTAAACCATGTTTATTGTCTTCAGCGTTGCGTTTACAGTATTTGTAGCAAAGAAAAAAGCTCACATAGTATTGCCGTGTGTTTACAGCACACTACACACAGAGTTGAGGCTTTCTGACATTCAGCCATGTGGAAACTGAACTTTCACTGGCTTTGACAAAGTACTGTAAATGAAACATGAAAACATAAAATGTTTTGCCAAACAGTTTGTTCAGTTTGTTTAGTTATCAACAAGCTTCATTAGTTTTTTCTTCTTTTTTCGGCTGCTCCCTTCTTCAGGGGTCACTGCGTGGAGCAGAGAGCTGCCATCTAGGGTGCCCAGGGGAGTATATAGTGGAGGTTAAGGGCCTTGCTCAAGGGTCCAGAGTGGGGCAAATGAGGGTGGAGGCAATTGTGGTGCTTTACCTTTCCCACCCACATTTTGATGCTGTCGGTCTAGGGAGATGACTGGTGACCTTGCAATCACAGTCCCACCTTCTCTAACCTCTGCGCCAGCACTCCTTCAACATGTTTCATTAGTAATTTAATAAATTCTACAATCCTAAAGGAGTCCGAGAAAAGAACAGTATTTGTTGGGTAAATTTGATTTGCTTCAAATTTGTTCATTATGAACTCAAAACAGGAAAATCCTCCCTCAAGGATAAGTTCTAAACACTAAACTGAGAATAACTGTTGATGTTGTGTTAAGCAACAACAACAACAACATTTTACACAAAATGTCACACTAATTCAAACACACACACACACACACACACACACACACACACACACACACACACACACACACACACAAAGACTACATGTTGTAAACTAGGATTTGTTTTGTACATTTTGAATTACATTTTATTCTTTGTACAACTCATGTTGGTCATTCTTAAAGACAAGAATGTGTACTGCATTAAACTGAGTAAGAAAATATTAACTTAAGATGCTTCAAATTACCACAATTTTCCCTCACATTTACATCAGACACACTTTTAAAATCTAAAATATATTTTGTCAAAACATTTAGGTTTTGTTGACTTCATATCTGGTTGTATTGTGTAGATATTAATGCTTTAAGTGTTTGAATAAATAGAATTGAATTATCGTCTTTTCCAGCACACAAGTCACAGTTTTTTTTGCATAGATTGGCCAGTTCTGCAATTTATATGTCGAAGCGTCTTATAAACTGTATTTTTCAGCCGATAAGTTGCAGTTTTTTGCATAATTTACATGCCCTATGGCTTATATGCCAAAGCAACTTATTTATGGATTTCGTCCCATCTTTATAAACCAAATTTTGGCTGTGATATGACAGTTTTCATTTATTCTGATTGAAAATATTGAACACTACCATTTTCAGTCGTTACATGGCACTCGAATAGTATGGCATGCCATTGTGTCATGTATAGCTAAAAGTGGCTATTAATGACACAATCGGCTTGCCATAGTCTGCCACCGTCATCCTGCCTGTTTGGAGCAACTGTCAAATCAGCTTAATTTCACTGCACCACCTCGGCAAAATGCAGCTAATTTGACCATTGAAGTGCATTTATTAAGTACAGCACTTTGATGTGCACTGTCACGGTATGGTATGTTCAGTAAAAGTTCAAGTGAGACACACCTATAATGTCGAGCAAACAAATAATTGTTTTTTAAGTGTGAATTTTGTTAAATTCTTGTTAAAGTCCTCCTGTGCATACTCCCACGGCCACCATTTGGCAGCCAATCAATTTTTGGCACACCAGACCACATTTCCGGGTTGTCAGCGGTGACACATAATAGATGCGACGTATAGAGCGAAGCAACATATTCATGTATTTTTCCACTTTATTAGACATATTTGGACGGATGTGACTTATGTGGCAGTGTGACATGTACAGTGGAAAATAGGGTGTTTTTTTTCCATATTCATAACACAATTTTTGACTGACGCTTTAAATGTTCATTCATACTGACATGAACCAGAGTAAACATTGCCATTTGCATCCGCTAGAGGCGCGAGAGGGCCCTCTAGACTTTTGACAATTACCAGTAGCTGTATATGTTGTTCCTGTACCAATACCCCTCCCCTCCTGCCACACATTGACCATTCAAGTGCATTTATTAAGAAAAAAGTTAAACAGAGACATACCTTTGCTATAACGTTGAGCAAACAAACAGTTGAAGTGTTAATTTTGTTAAATTTAAAAGAACTGCAACAGCGAGTCCTCCAGTGCACACTTCCATGGCTGCCAATCGATTTTTGCCACGACACCAGCCCACGTTTCCCAGGGGTCAGCGGTGACGCATAATAAGTGCAACTTATACATCAAAGTGACTTGTGTTTTTTTTTTCTCTTTGTGATGCCTTTTTTTTTGTTGACTGATGCGTGTTATATTCCGGAGCGACTTATACACTGGAAAATACGGTATCTGAAGGTTGGACATGTTTTTTTTTAATTCAACCTTTTTTATACAGATTAATCCCATTGAGCCTCGGGGACTCATTTACAAGAAAGACCTGAGGGAACAGAGTTAAAACTATTGTTACAGTCAGTAGGTAAGGAGACAGAAGAGTATGGGTACAAAATGGGATCATCTGCATACAATGTGCTAAAAAAAAGCTAAGTGAGCTGAAACCTTTCTAAAAACAACAGCTGGTGTAAGATAATGTGCGAGGAGATGATTCTCTGACTATCCATATTATTAAACACCTCACTGGAATGTATGTGGGTGGAAAAGCAAGAGCCAAACCAGCAACCCAATCTGGTCCTGCAAGTTGTAGATGAATTGTTTGGATGTGAAGGTGAACTCATTTTTTTTGTCATTTTATTTTCTATTTTAAAACAACATGAGGAATGGGAATAATTAATGTGCGCTGTCGTATCAAGACATGTCTAAAAGTAAAGCTTAACTTTTATTTCATTAAGTAGGAAAGGGTGAGATTGGGTGTAGGGTGGGGGCACAGGACAGCCATAGTCTTGCTTCTGTTGATAAGCAAGGCAAATTTATTTGAATAGCATGCTACATACCAGGAGGCAACTCAAGGGGTTTTACAGAATTAAAAAAGTTAACATGAACGAGGCAAATCCACCAAAACACAAGCACATACCAAGATTCAGATACAATTTTGACAATTATTAAAAGCAGCACCAAACAGCTAAACATCATTAGTTAAAAGCAAGAAGAATGTCTTTAATTTAGATTTGAATGTGATCAGATCAGACTCTGAGCAGAGTCGGAGCTCCTCGGGCAGTTTGTTCCACATGTGAGGGGCATACAATCTTAAAGTTCATTTTGGTTCTGGTTTGTGGAACAACTATGGTAATAATCCTGTGTTTGAAGATCTGAGAGGTCCAGGCCATTCATAGTGTACCAGATGGTCCGTTAAGTACTGTGGAGCTAAACTGTTCAGTAATTTACGCACAAGAAGGAAAAACTTATTCTATAAGACACTGGTAACTAAGGGAGTGAACGTAGAGCTTTAGATATACCGTATTTCTCGGACTATAAGGCGCATTTAGCAAAACAAAACAGTCAGATAATTGAATTTAATTCAATTAAAAATATAAATATTTATTCCCAGGGGACAATTAAAAGATAAGTCACACTTTATTCAACTCATTCACAATAACCACGTAAAAGCGGTTCGAGGTCAGCATGCACAACCAGAATTAATACACAAGGCACACCTGATTATAAGGGTCACTGTTCATTTTTGAGAAAATTAAAGGATTTTAAGTGCACCTTATAGTCCGAAAAATACGGTATGCCGAATGTTTGGGGGTCTTTGTTGAGATTCTGGCAGCAGCATTCTGGACCAGTAGGGATTGTCACATTACAGTATATTATTTGGCAGACCTTGGAGTATTACAGTAATTTAGTCGACTGGAAATGAAAGCATGAACAAGGATTTCAAGATAAAGTTTTGAAACTAAGTCTTTGAATCTTACAATAGTTTTAAAATAGTCAAAACATGACGTTGTCATGTGGCTTTTTGAAATTTAAATCTGTATCCAAAGTAACTCCAAGGTTCCCAAGCTAATCTTTAACAGAGTAAGTGGCAGAGTGTGAGCAAACAGAAACGGCGCCTTGTTGGCAAAGGATAGTAAAAAAAGGTGCTTTTCTGCACATTTGACACATCAGAGGCCAAGTCTGCTCGAAAAACACAAGAAAACGACTTTTTCATGTAAACAACTGTCAGTCCAAACCTTTTCTGACGTAAGGTGGGATGAGCAGCCCAAACAAAATTGTAACGTGTTGTTAAAAGTCTTTTCAATGATGGCTGAAGGAATGGGAGGAATGCAGGCGATCAGGACCTTCTGTCCTTTGACAAAAGCAATAAAACAGCCGTTGCTGCTGAGATCCTTTTAACACCAGATTTACCTGCTCGCTTAATTCAAATCTGAACAGGCTGGCCACTGAGATAAAAATATAAATTAAAAAGTGTATTTTAAGCTATGGAACACAAGCAGCTACTGATCATTGTTACCTCAATCATCATATGAATACAGTATTTTAGTTTTATTATATAATCCAAATAAAGCACTCAAAAAGTTGTTTTGTAGAGGCCATCTTCATTTCACACCTTACTACGTCAAACTGAACAAAAAAACAAGAAAAAGTTCAAAGCACAGTTTTTTCCTACACTCACAAGGTGATTTAAACACCATTTATACATACAAAGTATATATATTTTTTCAAATAGGTAGAACTTACTCTGCATGCTGAGTAGCTCTGCTGTCCTCCACTTCAGGTCCTTTGCTGTGAGTTCAAACCAACAGGTGTAAAGTTCTTCCTGAAACCCAGAGCAGCCCTCCCACTTTCAGTGCGACACACCCAAACTTCGCCACATGACCTCCTTGTGTTATCATGGACTTCTGTGGATAGAGCTCTGTAAACAAAGAACAGGTTTTTATCACTGTTTAATTAGTACTGTTCCAGTTCACACTCACTGGGACACTTAAATGACAAGATTCATGTTAGTGAAGAATACGATTAAATCAAAATGGGCTTTTCTTCTTATGTAGACATTGTATGTCGTGTAATGATAGATACAAGCCCCTTTTAAGCTTTGGAGATACATCTGCACATTTCAGTCATGAGGGAAAGACGATTACATTAGAGGAAGCGGGACTTTGTCACAGAAAAACCTTTTGAAACAGGATATTGTGGAAAAAACTTTTTTTTTTATTATGACGTGCACAGAATGCCCATGCTCCTCCTTGTCCTTTAAGTAAAAGTTAATTCAGGGAATGTTCAGTTCAGTATTTTGTTTTCCTGCTACATTATTAACAGTTTACAGTATCCTGATGCATGCTCAATAAATGGTAAATGGACTCATGTATTTCTATCTTATCAAGACACTCAAAGCTCTTTACAACACAATCTGTGTCCTCGTTTACCCATTCATACAACACTCTACTAGATCTATACGACAAATAATCCATGCTTTATCACATTCATACACCATTGGGACAAACATCAGAGGCAATGAGGGGTTCAGTGTCTTGCACTGGGACACTTTGGCATGTGACTTTTGGTGGAATCGCATCCCCAACTCTTGCATTAGAGGATGACTGCGCTAATCATTCGGCCACAGCTGCCCAATAATCCATGTAGATAAATCTAACAAGGT
>JARVGS010000001.1:8387621-8400253 GCA_031762315.1 Hypsolebias antenori | reverse complement strand
TAGGATAGGCTAAGTGCTTGTAAAAATACAGTACTGTATGTATGAGGGGCTGTTTGGACGTATTTTCCGACTTACGGCGATTTTCGACTTACGAACGGGCGTAGGAACGGATCTCGTTTGGAAGTCGGGGACTACCTGTACAAAGAGAGTAGAGCAAGTACAGAGAGCAGCAGAGAGAGGACATGAGGTCAATATGTCCTCCAGCAGTCTAAGCCTGTAGCAGCATAACTACAAAGCCCTATTTACATGGTATTCGTTTTACAGAGGGACCACATGCTATTTGTAATAATTACGGAGACTGTCTGTGTTGTTAATCCCATGCGAATCGGCCATGTCAGTAATTTGTAAAGTAAAACTCATGCCGCAAATTACCTACTATAATTTGCTGAACTCCGAGGTCCTGTGATAAAACGAATCCAATGCGAACAGGCATCTCCATGATTTGGACAGAAATGCGCAGGATCCGATACGCAATGAGGAGTTTGTTGTTTTTGTTTGAGCAAAATCGTTTGGAAAACTACAGAACAAGGCTAGCTTAAATGAACATACCGCTCGCGTCGGCTAATTATTTATTTATTTTTTATACATTTTTATTTTTCGGTTTGGGTTTTACTTCCTTCACCGCAGATGACGGGAGGTATGTAGACGCACGCGTGATTAGCTGATCCATCCATCTATCCTTTATATTTACCCGCTTCTTCCTTTTCGGGTAGCGGCTGTCACTGGTGCCCATGTCCAGCCATCACTGTGCGAGAGGCAGGGGACACCCTGGACTGGTCGCAGAGCCCACTTCAACCAGCAGGTCAGCTGTCACTGGCCCCCTAACCTCTTAAACCAGCCGGTCGGACCTGCCTCCTCCTCAACAAGTGGATTAACACAATTTTATATTGTGCATTCCTTAGTTTTCTTTAGTGCCGAGTCGTAAAACCACATCAAAGCCTGAAACCGTCCGGGACCGCACAGTAAACGCGTTATATGGACCAGCCCGGTCGTGACAACGCAGCGCGTTAACATCATAACCGGAAGATGTCCGTAAATTCATCTAAATCTCAGGCTTTGATTATTCCGTGCAAATGCGCCACATAAAAAGCAGACGTTGTGGAAATTACACTGGTCCTTAGGTAAAACTAATCCCATGCGAATAGGGCTTAAGGGACAGCTCAGGAAACCCAAGCCGACCCCAACTATAGGATTTATCAAAAAGGAAAGTCTTGAAACTGGACAATGTGTCAAACTCATGGACAGAAACTGGAAGTTGGTTCCACAAGAGAGGAGCCTGTTAACTGGAAGATCTTCCTCCCATTCTGCTTTTGGAAATTAGGAACCACAAGTAAACCTGCACTCTGAGAGCAAAGTGATGTGTTAGGAAAATATTGAACAATAAGATCTCTAATACAATATGGAGCTAGGGTGTTGAGGGCTTTGTAGGTTAGACGTAAGATTTTGAATTCAGTTCTGAATTTGACAGGGAGCCAATGGAGAGAATCCAAAACTGGAGAAATATGATCTCTCCTACTAACTCTTTAACACAACCTGCTGCTTAATTAGATAGATAACTTTTACTAACTGGCTTTTATGTACGTGAATGTTTCTGTTCAGTGCCCTGAGACGACTTCTGTAGGGACTTGACGCCATATAAATAAACTAATTTGAACTTAACTTCAGCATTAGCAGTTAGTGTCAGCACTCTTTGTCTGTTAACAAAATATGTCTTGACTAATGCACCAATTTATCAGGTGTTCACTCATTGAACATATAGAAATTACAGACTTTGGGCGTAAATTAAATCCAGGGCGGTCAGAACAGCTAATCAACACTAATGCATAAATGGCTCTAAGGCAGTAAATTTGACAGATATTGAGCTCAAATTTGACGTGGCAGTAGATGGACATCATTAACAGAACATACTCTTGAGCAAGACTTGCAATATTGCATGTTATTTTCAAGATTTGGCTAAAGCTGCTACTTTGTACAACTCTGTCATTTTTCAACACAAGAGTAGTCTAAAACTCTGACAAAAAGGTGACAGTTTAAGTTTAATCCAGCAATGCTCAGTTTTTAATAGCCATAGTTATACTCATCACAAAACAGCTTTTGTGTCACAACGTGTTCAAAACAAAGTTAAAGCATTTTGTAAAACTTACTCTAAGATCACTTGACTCCTATCAAGACTTCACAAAAATGTCAAAAACCAAACGTTTCACAGCTTCACCAGATGAAAAGTCTTCATTAGGAGATTGGCAAGACTTGGAAGTACGCCTGACTTATTGTTCAGAAGAATTTGACCTAGTTTCTTTAAAACTTTAATCGTTTGAACAGTTGTGAGTTATGCGCGTTAAATGAAAGAGAACTGGGATTGTTTGAATGGCGAGAAAGAAAATATTTTCTTGACCTTGATATGAAGGAGAGGCTATGGACCAATAAAAGAAGCTTCCTAGTTTTAAATCCCAGGCGTGACTTGATTTCTCCCCCTAGAAACCATTGTTAATATAAACTTGAGCTTTGCTCTTAAGCAGGTAGTGCTCCAGTGAAGCCGCTCTGTTGCCTGCAGTGGAGAGCTATGATTAGCACTGGCCTGCTCTTGGGAGTGAAAGTAAAAAAAAAAAAAAAAAGTAAAGAGGTAATTCTGGAAAAACGACAATGCAGAATCAATTTTTTCCATGGAGTTTGCATGTTCTCGCGGTGTATGCGTGGGTTTTCTCCGGGTACTCCGGTTTCCTCCCACAGGCCAAAAACATGCATGTTAGTCTGACTGGTAACTCTAAATTGTTCCGAGTGTGATTGGTTGTTTGTCTTGTTTGTTTCTATGTGCCACTGTGATGGACTGGAGACCTGTACAGGGTGTCCCCTGCCTCTCGCACAGTGACTGCTGGTCATGAGTACAAGTGACCCCCGCAACCCGAAAATTAAGAAGCGGGTAAAGACAACAGTCATCCGGGAGAGACACAGAGTAGAGCCGCTGTTTCTCCACATCGAGAGGAGCCAGTTGTGGCTTGGGCATCTGGATAGGATGCCTCCTGGACGCCTCCCTGGTGAGGTGTTCCGGACACCTCCCACCGGGAGGAGACCCAGAGGAAGACCCAGGACATGCTGGAGGGATTGTTTCTTGGCTGGCCTGGGAACGCCCTGGGAATTCCCCAGAGGAACTGGCCCAAGTGGCTGGGGAGAGGGAAGTCTGGGTCTCCCTTATGCTACTACCCCTACGACCCGACCCCAGAGAAGCGGAACAAAATGGATGGCTGGATGGATGGACGGATGGTAAAGATAATGGATGGTTGGATTTTTAAAGGTTGAAAAAAAAGAGGCTTGTTAAATTTGCAGCAATGTCTCACCTGTGTGAACTCTCAGGTGCACTTTGAGATGGTGTGAGGAGCGGAAGGCTTTGCCACAGTAGGGGCAGTCTTTTATCCCTCTGCCACGCACTCGCTCCCTGGTGGGAATTGAGTGTAAGGAGGAGACTGCTGTGAAGCCGTTTTCCCCTGAAAACAGCAGGAAAAAAATCAAAATGTAAAAGTAACAATTGGTATCCCAATAGAGCCTCTATATTTAATAGAACAGTGAAAGATTACTGAATATTCAAGAAATAATAACATTATTACATGTAAGCAAACAAAATGCAGAAAACTGATAAAATACAGCTGTGGTACCTTTGAAGTTGGAAATGACAGAGTGAAACCCACTGACTGCTCCTGCTTGCTGTGATCCACCATTGTTCAGCTTGGATTCCTGTCTTACTTCTCCCATTTGTTGGGATCCACCAATATGTTGCTGAGATTCTGGTCTTGCTTCACCTCCTCTTCCAAGCCCCGCTCCTCTGTGACTACCAGTCCCCTCCTCTTCACTGCTGCCTCCTTTCTGCAACCTCTGAGCGTGAACGCGAGCGTGTACCACCACCTGCTGCAGGCTGCGGAACAGTTTTCCACAGTCTGGGCATTCCCACGGCCCTCCCATCTCCCCTCTAATATCCAGGCTCGAGCGGTGGGCTCTGGCTTGGTCGGCCTCTGCAATTACTGAACTTCGACCTTGAGAGCGCTGGCCTCGCTGCTGGGGCCTCTGCTGCTGCTGCTGAGCCACTGCCAGGCTTCGAGCAACCAGCTGCCACCAAGTTGCTTGGTCCCCGCCATCTGAAATAGTTGCAGCAGTTTCGCCTCTAGTGGTTCCCACTCCACTAACTTGGTCTCCTCCTGAGTTGACCACACCACTATTATTTCCCATCTCTGCCACCTGAGCCACAGCCTGAAGTCTCTCCATGCAGCTGGCCCCACTGCCATCACTGGGCAAGCCAAGATATCCCAGAATGGCAGACTTGCTTAAGTTCATCTCAGTTCTACCCCCAGTTTCCCTAGCAGACCTGCCTTGCCTACCTCTGACTCCACCACCTCGTTGAGCCAGAAGAAGGCTTGAGTAGAGAGTATTAAGAGACTGACTGCTAGCAGAGCCTTTGGACTGATCCTCAACACCTCCAAGTACCCCGGAGGTTCCCAATCCAGCCTTCAGACCAAGCTTGTTGAGATGAACTTTCATGTGGTTTTTCAGGAACCAAGGCTCCTTGAAGCCACGGCCACACACTTGGCACTTATGGTCCAAAGAATCCTTGTGCTTTCGCATATGTCCTTTCAGGAACCAAGACTGGGTAAACCTCTGGCCACACGTATCGCAGCGAAAAGCTGGCAGTGAGGAGGACACAGCTGAAGTCAACTGAGGGTTACTTGGGGTTGTGGCTGGGGTATTTGTTGGGGTGGGTACTGGTGTGTCAATGATGGTTCTACAGTTAAAGTTTGTTGACAAAGCAGGTACCTCAGGGGATGGGTGGCACTCTTGTAAGTGACTTGCCAGACTCTCTTCTTGGCTGGCAGCAAAAGGACAAAGGGTGCATTTGTAAGGGTTGTGTAGAATACGGACATGACGTGCCAACTCTGAAGCTGTGCGGAATTTTCCTTTGCAGGCGTGGCAGCGAAACGTAGGTGCCGTAGAAAGAGACGAGCCCTCACCAGAAGCAGAGTAGGGAGAGGTCACAGATACAGGGTCCTCTGTAAGGGGAGGGGTCAAGGGTGTGCTTTCATCCATTAAAAATTTTGGGTTCTGGTCATTGAAATTTCTGTCCTCACCATTAACATTTTTTTCTGTGAGGTGCTGGATGAGAGTTCTTGGTAGCAAACGTTGGTTGGTGTGACTTCTATGATTCGGTATGAAGTCTCTGTGGTTTTGCTGAAACTTAAGATGGTGCTTAAGGGGAGATGAGGATGGTCTAGTCCGGTATAGGGAGGAAGCTCTGCGCTCTCGGTCCAAACTGTGAGCTCGAGCGTGAAGAGACAGAATACTTTGGAATCGGAACCTCTTCCCGCAAACATGACAGGGAAACTTGAGCGCAGGCCCAGGCGAGGCCCCTCCAATTCCAGGTATGGACCTGGTGACAGTTTCTTTTTGGAACAGCTGGAGGTCTAACTCATCGCTGCAGTTTCCACTTGGCCCCGAAGACAGGGCCAGCTCCAGGGCACCATACCCAAGAAATGGAGCTGAAGGTGTATCCGGTGGAGAGGAGTCAAAACCAGGGCTGCGTCCAGCTTCTTGACCCCCTCCTCCTGGAAACAAAGCCACCGCTGGTGTCGGAGACTGAGGAATTCCATCTAGCTCTTCTTCGCACGCTTCTCCATCAACATTGAGGCAGTTGTTGTTATTGTCCTCTTGGAGGGGGAAGGGAGAGAGGGGGAAGTACGGTGTTGTGTTGGGGCTCCGCGGGGATGGTTCTGGGCTGTGAATGGGCAGGATGACAGGACTGTCAGGTAGAGGAGATGAAGTTTGGGGACTGTGGTCTAGAGATGGCAGCGTTTGGGGTGAATGGGGCTGTTCACAAGAAAGAGCCAACACACACTCTGGTGGAGAATCCATCCTCTATAAAGATAGTAAAAAAAAGAAGCACATAGGCAGATGAGTAACAACTTAAAGAAGGTAGAGTTTAATAAAAAACTTAAAATTACGGTAAAGGTTTAGTATTCTACAAAAGAAAACAATTTTTGTCTTTATTAAAGTCAAAAGGCTATGGCAGCCATCTTTAGTTGGGCTGACTGCAAAAGTTAATCAGTTGAAGATATGCAAAGATCCATTAAATTCTGTTCAGTTGGTCATAAAATATTTTGCTACTATGACAGACCAAAATTAAACCAACACACGTGCAGACACTGACAAAATCTTTATCCTCTTGTTGCCTTTTGGTATGGGCAAGAAAAAGTTAAATGTGTTCAAGCAGGTTTTTTTTAAGTTACACCAACACATATTCCAAGAACAGTAGGCTATTTGTGTTAATATTCAACATCAGTAGAGAAATACCAGCAGTGTGTGTGAAGTTATGCCATTCTTTAGTGTCTCGGCTGAGGGTTACTAAACTTCTGAGGCGGCCTCCTCCTAGAATTTCCTGGGAACAACAACAAAAAAGCAAATAAACCTAATCAGTGCATGTGGAAAACAAGACTAAACATCGGTGTCTCAATATCAAGAAGAAAAAAACGGGTTCTGACCAGCAGAAAAAAAAAAAAAGGTTGCATGAATTTTGGCTGTCTGCAAATTTCTGCAAAATCCCATAAATGTAGGAGACAATCCTTTTGACAAACCGAGCGACGAACTGGAGGTGGCAGGCTTTTAGCTAAACAGGATTAAGAGTAATTAAGGTTTAAACACTTTGAATGTGTTCCATCACCCCTTTTTTCCCAAGGAACGATGACATCCGTGTTCATTGCAGCACCATTCTGCACGTTTTAATGTATGTGCATAAAAGAGACTCTTCATTTGATCTTCATTTACTCCTCAGTCTGTGTGGGCGGACGGCGCGTGCACTCCAACGTGTAACAGGTGTGCACCTGTTCTGCAACCTGCACGTGTTTCCAATACACTCCAGCATACTGTTATCACATATGGGAGGATTATCCGGAGTGTGGCTGCGTGTCAGTGTGTGCATGAGTGTGTGTGTTTAGAAGTTAAGTGCACCATCTCAGGACATGGACTGTCCTAAACAGGATGGGCGCCCAATGTTTTGACTTCCCCACACACCCTTCCTGTACACTCATACAGTAGCAGCGTTTTTGCTTAATAATGAATTACATACACACACATATTTGTCCTTCTACCTTTACGGGGACTTGCATTGACTTCCATTCATTTTGCATTTGTTTTATAGCCTAACCATGACCACTACCCTAAACCTAACCATTGCCAGTACATACCTAACCCTAAACCTAACCATTGCCAGTACATACCTAACCCTAAACCTAACCCAGCCTCAAGTCACACCATAGTCCTAAACCTAACCCCTAACCCACCAACAGCACTTTGTCTTATGGGGACAAAGTCTGGGCCCCATAAGGAACAGTTGGTCCTTACAATGTAGTACGTGTTGGAAAAATGGTCCATACAAGATGACAAATACAAAGACTGAAAGTCATCCATCCATCCACCATCTTTGCCCACTTCGTCCTTTTCAGATCATGGGGGCTAGGGGTGCCCATATCCAGCCATCACTGTGCGAGAGGCGGGGGACACCCTGGACAGGTCGCCAGTCCATCACAGGGACACATAGAGACAAACAAGACAAAGAACCATTCACTCTCACTCACACCTAGGGGACAATGAAGAGTCACCAGTCAGCCTAACATGTGTTTTTGGTCTGTGGGAGGAAATTGGGAGTACCCAGAGAAAACCCAAGCACGCACGGAGAGAACATGCAAACTCCACCCAGAAAGGCCTCCGGCTGGGATTTGAACCAGGACAACCTGCTGGCTGAGAGGCAGCAGCTCTACCAAATTCATATTTCTTCATTTATTATAACATTGTACTGACTTCCACATTTTCCAGTAGCCTAACCCTGACCCTAACCCTAACCTAACCATTACCAGTATTAACCTAACCCTAACTCAAACATAAACTCAAATCATACCTTCACTCCGAACCTAACCCCTACCCCCAAAATGATGTTCACCCATTTCATTTGGTCTTTGGTCCCCATAAGGACTACAGGTCCTGACAGGGTAGTTGATACCAGAAAAGATTTAAAATTCCGGTACAAACACATACATATAGCATGCACATTCTTAATCCGAACAATATTTGTTAAATCTGCTGTTTGGGTGTGGCTACATTCACCCAAACTTTGCTTAGTCATGACTACTTGTTTAGGTAATTTCCAAATGTAAGCATATTCTATCATTGTGTTGTCGGCGCTGCAAACCCCAGCTAACACAGTCAGCTAAAACACAAAGTGTGATATACAGCATATTGAACACACAGGCGTTTTTGGCAGGCGCCCTCACACACACCCAAATATTTGGAGTGCGCAGCAGTTTGACTGGATTTATGCACATTCGGCCTGTTTTTTTTTTTTTTTTTTTTCCCTCCGTCCTTTTTGCTTTTTGCCCATCATTTGGTGAAGTTGAGAAGCAGAGAAGGCGCCCACAAGAAAACAAAAGGTCATTAATCACTGTGGCGAAACAATGGAACATCTGTGTTCGCAGGTGTGTCATGTTTGTTTATCGTTCGCGTGATGCTTTGATCATATATGTGTGTTTATGCGATCCGGTTGGATATGTCTGTGTGTGTGTTGAGGCTGGATGACAAAGAGATTCTCATGTAGCCAGTTGACATTTTAGCTCAGCTTATGACTCACAGGGATATCACACCATATCAATCACACTCACACACACACAGCCCCCTTTTCTTAATCCACCATTATTGTTCTTTCTCTTCCCGTCTTCTTTTCCCCCTCTGTCTGTCGTTCTTTCTCTCCCCGATTCATACTTCTCTCCCATCCCCCTCTCATTCTCTCGCACCCCTCCCGCCGTCTATTATTCACTAATTTTCTTTCATTCGCTCCCTCTCTCTCCCTCTTTTTTCTCTCCTGCAGTGCTGCCAGTTGGCATAGTGCCAGGGAATGCTGATATCAGCTGGTAGATTGGACCCTGCCAACATGGCGAAGAGCAAAAAGAAAAAAGAGAGAGAGAAAGGAGGCAGACACAGAGAAAAGGAAATGACAGACGGAGAGAAATATACAGTGCCATTACAAACTGGGCAGTGTCAGAAAGACACTGCCAGAGGCCGTGAGAGGGATTTAATTTGACTGCCAACATGGTGGCGAGGAGAAAACAGGAATGTTAAAAGAAAAAAAAAGACAAGGGAATGGAGCTATAATTATATGAGATTTAAAGAGCATTTGAAAAATAAGCACGGTAACAGTAGTGATATAAATGTATCTGCAGTGGTGTTTCAGACTGACGGCATTATCATACGAATATGAGCGCATTGTTCCACCGTGACGGTGGCTGTCACCAGCCACCAATTCTGTCAGTGCCAATAAAGAACATTTGGATAGATGGAGAGAGGGTGATAAGGTGCAGCAAAGGAGGCGGGGAGGGTTGGGGAGGAGGAGGAAGAGGGGGGCGAAGGGGACAGAAATCAGATTGGAATCAGTGGGAGCAGAAGCAGATACAACAAAAGGTGCAAAACGAAGCGAAGAATGCGCCGAAGAAGCGGTGAACTGAAGCACCTCCAGACGAGGCCAAGAGGCGCATTTGTTCACGTTATCAGCAAATGTAACTTATACGTCCCCACCCTGCTCGGACACGTGAGCTGCGCTCAGACATTGCCGGGAGTTGTAAAGGAAGTGGTTTTTTTTGTTTGTTTTTTTTATGTAGAGGAAATTCAATTTGAATTTACCGCAAAAAAAAAAAAAAGTGCACTTTTAATGTCAGGCATAAATGTGATGCGCTTAAACAGCCAGATGTGAACTGAGAGGCATGTTGATACCTGATACGAAGGAGGGGAAAAAAGCGTTTAACCACAGTCACCTGCACTTTTCCCTGATTCTTCTCAGACTCTGAAATGTGCAGCGTTCGACGAGTGTAATGACACAAAGTAATGACAGCTTAAAAGCCTACTGCAGGTGTTTTTAAGCGCTGCTGTGATGTTGCCATTACGGTAATTTCTATGTAACTTTGTGGGCAATAAAGTACCGGATGACCCCCTCACCTCGTGATAAAAAAGAACATCTTTATTGTTTAAATACTACGCCTGCCTTAAGAGGAGTGGAGGAGGTGAGTTGCTGAGTCACACAGCAAATCTCTGGTAAAAAGTTGCCAATGGAAAGGGAGTGCAATATGTTCAGACAAGTTGATTTTTGGCAGGTTTTGATGTCATTGTCTAAATAGCACAGGCATTATAGTGAAGCCTGTTGGTGCCGGTTTGAACATGTTAGCTTTGTTAACGTAAATATCAGGGTGTGAGATCCTTTCACTTAGTGTTTGGAACTGTGTGTGGGCAGCAGCGCACCATCAGCTCAGTTAGGCGTGTGAACGTGTGTCGCTTTGCCTCTAAGAGTTGCTTAAAGTCTTTCTCAGCACATGTATCTCGACACATTTTTTTTTTATGGTTGTGTTCAACAGTTCATGCTGTTTTGGAGTCCATCCATCCATCTGCATGTTACGGAGTCGGGAGACGGGGGCAGCAGCTTGAGCAGGGAGGCCCAGACGTCTCTTTCCACAGCCACCTCTTAAAGCTCTTTCAAGGCATTCTCTGACCAGCCAAGAGACACAGTCACTCCAGCATGTCCTGGGTCTTCCCCGAGGTCTCCTCCCAGTTAGACATGCCCAGAAAACCTCCCTAGGGAGGCATACAGGGGACATCCTTACCAAATGCCCAAACTACTTCAACTGTCTCTTGATGTGGAGGAGTAGTAGCTGTACTCTGTCTCTCCCAGATAACTGAACTTCTCACCCTATTTCTTAGGGAGAGTCCAGCTACCCTACAGAGAAAATGTGAGCTCCTCTGTGAATCACCACCTTAATGTGGTGAATGAGTTTGTATGCCAGATTGATATAGCAGCTATGCTGTTGGGGGCATTCCCTTGGTCTCTCAAGGCAGATTGGTCCTAGAAGACAGGCCACACAAAGAGCTATTCAAAATATTCGGAAGGACACAGAATGACAAGGAGATTGATGCCCCTTGCCAAGATGTGGTTACTGGGGCCCACTATGGAGTCAAGCTTAATGGGGGAGGTTTGTCTGTGAACACCTGGTGACCAAGACTCTACCCATGGAGCCTGGTCAGGCTCAGTCCAAATGTTGCATTGGTTCATCTTCTTTTGGGCTCACCACCTGCAGGAGGTGCCATACAATTCAGATGCATCATGCCATGGGCTGTAGCCCAAGACAGAAGGTCTTGGTGCTCTGACCCTGGTTTACCAAAGCTGGCTCTTGGAATATGGAATTATTGGACTATATCACCTCTCTAGATTCATGAAGCAATAACAAATACAATAGAAAAAGTCATCAATTTCATGGGCAAACTTCTCTTCTTCTTTCGGCTCCTCCCTTCTTCAGGGGTTGCCACAGTGAACTAATTCACACAAAGAGTCTGCAATTATTTTTACACCGGATGCCCTTCCTGACCCAACCACAGACCACTGGGCTACCATAGCCCTCTGTGTGGAGCAGTGAGCTGCTATGTAGGGCATCGAGCAGATGGTGGGGATTAAGGGTCTGGCTCACGGGCCCAGAGTGGGGCACATGAGGGTGGAGGCAGGTGTTGGTGCTTCACCTTTCCCACCTGCATTTTTTGATGTCAGTAACAGGAGTTGAACCAGCAACCTTCCAATCACAGGCCCACCTTCTCTAACCTCTGCGCCACCACTCCCAAACCATAAAGAAAATAGCTTTAGAATAAGACAGTTAGCTCTTTGAACAACCATTTTGGAGAACCAAAGCTTGTCTTACAGGAGAGACAAGCTAACAGCGAGCTAATAGCAAGCTAATGGCTAATTAATGCAGCCCTGATGAAAGTGGATTGCTGCTGCCTTAAAATGATTCCAATCTTTTTAAAATTTCTCACAGGATTTTCAAACACGATGTTATAAACCCTAAAAATATTGTAAATTTCAAATTAAAGCATTATTTAATATGACTAGGTGGTTATTTAACTTGCTGTAGCACTTACAATGTAGCCTGGATAACTTCCAGCCAAAATTCAATGTTTCTGATGAAATAATCATGAAATGCAAAGTTGATGGTGATGTAAAACTCAAATGACAGAGTTTGCATAAAGAGCTGAAATATTTGAAGAATTAGAATTATTTTAAGAGGGCAAAATCCCTTTTAGTATTTGTTCCACTGGAACAATTTTTTTTTAAATAGAAAAACCCACGTCAAAAGCAGATTTTATTGTTTTAAATAACCTATTTTAAAAGTAAAAGAAAAAAAAAAACACTATTTTATAAACTTTAACACACAATTAGTTTTGTACCATATGGTTATGCTGACAGTCCCCGACTATATGAGAAATGCCATAACTAGCTACTTCTGCTGTTATTTGTGCTTGTAAATGATAAAATTCCATATACTTCCATCTTTTACTTATTTTATTGCTGGATTTCCTGTTTGTGAAACACTTTGTTCAACATTGTACTTTTTGAATGTGCTAAATAACATTCTATATCCTCAGGCAGCTGAGGTGAGCTGGTCTGTGAAGCTCAGTCCTCACCTCCTTCTACAGGTGTGCAGTGGAGAACATCCTGTGCTCCAACGTGTGGCATGGAGGCTGCACAGCTGCAGAAAGAAAAGCTCTGCAGAGAGTGGTGAAGGCTGCACAGAAGATGT
>JARVGS010000001.1:8219844-8230384 GCA_031762315.1 Hypsolebias antenori | reverse complement strand
GCTAACCACTTGGAAATACAGTACTGTACAGGTTTAAGGTACAGAATGTACGCTGGTTTTGTCTTACGTTGAAAAAACCGTGTTTACGACGCCGCATACCATGCATTTTCCAACTTAAGTCAAATTTGGTTTACGACGCTGCCGTGGGAACGGATCTGTGTCGTAAGTCGAGGACTACCTGTATACTAGAACCTGATATATCGGTAGGGCTGATATTTTAGGCCAATATAGACGTTAGGGGATCTATTGGTGACGGTGATGATTGTCCCATTATGCGCTGATATAAAAACTTCTAATCCCCCCCCCCCCCAAATAAATGATGAAACCAGGCATAATTGTACAATTATCCATCAGAAGGCGAATTACAACTACTTTCAAGTCATGGCGGTTCACTTAAGTTTCACTTTCACATTCAGCACTGCCGAAAACAGGGAGCAACACTTTGTAGCGTATTTTGCTGAACAGAGCATGGCAAATTTATTTTAACTGATCTGTAAAATGAAAAAAAAAATCTACAATAATAAATTCTCTTCAATCCTCCAACCCGCTTGTCATTAGACACGTGCCTCTGAAGTTAACAAGCTACCTTTAGTGTTCAGTTGCACCACCTTTACAACATTAACCCCATTATCAGTAGTTATAGCAACCAGTCCTTTTGGAGTGAGCTTCCAGTTTGTGAAGACATTGTTAGTAATGTTATATTGCCATCCTCAATGAAATGCATTGTTTGTCTGAAATTTTTACTTCGCTACAAAGAAAAAACGCTGCTGTGATCAATACTAATTAGACCTTCATCGTGCATGACTGTTAAAACAACTCACAGGGAATGGTGTTTCTTTGTTTAATTTACATTTTTGTAAAACACTTGATAACCTTATGGTGACTAGAGGAGGACAGAAAATTTGAACGCACATTAGGAAGACTGTTTTTATGACCAGTGCACCACTTGTAAACCTACTGCGGGACTAGGTATAGCGTTGATCTGATTTGCTTAGCTTAATGGTTGATAACAGCTGCGCTAAAGAAACAAGCCTCGCTCCATTTGATGTTTACTTAAGATTTTTGGGGGTGGACAAAGCAAAAAAAATTCCCAGCCATTATATTGATTATCGACATTCCACCGTGTCCTTCCAATATCGATAACGACGATGGCCAAAATGTCTATATCGGTCGGGCTCTAGTGCATGAGGCCATTCTGGCACTAACTAAGGTTATCCATGTAGCACAAAACAAGATGGCAGCACAATTTTTTTTTTAATACCAACTGTTGTTACTAAATAGACTGTGCTTTGGTGGGCCAGTCCAGTGTGTCTCTAATTCAGTGAATGTTACAGGCTGTAATGCAGCCTACCTGTCTGTCCTCAAGCACTCGCTCAGACTCCTGTGGATTTGCAATACTGTCTTCAGGATTCTTCTGCAACTTAAATATAAAAATGTTCAAACATAAAGAAGATGTCATTTTGTGAGAATGATGCCTTAAAGTTGAAGACCTTTATGTGCCTGTAAAGTCAGCATGTGATCTCTGAACTTTTACTGGTTTTATACTTCAAATTTGCACTAAAGTATTCAAACTCAAGTATTCAATGGCTTGGGGATTGTCAGGATGTGCAGCAAAACTGCTGGCATAGCCCTATAGAACTTCACTGACCTACAGAACCTCACTGACCTACACAAGGCAAGGTCAGTGAACAGACCAGGCTGATTCTGGCAGATCCTGATCATCCTCTCCATGGTGAGCACAGGTTGCTTCCATCTGGACGCAGGTATCTGCTGCCCATATGTAGAATGAACAGACTGAAAAACCCATTAATCGCTGTAGCGATCAGGCATCTCAATGAACACTGATGATTTAATGTCTCAATGTCTTGTCTATAGTATGGATGTTTTGTGTGCCTACTGAATGTGAAACAAATTGCCCCTTGAGGATAATAAATATTCTTGAACTTGAACTAAAGTTTAAATGTGGAGTCAGTACCTGAACAAAAGACTTGAAGGGGTTCACTTTCTGAATGAGTCCTTTAAACATCCCAGGATTCTGCAACACAACTACAGTTTGTGCCTTAAACAAGAAATGAGTCCCACTGAGAAATATAAGGTTACAGCACATTTCATTTTTAAATACCATACATTTTCAGACTCAAAATGTCAATTTAGTTGTTTTGCCTCAGATTTTCATTTTAGCAAATGCAGTAAGGAAGTGAGTCAGGTACTAAATGTTTAGTTATACAGTATTTGTTCAAAACTGGAAACCAAGTTATACCTTTCAAGACCCTGCAGGAAAGTTTGTAAAGAAAAGTTTTACTATAGTTTCTCAATGAATTACTTCAGCGTTTACATGCAGTGTGGAAAAGTTTGTATTTCACAAGTACTGTATAGATTAAAAAAAGGAACATGGAATTCTAAAATGAAAGTTGAGGAGAAACAGACTTCTTTACTGAGTTGTTCAGATGTATACCATTACACCACCATTGCTTTGAGCAGAATCCTTCATTTCTTGAAGTGATTCCCTCTGAGGTGAACTTCTAAACAGTTTGTGTTTCCTACCTGAGTCGAGTCTGAACCCTTCCCCTGTTCCAGTGGCTCTGAGGACGGCGCTGTGTACACCTGGGGGACACAATCATCTGAGTGGACAAACTTTAGTGTGTCAAACGTTCAACGGCTTTGCAGGTACCTGAGACGAAGACTGGAGCGGGTTTAACTTCTGTATGACTCCTTTCAGCATCCCAGGGTTCTGAAACACAAATCATTCACATCATTTTGGCACAAATGCACTAAAATAGTGTGACTGATTTATAATAAAAAGTATTAAACATTCAAGGGGGTAAAAACTTGTTGTACTAACCTATGCTAATTAAAAAGTATTCACTTCATATTGAGATGATGGGTCCAAAATATTCATAAAGAAACGCAATTTGCACAATCAGAGTGGTTAATGTATCTAAATAAAAATTTTGTAAGTACAATTTTTGAAAGGATACTAACAACCACAAGCACTGTTTAACTTTGAAAACAGCTGAAGTGACTGAACAACGATGATTGTAATAGAAGAGCAACAACAGAAGGCCATTTGGAAACAAGAAGTCTAGATTTTGATGTATTTGTACGTATTTATGCTCAGATACGTTACAGATAGAAACCTAGTAAACTTACTGGTTTAGAAGCAGAATGTTTGAACGTGGAGCTTTGCTTTTAATGGAGCTCCACTAACCTGCACTCAGCATCTGTTTACGTCGAGTCCATACCCTCGTTTGAGAATTGCATATCAGTACATCTGAGAAACCACCGGAGTGAACTCTTTTCGAAGCGCACCGTTTGGTAAAGTTCACGATCATCTTTTATGTTGGATTTCATGCCTTGCAATGAGTACCTGTTAATGTATTTTAATACTGCCTCTGTACATCAGAATGTTTGGCAAATAACAGGATTTGACCAGTGACACTGATTGGCACGCCATGGGACAAACCTAGTTAAATTAACCTCCTGACTGTGGAATGAAAAGTTTTAGATCTTCCAGTCACCCTTTCAACCAAAGGGGTCTTACTCTTTCTTCAACTTTAATGTGGCCCAAACTGCAATGTGTACCCCCACAAGTGTTATATCAAAACAACCGGCTCGACGCCGTGGTGTGTGCTATTACTTTGATTGGCGTTTCGAGTTACCATGGTGATGCAATTCGCAAACAAAGACAACATTTTTAATACTGAAAAACACTGGCAAGACTCTGAACAGCCTCTAACTGCCACAGTGAGGTCACATGAACTAGAGAGGAGTGGTCCCTGAACAAAACACTGATTAACTTTTGGAGCCATTTTGGTTCAAGATGGCTGCCACAGCTACCTAAACCCCCCCCCCCCTCAAACTCGACTATTTCAGTCATTCTTTGAGATGAGCTGAAATTTGGTGTGGTTGTAGCTGAGAGCGAGTTATACATTCATAATGCAAATTAAAAATCCAATATGGCTGCCTTAGCTTAAAGTGAAAAAACAAACAAACAAAAACAAAAAACAAAACTATAAATCAGCTATTCTAAGATATTGAGCTGAAATTTGGTGTGGTGGTGGTGACAGTGGCACAACACATTTTGAATTCGGATATAAAAATCCAAGATGGCCACCAAAGCTAATTTCAAATATATATATAACTCAGAGGTTTTTAGAGCTATTTAGCTGAAATTTGGTGTACAGGTAGTTGAGAACAATCCCTAATAAACAGACTGACTGAAAATCAAAAATCCAAGATGTCTGCCAGAGCTAAAAATGAAAAAATACTATAAATCAGCCATTTTTACAGATAATAAGCTGAAATTTGGTGTGGTGCTAGCTTGGGGTAATGTCCAGTAAATACTGAATTCAAACAATAAATATAAGATAGCCACCAAAGCTACTTTTAAATGGCTTTAATTGAGATGTTTTTACACATATTGAGCTGAAATTTGGTGCCTTTATAGCTGAGAACGTTCCCCATCACGTACTGAATCCAAATCAAAAATCCAAGATGGCTACCATAGCTTAAAAGCAAAAATGACTATAATTCATTGATTTATTTATTTTTTTTTTTTTGGCCATGTTGAGCTGAAATTTGGTGTGATGGTAGCTGAGAGCAAACCCCAACACAAAGTACTGTCAAATAAAAAAAATTTAAAATGGCCGCAATGTGGCAGTCCCTGTTAAAGTTTCTCCAGGAACTTTCTAGTTGCAGCTTGCTGTTCTTTATAAATCAAGTTTGGGATGAGCAGTTCATTGTCCCTCTTTACTATTATTTGCTGGATCTGTGCATTTTGTGCAGAAATAGCATCTAATATTGTCTACAAATGTGCACAGAGAGTGACGCACAAAGTCGGAGGAAACGTAAAATCAGAACCAGCATCATACTACCAGCACTCGGTGCAGCTGAAGACTTTGTCAAGCCAGGGAAAGGGAAGAAAGGCCGGCATTAAACAGAGCATGTGATGCAATAAACAGGACCTGCAGGCTAACTGTGGCTTAATGAGAGGCAGCACGTGGGCTTAGACTCCAAACAGAGATTCTGTTTGTGAAAATAATGATTTGTTCTCCATAAAATCAACATACTGCATTAAAAAACAAGATTAATAATGTGATTGAAGGCAAAGATCAGTTTAAAGAAGACATAAATCCCATAATCAGAACCATAACAACTGAGACGCATAGAAGTAGAACTGTACTGGTATGGAGCAGATTTCAGTGTAAGTACGGTAAATGACTTTTTCTTCTTGTTGTCTTCTCACCTGTGTGGAGTCTGTTGGCTGTTCTAGTGATTCAGCGGATGGAGCTTTGGTCACAGCAGAAGATGCCTAAAAACAAAAACAAAGAATAAGTGTCCAAGATAAGTGGAATGATGCACCGTTATAAAAATCTACATTTTCGAGATGTTTGAGTTTTACTTTTGAAGCAGTCTTGGAGGGGATGACCTTCTGCACAGCTCCCATCACCCCAGGCCTCTGCCGTTCCAAATACAGCACCAATGAATTATTTCAGCGTTTACATGCAGTGTGGAAAAGTTTGTATTCACAAATGACCCAAAAGACAACGGAGGCACTGGTGCAACAATTCATGACCTCTCACCTTGGGATTTGGCTCATCTGTGACCTCACAGTTTTCCTACAAGTAATAAACATGTTATTACCACTGGTTTGTGTAACCTGAATTTACATCCAGGTCGGAACGGTTACCTGTGAGACTGAGGTCGCTCCTGAATCCTGCCCGTTTAAACTGTGAGGTATGGGGTTATTCAGCTCCTGGTAATAAATAAAGCTTGTTGTTATTGGTACATAAAAATAACCTAAACCAACCCACTGTCCAGTTTTCTCACCTCTTGAGTAGATCTGGATGGGACCACTGAGACTGTAGAACCTTTATCTCTTCTAAACATATTCATTCTGTAACACAGGAAGTAAATCATAACTACAAATTAATATAAATATTTTTTATAAACCATAAATGGGTTGTTTTTCCCGTTTTTAAACGACAGCAGTGAACACCAGATTCCATTTAAATATTGGGGAATTTAAAGTACAGTTTGCTCGCTATAAACTTCACACTAAGCTAAAGAATCTCACTGGAAAAATGTACTGTGTACTCGGTTTTGGTAATTAACTACAGCCGAATTAAAAAAAACGTGTCAACCTGGGAGGAAGCAAGACACATTGTTACTTTTTGCATCTCACAAGTTAAGAAGAACAGCCCAAACTCACATTTGGCGATATTTGAGCGCAGTTTTGAGCGGCGTATGACGTCACTTGTTAAGCCTACACTGCTGCGTTCACGTGTGTTCGACCGCACAGAAAAATTAACAACTCAATGAAAAGTGCTTACCTCAGGGTCGGGTCGGAGACAAAGGGAGTGTTAAGCCACAACAACAGAAACGACTTGTCAAACTTGTCTGACTCAGAGAACTCTGTCTCCACTTCCCGTTTCCAAGGTGGAGCCCATGAAAGAAAAAATACTTGGTGGAAACAGAGGCGGACCTACAACTTTTCCTGCCTGGAGCAGCTCCAGAACCAGCCAAAGTTATGCTGTGACCTGCATGGAGGTCAGAGCAACTCAGGTGGGGAAAGTTTACCTGCAGGGGGGCGGGGCTTACTTCCCTTTGAAGTTCACCTTGAAATTCTAACGTGACAAATATTAGAGCCCTTTAGCAAAACATTCACATATTTTTTTTAATTCACTATAATTACTTAAAGATGGCTTTATCGTTAAAGGGATATTTCAGACATTCTGAAGTGAGGTTCAACAGTTGAATGGACAAGTTTTTGACATGATGTTTCGACTAGTTATCAATAGTGGACAAAATTTAACTCTGATAATTAAGGATTCGTTGAAAGTCAAGACTAACGTGGGTCACTGAAACTTTAAAGGCTTCATGGGCCTTCCGCTACTTTTAGTTTCTCATTGCAGTTATAATTCTATCACTATTAGTTTAAATAGTAGCAGCAGCACTCTTAGAGCCGACTGGAGTTACTTTTGGCGCAATAACTTTGTTTAAAGTATGTAATGCAGAGTTGATGGCTTGAAGGATTGCACAGCTGTTCTCAGGTCATCGAGGTGAACTGCTTCTCAAGGGGGATTTCACCATCTTAAAACATCAGTCTTAAACGTTTTACAGCTGTCAATGTAAAATGTACTTCAAGAAACATTGACAGCTTGCATGACATCACCATTATGAAAGAAATATGAAATTTGTGTGCAGCGCAGCCTGACCCAACAATGCGCCAGGTCTCCTCCCTGTTCAGAGGTATCAGATCGTCAATCCAGTCCGCATGTGTTCTAGAATTATGCCGCTCGGGGTGGCTGCAAGTTGGAGTAGCTCTGTTACATTCGTTTTTGAGAATTTGGTTTGGGAAATTTATTTCCGATTTTTCTGGATATAAATCACTTCCCTTTGGGGTTAATAAAGTATTTAATTAAATTGAATTAAACCTATTCAAACTGAAGAGCTCACATGTTCAGTGATTTTCCTCAGAGGATTTCTTAAGAATGGTTGAAAGATGCCTTAAAAAATAAAAAAAGAAAAAAGGTCCAATCAGCAATCCAGGAAATCAAGAGTAATGTTTAATGATTCCAACTGCGCTGGCACAAGGGGGACTTCCATAGTTTAAAGATATTCCATTTGAACATTTGAAACATTTATTCTTTGGTTAAACATCAACTTAATGCCTGAACATATTAAAACAAACACTAAAAAGCTGTACACGTACATTTTATTGCATAAAAAAAAAACAGGTTTGAGCATTCTGCACTATAACGGGTGGCTCAATCAAATGTCATCTGAGTTTTACACTGATCTCAAATACTTTGAGAAGTTACAGGTTTAAACATAAGAAAACCATTTAATTTACGTTTATACAATTCATTCTGAATCGTTTAAGTTCTGAACAGATTTCATAAGAAAAACATTTTATAAAGCAACTAAAATTATTCAGAATAAGCCTAAAACCAAACGCAACATTTAACAAGGTGAGAAGTTCTGAATATTTTCCAACTTACAGTAAAACAAATAAATCTGTAGGGAAATTTGTAGTAAATGACAAAAAGCAAAAGTCTTCCTATGTTTAATAAAATTTAACTTTCATAGCTATTATAAATGGTGAACAAACACATTCAGAAAGATTAACCACGTATATATGTTTTCCACAAATTTGAAAGAAAAAAAAAAAAGGTGATTTCTTCTAAAAACTAGAATTTATGTTAAAATCAAAATTTTAAAAGTAATTATCCATTTTGTATCAATCAGTATTTGGAAGGGGAAAAACATTGAGAAAAAACTGTTAAGAGGAACAGCCATACTCAACTTCCATGAAAGTTGTACAAATAAATTAAGCTAAAATAAAACACGTCCGATTAATAAAACTTAAACGTAACCTATCATTTACAACATCCGGTCTTTTAACAACCTGCTTTTGGCTCCACGGCTACTTGTCTGATTGTAAACTGTTGATTTTACAAACGTTGCTCAGATTTTAAGACTGTGCATTTTACAAAAAAAAATATATATATATATCGCCAGGTGAGGAAATTAAACCAAATCACACTGAACATTCAAACAAATCCTCTGTGACCAAACATTCAAATTAAAATGATTATCCCCAGAGTGAAGACTTTTCCCCTGAAAACATGGTGTGTGGAGAATAAACCCAGTCTTTGTGCCTCAAAACATAAAAACCATTAATTGTAGACTGAGAAGTTTGTAGAATAAAAACATCACCTCTGTTACAAAACAACAATCAGCTTCACTGATAGTTTGCAGGACTCGCTGAGTTTGAGGTATGAATGAAAGATCAGAAAGGAGCAGTTCTGTTATTCAACCAGCAGAGGGTGCTGTTACAACCAGTCATCATAACCCTGTAGCTTTCTGCAGATCCTCCCTGATCTCGTTCAGATCGACGATGCATTCGTTGAGCACGCTGGCCACCTGTCTGATTTCACTCACAATCTCCTTCTTACAGCCTTTCTTCAGCTCTCTGCTCTCCTTGGTGAAGTACTTGTCCATCCCTTTGAAGAGGCCCTGAAGCGAAGCCACGGCGTTGTCCGTTATCTCAGTCGCCTTCATCACCGGAGCGTCCACCAGGCTGATGATCTGGACGGCGTTTCGGACCTCCCAGTCCTGAGAGTAGTGCTGCGTGCCGGACCGGAGGAATGGATGTCCGCGCAGCTTGACCAGACCGTGGTTGAGGAAGTGGAGGATCTTGGCGATGTCCAGCAGGCGCTCCTCGTACTCCTTCAGTAATTCTTCGATCTAATTAGGAAGACACCGGAGGAGGTAGTCCACCTTAGTTACACCATTAATAATAATAACAATAATAACAACAACAATAATAATAATAATGCATTTTATTTGGTAGCGCCTTTCAAGATACCCAAGGACGCTTAACATTAAAAACAAAATAAAACTATATAAAATGGCTATAAAAACGCTAAACCAAGAAGAAAATAAGAAATTAAAGTGAGAAGGCTAACTTGAACCGATGAGTTGTGATTTGACGGTCTGAAGGGAGTCAATATTACGGATGTCTGGGGGAAGAGCGTTCCAGAGTTGGGGAGCAGTGAGAAAAAGCTCTGTGTCCCATGGTGCTCAGGTGGACAAGATACACGTTGAGGTGGATGGAAGAGGAAGAACGAAGGGAGCGTGAATGAGTGACAATGTGCAGGAGATCGGACAGATGGGTAGGGGCGAGGTTATGGATGGCCTTGAATGTGTGCAACAAGATTTTAAATTGAATTCTCAATGTGACTGGAAGCCAGTGAAGTTGCTGTAAAACTGGGGTGATGTGGTGAAATGAGGGAGTTTTGGTAACGATGCGTGCAGCTGAATTTTGAACCGTTTGACGCTTATGGAGTAATTTGTACGGCAGAATAGAGAATTGCTGTAAATTCGAGAAATAACCAAACTATGGACCAGGATGGAAGCAGAATGCGTGGAGAGGGATGGACGGAGACGGCTAATGTTTCGAAGGTGGAAGTATGCAGACCAGGTAATATTATTATTGATGCGAGAGTGAAAAGAGTATGCTGTCAAGAAGGACACCCAGACTCTTGACGTGAGGGGAGGGAGAAACCAAGGAGTTGTCGATGGTGAGGGATAAACTGTTGACTTTAGATATGGCGGATTTAGTGCAGATGAATATAAGCTCTGTTTTATCACAGTTTAAGGAAGTTAGCCGTAAACCAGAATTTAATTTCAGCCAAGCAGGAAGTGAGGGAAGATGGTGGAAGTGAAGAATTAGTGGATAAGAAGAGCTGGGTGTCGTCGGCAAAACAATAGAAGTGAATGTTAAATTTATGTATATTTATTTATACTGCCAAGAGGGAGAAGGTAGATGATGAAAAGGGGCCCTAGGACAGAGCCTTGGGGCACACCTGAAGTCACAAGGGAGGAGTAGGATCTGAATGATTTGAGTTGGATGAACTGGGTGCAGCCAGAGAGATATACAGGTTGTCCTCGAGTTGCGGCGCCCCCGACATACGGCGTTTCGGATTTACGAACGGCACCTGAACGCACCATATGACGTCATCCGGCTGCATAC
>JARVGS010000001.1:8191766-8203514 GCA_031762315.1 Hypsolebias antenori | reverse complement strand
GTAAGTCGAGGACTACCTGTATTTTAAATGGCCGCCACATGGCAGTCCCCATCAAAGTTTCTCCAGGAACTTTCTAGTATGAATATAATCAGTCCACCTCTTTATTCTCGAGCTCCCCGCCTTCCTCCTCCTCTTCTTCTTCTTCAATGTAGTCATGGTCCAGCGTCATCCTCTGACAGGGAAAAATAATCACGTCTTATTTCTGCCCTATTTTAGTGTGTGCATGCATGTACAAGAAATTAATGTATTTTTGTCTTTGTCACCATTTAAAGGATACATTTTACCCACAGAGTTTTATTAATTCATAAATGCACATGTTGAAAACACATGCAGCTTCTGTTTTTCTAACAAAAGCTACCTCAGAATGTCGTCGATGCACTCTGTTCTTCTTGACGTTCATCTCATCAGCGTCACAGTTCTGTTGGAGACGACTAAGCAGTGAGGGAGGAAACTTTCTATGCACATTCAGATTGATTTACATTAACAGCTTTGTAAAAGATAATAATTAACAAATAAGTTCTTATTTTCTGTAACCCACCTTTAAATCTGGAGGTAAATGTCCGTTCATGTGTTTTCCTTTAATCCCAGTGGAAGCAGTGGATGCTCTTCGAAATAAGTTATTCACTTTGGACTTGGTATGATGCTTTTTCTAATGGACCAAAAAAAAAAAAAAAAAAAAAGCATTACAAATAAATATCAGTTTAAGAACGTGGAAGAAACGCACAAAAAAAATGAAAAATAAAAATCATACTTTGAAGTCCACGGTGCTGTAAAAACCATCCTCGTTTTCTCTTGTGGGTGAACTCACACCTGAAACATCCTAGAAAAGAAAAAAGGATAAGATCAGGTGAATATTTATCTACACCTGAAGGGGAATCTTCAGTGTTAGGGAAGCATAGGACAGCAGGTAGAGAACAGACAGCGCATCAGATTTAGATTAAATAAATAATCCCAAAGTGTGCCAGCCTTAAAGAAACCAGATTTAGCTTGTCCAAGATATGTTTTTATTTGTTATCTCCATAAAAACTACACTACAAATTTCTCTCCGTAGCCAGTCAGACAGTATGTGGCTGGATCGTGGCAAAACCATCTACAATGTGAGAAATTATGATGCCGTTATGATTCTAGGTAGATCAGCCAAACTAAGTTCTTGGATCAATTAATTTTCTGTGCTCAGTTCAGGTTTTGGGTATAACTGCTTTTTTTTTTTTTTTAATGTCTCTAGGGATAATTTACTTTACAGACTAACAGTTGCCACTGTCCCTGAACATTTGAGATTTGAGGATTAAAACTGCACACAGGAAGAATGAGCACTGACAAGTTCTAAATAAAAATATTTTTAATTTCAGTTTTTTATATTAGTGACAGTAAAGAGTTTTTAGACTCGTTTCAGGAAACTGATTTCTGCTGTACTCAGAAGCTCGGGTGAAGCAGAGGGAAACCACAGGCCAGCTGAAGAGAATTATCTTAAATACTAGAACTCATTTTTAGAATACAAAACTGTTTTGAAATTGAACAATGAACACAGACCAGAGAAGACTTTTAGTCTCATTTAAGAATCCTACTCTAGAAGATGATACCCAGTCGGGGAGTGGTGGCACAGAGGCTAGAGAAGGTGAGCCTGTGACCGAAAGACCGCCGGTTCAACTCCCGGTACAGTCATCACAATGTGGGTGGTAAAGGTCTGCCCAAACCTGGGCCCCTGAGCAAGGCCCCCCCAACCCCCACCATCTGCTCCCCCAGGCACCCTAGATAGCAGCTATGCTCCACGCAGAGGGTTGTGGTAGCTTGGTGGTCTGTGGTTGTGTCAGGAAGGGCCTCTAGTGTAAAAAATAATTGCCAAATCTTCATGCAACTTTTTTCGCTGTGGCGACCCCTGAAGAAGGGAGCAGCTGAAAGAAAAGAAAAAAAAAAAAACTAGAAGATGCTACCACAAAGCTGTTTCCTAAATGCTACTTCTAGCCATATAACTGTCAATAATGGTGTACCACAAGACTCAGTCTTAGGACACACTCTCTTCTCAATTTATATACAGTAAGAAATGTAGGTCAGAACATTCCTAATGCCTCCTTGCATGTCTATGCTGACGATACAATTGTTTATTGTCGAGCTAAAACAGGTGCAAAGATTTCCAGCTTCTGCAGTCTGCATTCGACATCATCCAGTCAGACTTGTTCCATCTCAAACTGGTGCTAAATGCTGATAAAACCAAAGGCATGTTTTCAAACAGAAAGATGGTGCCAACAGTCCTTCCTATGTCATCCATGCATGGTGTTCCGACCAAGTTTGTGGAGTCTTACAAATACTTGGGAATTTTAGTTAAAGTACATCTCTCTTTTAAGTCACATGTTGAAAACTTGACAAAGCAGCTGAAATTAAAATTGGGTTTCTTTCCAAAATAGATCTCGTTTAACTGAATACCAGAAACTGCATTGTAACCACTACTTCCCTACTGACCATTGACTATGGTGACATTTACATGAATGCCCCTGCCAGCTGCTTGCAGATGTTGGATGCCGTCTACCATGGCGTGCTAAGATTCATAACTTGTTATAACTACCGTACCCAACACCGTACTCTGTACTCATTGGTCAGCTGGACATCATTAACTTCACGCAGACTCTCACACTGGTACATTTTCATCTACAAATCACTGTGGTCTGCTGCCTTCATACTTATCCTCCCACTTGTCACGTCAGTGCAGTTACGGCATGCACACACAAGCCTTCCTTACCAGCAATGTTCCCTTGGTGCAAACTGAACTCTGCAAAAGGCCTTTTCTTACTCTGCTCCTGTAACCTGGAACGCCTCGCAACAAGATCTGAAGCTTCCTACGTTGATCTCTTCAAGGGATTTTAAACATTTGATAAGGTCATTAGAAAAATCTAATCAAATGTGTTCTTGTTTTTCATATTTTACCTTGTTTGTAAGGCATCTTGATTTGATTGTTTGTAACATTGCTTGTTTTAATTTTATTTGCAATTTATTGTTGTGTATTGTCTATTGTTGTGTGTTCCTTATCTGTTGTTCGACTAATACAGGTCTTTCTTGAAAATGAGTCTGACTCAATGAGACTATATATAAATAAAAGTTGAATGAATGTTTCCAAGATCTTGTCACAATCACAGTCAGAGCCTAGACATGATGCAACTGTGGCCTCATGCCACATAGATGGTTATAGATCCTCAGTGCCATCACACAGTCATAACATTGGCGCATGCTTGAAATATGCTCCATCGTGTGTAATGAAGAGTCCACTGTGCCCTTTATCACCCCCTAAAAACTTCACAGGACCTGCAAAGACCATCCACGTATGGACAGTTGTTTCTACACTACACCAGTAGCAAGGTTGTCATCCAGGGTGGAGGGCCCAACTGATTTACACGTTTCCATTTCATTTTTGACAAACTGACTTTTACCTTTGGTGACTTCCCATCGTCCATGGTGTCATCAGGAAACTTGTCCTAACAAAAGGAATTGATCACAATCATGACAAACATTAACACGTGTTCAAAGCAGTGTAAGGGTTGGGTTAAACCAGGGGTGCCCAAACATTTTACCTGAGGGGGCAATTTAAATCTATTAGAGGACTTGGGCCAAATGCAATGCAAATACATCTTTAAGTAAAGCCAATTTATTTATTATACAGTTGTTTAACCTTCCATTATGTATAAAGAACATTACAGAACATATAACAAAGAAGTCCTATATAAGAAATTAAAACAAATATTGAAATTTTGGAATTTCAGTATAATTATATGTAGTGTAAAATGTCAAAAAAGCACATGTCCAACAGCAACACAACTTAACAGCAATAATAATTTGAACGTACATAAACAGTACCATATGTAGTTATTGGGACAACTTTTCCATTTAAAATTAAAGACAGTGGGCGGAATGACTAGGCCTGTTGTGATAAATAAATCCATTAATCGCATGATAAATGAAAATGATCAATCTCATTTTCACTAATTGGCGTTATCGTTTCTTCGCATCTCTGTCTACTGAAGACACTGGGTGACAAAAAGCTCAACTCCAGTGCTCTTCACTGACCCCTCCCTTTCTCTTTTAAAACTGGTTTTAACCATCCAAAATCACATTTTTGGATCATTAAAAGCAGCTAAGCTGAGAAGCTAAGCTACGAGCTAAGCTAACAGGCTGATCGAGGAAAAACGTCCATTTTGTCAAAGCTACAAAATTCATGGTTGAAACTTGTACCTTTGTGTAAAAAGTTGTTTTTCTCTGCAAAAACAAGCTGAGAACTTGTTTACTGATTTTTTATTATAAGTTTTGTGTGAAAAATGCTAGGCTAAAGAGCTTAAACCACACCGAGCGTCCCTCATTTTGAGAACCAAAAAAAAAAAAAAAGGGTAGGAGAGACAGCCCCATGTCATGACAGCTCACGTCAAGAGGCCTCCCTCCCATTTTTCTTAAAGAGACATGCTGCTCACTCCCTCACTATCCATCCTTCAGTTCAAAAGTCTTAAACTGCCATCCGGTGGTCAAAAAGGTACTACACTCAAAACAAGTTAACCAACATTTCTTCTTAAATTTGACAATAATTACTAATTGTCAAATTTCCAACAATATCGTTCATTGCAATAATTCCAGAGACAATTCATCGCCCAGCAAAATTTGTTATCGTGACAGGCCTGGGAATGACTGAGTGAAAACAATTCTTCAAAAGGAAATTTATATAGTAATGAGGACAGCTTGGCGGGCCAACTCAATCAGCTTGGTGGGCCAACTTTGGCCCGAGGGCCCCACTTTGGGCACCTCTGGGTTAAAGGAAGGAGCCACAGAGAGACTGTTAAATTTCACATACCTTTGCTTTTCTAATGGACAGCAGTGAACTTCGTAACTTCCTGTTTTTTTTCTGAAAAATATGTTTACAAGTTGAGGTGAAACTACAGCTTCTAAAATGAAACAAACAGTAAATAACTAAGGGCGTACCTTTGTGTGACCTCCAGCGTTATCTGGATCCTCACTACTTCCTCCATCAGAATCCAGCTTCACCTAAAAGCAGACAATAATATTTAGCTTATTTTCTTGATATAAAAATGTACATAACTAAATTAATTTAATCTCCTTTGACCTTCAGTGACTCCCTTCGTAGTTTAAATTTTCCAGACTAAAAAAAAAAAAATAGAAAAGAGTAATTTGTCAGGCAATCAAATGTGCATAAAACTGTTAAATATCATGAAATATATTTGTTCTTACTGGTTTAAAGTCAGGGTTGTGCTCAGGACTGTCTTCAGGCCAGTCTTCTACACAACGTTCCTATTTAAAAAATAAAGCTTTACAGAAAACATTTCTACTTTTATGTACAAACACTCGAGCAACATTCTGTTTTATATAGTTTAAAGAGAGCTTGTGTTTGGCCATAACTAATTTCTTCACTGCAAAATGTATTCTTTTGGTTTGTTCTGTGTGTAATAAACAGTTGCATATTCACAATTTAACGTCAACCCTTCACTCCCTGACCATTATTAACCTGAAAAAAAAAATTGTAGTCACATACCTGCCCGGTAAGCAAAACATCCTCAATGATCACATAGTTCTCAGGATCCACTGGTTTCATCTCCTGTTTGATGTAATGAATAAAGACGTTAAAATGAAAATGTAAAGTTTATCGTTTATAATCATTACCATTTTTGTGATTATCCTTCATAGGTGTGGTCTCCATGACATTGTGATACCCCACAGATACACACATAGATGGGACACAGATTCTTGAGGGGTTCAGTGCATTTCCCAGGGACATTTCTGCTGGTGGAATCGAACCCTCAACTCTCCCACTGGAGGACAACTGCTCCAACCACAGCTGCCCCATTTATCTACTGGTACATTCACCATACAATAAAAAATATATAGCGGTATATATATACTCCACTGTCTTCTTTTATCTGATCATTCTGAACATTAAGAGGAAACACACAGGCCTCATAAGGCATTCAGAATAGTGTCACCTTAGAAAATTATAAAAAAAATAAAATAAAATAAAAATTCACAATCAGAAAGTGCCTGAATCAAATGTTGGACCCAAAACTACATGCAAAATAAATAAATAAATGTAAATAACATTTCACAATGTGAAAATATTTCAACTACTGTAATTAAAACTGTGAAACACAAACTATCAGTAGTTAATGACAGTGAGAAAATTAGGTTGATGTGAGGGATATTGAATAAATTTGCTAATGACGTGAAAATATTTTTCGAAAGCGTCACATGATACAAATGCTTGCCATACATACCGCACCTCGTCTCATTCCCTCCGTCCCTGAACAACAACTATTTTTTGTCCACCCTCTCCCCACACAGACATCTGATTTGAATTAAACAGGCAGGTGTTTGCTTTTACACTTTATTGTGAACCTACCATGATTGTAAAGTGTTTCAAAAAGTATCTTTTCCTGCCTTTTCTGTCAGCGCTGTTAGCAAACTGTAGTTAAATAAAACTGCTCTGAGGTAGTGATTCCCCAGATGTTTAGAAGTTAAAACGTCTGTACTGAACCACCACAGTATGAATACAACTGCCTTTACACGTCCAGAATATAACCAGTGGTTTATTCTGTAAAGGGACAAACTAAATCGTCCAACTCCATATTAAAGCATAAGTCATAAGCTAAGGTTTGTAATGAATCTCAAAGCTCCACTCAATACACTGTACCAACAACATGCAACTATTGTTAGGAAGTATCCATATAAATTATATTTCAGCAGTGGTGGGCACAGCTAATCAAAAAGTTAGCTTTGCTAACACTAATTAGCCAACTAAAAAAAAAAAAAAAAAAACGAACAACTTTGCTAATGCTTAAACGCTAAACAGATAAGAAAAATTACCGGAAGCTAATGGTAAAGCGCTAACTTTTATTACCCACTTCTGTCACTGACAATACGACTAATGTGACAACGTTGTAAGTGAACAAAAAAACGGTTCATAAATCACAGGTAAAGCGTCCATGTCCCGTTCAGAGGTGAGCTTTCAGAAATTAATCCAGTCCATCGAAACCAAAGAGGCAGAGCAGAACTCTGCTGTGCTGACGCAGAGTGATTGCATTCAGTGCGTGTCAGACGTCTCCCTCATGTCATTTACTATAAACAGAATTAAATCACTGTTATCTTCTTTGTGGTGAACTACTTTTATATAACTACAAATTTGTTCTGTGTCATCACCAACATTCTCTGTAATAAATCTGTAAGTATTAATTTATAAATGTGTGAAATTTGTGAAATGTGTGAGAGTCACGTCCCAGAGACAGTGTGAGCATCGCAAAGCATGCTGGGTAAGAATTTTGTGTGCAATGTTTCTGACTGTTTACGATGTTTCTGATTGTGAAAATGGGTTTTTAGTGTTATTTTCCTGTTCTGGTCTGGTTTGGCATTTATATTAAAGTCTCTGTTATTGGCTGTAAACTGGCATCATGAGTCAGACATTTTGCGATACATATGCGGAAAAAAAGCACAGAGGGTGGTGACATCACCAAGTGCTGCTTAGCTTTGCATCTTCCACATAGCATAGCTCTGTGGAAATCACCATTACCCTGTATGATTTTAGTGTGAAGACTAAACAAGTGGCAATACGTTTTGCAGTGTCTGAGGGTGGGTCATTGTACTAATTGCATATTTTGACCAGACACAAGCATTAATTAAATTAAATCAACTTACTGGAGTCTTTGGTTTAAGTCGAATAACTGGTTTGCGTGGCTTGGGGGGTAGTTTTAAATGCCGTTTAGGAGGGGGCTTTTGTTCATCTGGTTCAGGTTCAATCTAAAACAGACAGGACATAAAGTCAATGTATATGACAAAGTGAAAACATGCATAACACTAGTGAAATTAAGAACTACTGTATGATTAATTTGTAATCACCCAAGTTATTGGACTCACATGAATCTCTGGTATTAGGAGCCTCTCTGGATGTGGAGGACTCTCTGGATGTGGAGGACTCTCTGGATGTGGAGGACTCTCTGGATGTGGAGGACTCTCTGGATTCTGTGGCATTTCTGGCCTGTGGCGTCGAGTTCGAGGAAGTGGCTTTGGTGGACGTTTAAAAGTTGACACCTGTGGGTTAGCATGTGAAAGTTTGTAACAAGATGCATCATACGATAAAAAAGTAACATTAAAAAGTTTGTACAATTGTCTGGCCACTTGTGAGTCATTACATACTTGAGTTATGTCAGTTAAAGAAGGGCTGGGCGATGCAGACAGACTACTGGACTGACTGAAGGGAGTCAACTGAAGATCTTGTTTGCTTTCCTGAGAAATCGTCAAGCCCACGTCTTTTAGTGTACTAGGACGCTTTGGTTTATAGGGTGGAGGAGGTTTTGGCATTTTCTTGGGGAGGTCTGTTGATGCTGACGTCTTCAACTTCACACTTGAAGAATTGTCCATTAAAGGTGTATACATGGAATTGGAGGTGGTCATCTCAGACAGATCCTCACTTACTTTATCCTCCAATGATCGTGGCTGAAAGATGTCTGACACGCCATTTGAAACATCTTGGAAATAGTCTTGTTGCTTAGAGGGAGTGGGACTAAAAGGATCTTCCAAATTGGAGGTGTTAAATAAATTTCTTGAAAGTGGACTTGGAAATGGATCAATCGAAGTTGCAGATGAAGTTGAAAATATGTCCAGATTTTTCAAAAAAGGCTGACCAAAAATATCCCGCTCTTTATGTGGGGTATCTTTGATTTCCTGGCCATAAGACAGTTTATCACGTTTAAGTGAACCTCCTTGAAACAAGTCTGCTTCTGCTGCTTCAGGGCGGGAAAATGGGTTTGATGCTACAGTTTGTGGAGACTGGACCTTAAAATTTGATGGTGATTTGAATGGGTCCAAATAAACACTGGAAGATTTTTCCAACAAAACCAGCTCTTTAGGACGTTCTGAAATCACACTTTCAATTGTATGGAAACAATCCTCATGTCCATCTTTTAGAGAACTAAAGCCATTTTCATTCCAAGGTTTAGACAACTTTTTTGTTGAAGCTGCATTTCTGCTAATGGACTCAGGAGTTTTCAGAGGTGTTTTATGAAAATCATTGGCAGTAGCACTCTGGTTTATAAAGTTTGTTTGAAAGAGATTTTCTTCATGCTTATAGGTTTGAGACCTGTTAAGAGGTTCCAAAGATTTGTCTTCATCTTTCACAGTCCTACTTTCAAAACCAAGATCCAAGGATGAACTCTCATAATCAGGTGGCGGGATTTCAATGCTACAACCATTTGCTGCTCCTAAAGATTTTCTTCCAGTGCCTTCCATTTCTGGACTTTTGTTGGCTGACTCCTGGTACCAGAACACAACATCAATGGGGATACATTCAGTAAAAAGTCAAATCATTTTACAAAGTAGAAATCTGTGTAGAGTACATACCAAGTAATATGAATAAAAAGGATTAGAACTGGTTGAGTCCCCTGAAACTCCATTCTGACGAACAAAAACAAACCAGGCATCAGAGAAAAGTGGCGTTCATTTTCTCATAATGTGATCAGAATAAAATCCAAAACATACCTGAGAGCTTGAATGAAGGCGTCCACCATTCTGAAAGCATCAGACAATACGACAGCATAAACAACAATACTCTAACAAAACACAGGCTAATCAGAAGCTTTAGATTTAATAACCCCATCTCACTACAGTATTTGTCTTGTGGTTTTATTACATATTGAGTTGGATGGCTGTAAAGCAGCCACTAGTGAGCACAAGCCAGTGTGTTTCTTGTGCCAGTCCCAAGCCTGGGTAAATGGTGAGGGTTGTGTCAGGAAGGGCATCTGACGTAAAAAACACTTCTGCCATAACTATAATAAGAGTTCATCAAAGTGAAACCATACCAGACTGGTAGAGGCCCGTGTTAACAAGGACCGCCACCGGTGCTGTTGACAAACAGGGTGCCAGTGGAAGTTGTTCTACTGTTAGTCGAAGACCACGAGGAGGGAACCGTGTCAGGAGACAGAGGAAGAAGAGGAAAGCGAAGAATGTAGGACTGAGCGTTGAACTTTAAATGTGGCGACACTGACAGGCAAAGGTAGAGAGCTGGCTGACATGATGCAGAGAAGGAGGGTAGATGTTTCATGTGTCCAAGAGACCAAGTGGAAGAGAAGCAAGGCTTGCAGCATTGGAACAGAGTTTAAACTTTTGTGCCATGGTGTGGCTAGAAAGAGAAATGGAGTAGGGGTGGTTCTGAATGAGGAGCTGGTAAATGTAGTAGAGGTGAAAAGAGTCAGGGTGATGTGCCTGAAGGTAGAAGTAGAAGGTCTGATGTTAAACATCATCAGTGGTTATACTCCACATTTTGGATGTGATGTGAAGGTCAAAGAGAAATTTTGAAAGGATCTGGATGAAGTGATGAGAGTATTCCCACGGACGAGAGAGTGGTGATTGGAGCAGACCTGAATGGACATGTTGGTGAAGGAAACAGAGGTAAGTGATGGATGGGTTTGATGTCCAGGAAAGAAACCAGGAGGGACAGATTGTGGTAGAATTTGCCAAGAGAATGGAAATGGCTATAGTCAACACCTATTTCCAATAGACGGAGGAACATAGAGTGACCTATAAGAGTGGAGGGAGGAGTACGCAGGTTGACTACATTCTGTGTAGAAGAGGAAACCTGACAAAGATTAGGGACTGTAAGGTTGTGGCAGGGAGAGCGAGGCCAGACAACATTGGGTGGTTGTGTGTAAAATGACTGTTGGTGTGAAGATGAGAGAGTAAAATCAAATAAGAGCAAATGGTGGAAGATGAAGGAAGAATGTTGTGTGAAATTCTGAGAGGAGCTGTTCAATGCTCTGGGTGGTAAGAAAGAGATTCCAGGTGACTGGGCTACTACAGCAACAGTAATTAGAGAGACAGGTAGGAAAGTTATTTTGTGTGTTACCTGGACAGAGAATGGAGGATAAGGAAACCTCATGGTGGAATAGTGAAGTGCAGGAAGCTATTGAAAGAAAGAGGTTAGCCAAGAAGAAGTATGACAGTGAGAGGACTGAAGAGGAGACAGGAATTTAAGGAGATGTAACAGAGTAAAGAAGGAGGTGCAAAGCAGAAGACAAATGATGAGCTGTATTGGGGGCTGGACACTAAAGAGCGCAAGGTCTTGTACTGATTGGCGACACAAATGGATCAGGCTGGAAAGGGTGTGCAGCAGGTTAGGCTTACAAAAGATAGCATAGAAATGTTATAAGAAGTGAGTAGAATGTGACAGGAAGAAGAAAGGAGCACAGTGAGGAGCTAATGAAAAAAAAATCAAAGAGAAAGAAGAGTAGAGGTCATAGAAACCTTGGACCAGGAAGTGGGAAAGATTAGTGAGGGTGAAGTCTGGAAAGCTTTGAAAAAAAAATGAAGAATGGGAAGGCAGTAGGACCTGATGACATACAGTGGAGGTTTGGAAATGCCTTTGAGAGATGACAGTGAGATGTTTGACTCAAATATTCAATGGCATATTTGATGGTGAGAAAATGCTTGAAGGATGGAGAAGAAATGTGTTGGTGCACATTTTTAAAAACAAGGGTGATGTACAGAGTTGTTGCAACTACTGGGGAATTAAGTTGATGACCCACACAATAAAGATCAGGGAGAGAGTTGTGGAAGCAAGACTTAGACAAGAGAAAACGATTTGTGGGCAGCAGTATGGTTTCATGCCAAGAAAGAGACCACAGATGCCATCTTTGCTTTGAGAATGTTGATGGAGAAGTACAGAGAGGGTCAGAAAGAACTCCATTGTGTGTTTGTGGATTTAGAAAAAGCATATGACAG
>JARVGS010000001.1:7993131-8004845 GCA_031762315.1 Hypsolebias antenori | reverse complement strand
GTGCGGGTGAACTGCCTGCGTTCAGTACGCGCGCACGGAGCGGCGTACGGTCTTACGCAGAGCTATACTGGAGCCTTGAGAAAAGCAGTGTTCTGCTGTATTATTTTATACGGTTCTCATGATTAGGTGCACACAACAAGGAGGAAACCCGAGTACTCGGAGAAAACCCACACAAACGTGGCGAAGACGCAAAATCTACATTGAAAGACCTCGGGCCAACCAACGTGAACCTAGGACCTTCTTGCTATGAGGCAACAGTGATACCCACTAATCCACCACACTGCCCAAAGAGTCACCTCCTATTGGTGTCAAGAGTTGATTCTACTTTGCTCCAATCTTTGGTGTCTACCAGGGCTTAATTTGTAAACCGATTGATGCTGGAACTCAAATAACGGGCGAACCGGCGAAGGAGTCCTGGGGGCCCTCTCCAGAAAATTTTGAATAAAGTAGATGTGATTTCCTGCATTTTGGTGTATTTTAACGAGTTGTTAAACATCTATGTTTACCTACATTCATAAACACTATGCTTCTGTCAGCCATCCCCCCTCCCCATTCCTTGACGGAACTGTCAAGCAAGTCAGGCTCAGAATTGAGCCCGACTCTGTCCCTGCTCATTGTTGTCCGACTCCACATGTGATCCTCCAGGCACCTGCCTGCGGCTGCCTGGTTAGCTCAGCTCTCACCCCCCACCACTCTTTTAGGGGCGTCAATTATTTTTTAAGGGTAGACGCGGAAATGCTACTGGAAACGGCAGATCGTATGTTGTTGTGTTGAAAACTAGTGTTTATGTAATTATTTTCAGTTTAAATATCCGACATAAGTTTTATTCCTTCAAGGCAGCCATATTTGTTCATAACTTTATTATTATTAGTAAGTCTGAGAGTTACCGGATCCAAGCAAACAGTTACCAGAACACACCTGTCAAAATAAGAGCGTTTCCGGATCCTGTTCCGGCAGGATCAGGCTCAAATTAAGCCCTGGTGTCTACTATTTATATGAAAGAAAAATGTTTCATGAACCACTGGAAATGTTTTATTAAACCAACAAGAAAGTAATAAATAGATCTACATCGACAACTCAATAACTTCTGAGTCAACACTATTTAAAATAGTTGCCACAGCTAATCTTTAGCTAATACAAAAATAAATAGAATAAAATAAATAATACAAAAATGGCTATACTGTAATTAAGTCAAACAGAGTTTGAAACAAAACTAAAGTTTGATGTAGTTGTAGCTGAGAGTCATTAAAAACATACTTCGTGCTATAACAGCTCTCACTACGCTGCATGAGATCATGCATTCACAAGGTTTGATTAAAATGAATCTAACTCTGTCCCTTCTCATCATAAGCTAATCTTAAAAGTCATAAAAAGGGACAGGTGGTGTGCATTTCTTTTAAGAAAGCTAGGCCTTTAATGTTAAGTTTTACCCTGATTTTGCAGCTTTTATTGCATATTTTCAAAAACGGAATCAACATAACATATGAGTATCCTTGTCAAGATTAGTGGGCACAGATGAGTGTGGCTGCCCACCTTGCCAGCTTTGGTAACAGCAGTGATGTCAGAGTAGAGGTCAGAGGATTGTGGGTAGAGCTCCAGCAGCAACACACAGACATGGTGCAGCAGAGGCTGACGGGTATGAGTGTCCCTCACCTGGGACAGCTTCCCCAGGTAACTCAGCTCAAAGCCACGGGCCTTTAGGATGTTAAAACCTCTTGTTAGTTGTTAGAAAAAAGAAGCCAATGCAACTACAGAGACTGCATTTCTCAGAAAATAGGAACGCTAAATGTTAAAAAGTTTGCTGAACTTTGTTAAAGATGCTACATCTGAGTTATTAAAGTTAAATAAAGCAGGACACTGTCATAAAGCTAAACGGTATTAAAAGGCTATCTAAAAACTAAAAATATCAGAACAATTAAGTAAAAATAGCAAAATGATAGTTAGGGCTAGCAAAAAATAAGTACAAAAAATCAGGGCACCTCTTTCCTGATTGACTGAATGTCTTGCTATACTATGGGGTGCCGTTTGTAAAGTTACAGAGTCAAAAATTAACAGAAATATTTTGGTTTATTTAGCCTTTCATAGGAAAAAAATCCCCAAAGTCATATTTTCACTAAGTTATTCATACAGTAAATGGCATACATGTCATGACACATAAAATGACACATAAATGCAATAGTTCCAAACTAAATATTTAATTTACAAGCGCAACTAAGTACTTAACTAGCAAGTTAAACATTTAGTTAGCAAGCTAAATATTTAGCTCCACACTAAATATTTAGTTTACAAACTAAATGTTTATGTCCAAGCTAAATGGTTAATTTACAAACAAAATATTTAACATGCAAGTTAAATATTTTCTTACTAAACTAAATATTTAGGTGTAAATTAAACACTTGATTTCCAAGCTGAATATTTATTTTCAAAACTGAACATTTAATTTCCAAACTAAATATAAATTGTCCAAGCTCAATACTTAATTTCCAAACTAAACATTTAATTTCTAAGTTAAATATTTAATTTCTAAACTAAATATTTAATTTGCTAACTAAAAATTTAGCTCAGACCTAAATATTTATTTTCCAAGATAAACATTTAAGTTACAAAATAAATATTTAATTTGCTAACTAAATATTTAGCTCAGATCTAAATATTTAACTTGCTAGCTAAATATTTAACTTGCAATAGATGTAATTTTCTACATTTTGTTGTAGTTTAACAGGTTGTTAAACAGCTACATTTACCTATACAGTTTTTGTAAACACTGCTTCTGTCAAGCATCCTCCCCCCTCCCCACTACTTGACAAAACTGAGAATAAATTAAACATTTATCTTGGACATAAACATTTAGCTTATAAATTAAATATTTAGTGTGACGCTAAATATTTAGCTTGCTAACTAAAATTTAACTTGCAAATATTTAGGTGTAAATTAAACACTTGATTTCCAAATTGAATATTTATTTTCAAAACTAAACATTTAATTTTCAAACTAAATATTTTTGTCCAAGCTGAATATTTTAATTTCTAAACTAAACATTTAATTTTAAGCTAAACATTTAATTCCTAAACTAAATATTTAATTTGCTAACTAAATAATTAGCTCAGACCTAAATATTTGTTTTTCAAGCAAAACATTTAATTTACAAATAAATATTTAATTTGCTAACTAAATATTTAACTTGCAAGTTAAGCATTTAGTCTATAAACTAAATATTTAGCTTGTAAATTAAACATTAAATTTTTAAGTTGAGTATTTATTTTCAAAACTAAACATTTAAATTCCAAACTTAATATTTTATCCAAGTTGAATATTTAATTTCCAAACTAAACATTTAATTTCTAAGCTAAATATTTAATTCCTAAACTAATAATTTAATTGGCTAACTAAATAATTAGCTCAGACCTAAATAATTATTTTCCAAGATAAACATTTAATTTGCAAAATAAATAATTAATTTTCTAACTAAATATTTAGCTCAGATCTAAAAATTTTACTTGCTAGCTAAATATTTAACTTGCAATAGATGTGAATTTCTGCATTTTGGTGTATTTTAACAGGTTGTTAAACAGCTACATTTACCTACATTTGTAAACGAGCTGCTTCTGTCAAGCATCCTCCCCCCTCCCTCCTACTTGACGGAATCGAGGATAAATTAAACAATTATCTTGGACATAAACATTTAGTTTGTAACCTAAATATTTAGTGTGGAACTAAATATTTAACTTGCAAGTTAAGTATTTAGTTTGTAAGCTAAATATTTAGTTTGTAACTTAAACATTTAGTTTGGAACTATGACATTTATAAATGCACGAATAACATGGTGAAAATATGGCTTTGAAAAAAAAAAAAAAAAAACCTTTTTCTAATGAAAGGAAATAAACCAAAATATTACTGTTCATTTTTGACTGTGTAACTTTACAAATGGCACCCCATACTATATGAAAGGTAAAATAGATTTAAGTATACAGAAGTTCTTAAATGTATAAAACTATATAATAATCTAAATTAAGAAAGTAATACAGTACTGAGTCAGCATTCACATAATGAAACAAATAAAAGTCTTGCATCACTCACCTTACAGCCATTGAGGAAGTTACCAATTGCTAGCACTGTGGCTAGGATACACCTGAAGGTCTGGCTGGATGCCAGCTGCTCCATGGCCAACTTCAGGTGGAAAAGAGGCTCAGCAATTTCCTTTAAAAACAAAAGGCTTGTTTAGAAGGCTTTGTAAGCAATACAGAACTGGTGCGTCATCAAGCTCATTGTTTATTTTTAGTCTTTGTGTTCCAAGGTGAGTCAGTGTCATGGAGCGGTGTTTTCACCTACACTCTCTAAGGAGTCGTAGTCCAGAGCAAAGGCCCACAGCTGGAGCCTGGTGCCCAGGTAAGGGATCTCTCCCAGGGTGAGCAGACACAGCTCAGCCTGAGCCAGAGAAGCGTTGGGGTTCTTGGTTTGGGCCTCCTTGATCAGACACAGTTCTTCTTCTGTCGGGATCAGAGCTTGAAGCCGCTGTTTTCACAATAAATATAAAAACAGATCAAATTCAAACTCCCCACCCCCATTTATTAACTTTAAAGTTTTATTTCACATAAAAGAAATAAAGCCGAGTGTTTTCTGAGCAGAAGTATACTTTAGTGATCAGCCAGAGGTCAAATCTGGAGGTGATGAGCAGCGTTGTACCTGAATGTCCTCTCTGTCCAGCACGCTGCTGTCCATGCTGTAAATAGCTGGAGGAAGGAGGCGAGCAGGAGGCATGCTGCTCAGGGCGATGGTTATGATGTTGCTCCTCTTCATTCCCAACACTGAGACGCATGGCTGCTTCTGTGAATTGATAATATGGGCATGACGCTCTTTAATAGTAATAGTGAGACATTTTTTGCCAACTCTGGGTTACTTAAAAACCTAGTATTGCTTGAAAGACATTCCCACTGCCTTTCAAGGCAAACAGAGGCTAAAACGATTGTGGCAGCGATAATTCAAGAATGTTGGCACTTTTGAAAGTGACACTAGGCAGCTGCCTAAAATGAGTAAAAAATATCTGTGAGTAGGTTTATTTCTAGAGTCTTCCATACTCCTAAACAAAAACTAAGAAGGTATATTCATCATAGATATTTCATAAACTTTTTAAGAAACAATTAGAAAAGATAAAACTTCCTACACCTTTATGAAGAACACTGTATACTTATTGTGCATGACTTTTCTTCTTGTGCAAATCATGCTAAGTAGCTGTAACTGTCCAGCAGTGACATCCTCTGTTTAGGAGGAGAATTGCAATGAATGTCTGACAAGCCAGTTTTAATGGCATCTAGCCTTTCTTGATGTTACAGTTCAGTCATTTTATGAGTCCTGCACCAGAATGATGGGAAAAATGCAGAGAATTACTTTCCCCAATAAAAAATTAATAGTGTACAAAACAAAAAAGTATTTTTGTCAAAAGGCTTAAATCACAGTGAATTCAAAAGTCACTGTTGAGTGATAGTTTAGTTGTTTTTAAGTGATGTTCTGTCAAATAGTTATAAGTTATTACCTTTTCAGTTTGGATATCAGTCATGGGCGCACAGAACGAACAAAAAGGCAGAGGTTTTCATCTGATCTAGGTCACGATTTTTAGGCTTATAAAACGGCTATTTCTCAAATACAACATGCTGGTGTCAAATAATACGGTAGTTTAAAACTAGAAAGTTCCTGGAGACACGTCGATGGGGACTGCCACGTGGCGGTCGTTTTAAATTTTAGATGAGTTCTTTTAGTGTTTTCCAATGACAAAAACTGTGTCTCTGTTTGCAAATTGCATCACCATGGTAATTCGAAATGCCAATAAAAGCAATAGCACACATCACAGCGCCGAGCCGGTCATCTGATAAAATTTGTGGGGGTACACATTGCTGTTTGGGCTGCACTAAACTTGATGAGAGCAAGACCCTTTTCAACTACCTTCAGACATCAGTCTCCAATTAGTATGAAATCTTTGCACTTTTGCATGACACTAGTAACCTAATTTGTTGCATTTTTCAACCAAACCTCCATGTTACTACTCAAATGTATGTATGCTGAAAACAAACTGTGTAGCCTGTATGCCAAAGATGCTGCAAATGTATATAGATTTTGAAAGTCGGAACAAAATGAGTACTTGTTTAGCTATTTATTAGCCTAGCATGGATGAAGACTTTGGCCTCATTTTCCACACTTCGTGCTCCATGACTGATAGTTCATAAGGTTGTAACCAATAATAACTGTCAGAATATATGTGTGGGTGTACACATTACTGTTCAAACCACACTAAAGTTGATAGGAGACTATAAATATCTAGACAATACCTTTAAATTCAGGGTTGAGTTTAATGTCTTTTTTTAGTTTATTGTCAGTTTTGAAATTATGAAAATTGTGCCTTTGTCATGAGACTTGAGTCCACACCTCTTGATATTCTGCAAGTTGTTCTGGCCTAAATAAAAAATACTTGCCAGAAAAGTTGCTCAGCTGTTTAGATGCTAAATGAATCCTTTATATTTTTATGAATAATATTTTTTAAATCGTATTCCTGTTCCTCGTAGTCCACTACGATGCACCATTATGGTACTACAGCAGCACACAACAGACAATTTGCATAATGGACAATTCAAACACTGGCCATAAAGGTGACCTTTCACATTTCTTCCATAGCCTCCATAGTGCCTTAGATTATTTCAAGGGGTATTCAGATGGTTGTATAGTTGCTCGGTGTTTTCCATACATTTTGATAAGATCTTTTGCAGTACAGAAATGCAATTTGGAGACATCCTTCCATCTCATCAGTCTTACCTGCCGACAAGAAACCAAGCTAAAACTGGTGTTACTGGTCTTAGATTCAAACAAGTACTCCAAACGGTTTGTATCCAGATGCACTGGTTCAAGTTCCGCCCAAATTGTCTGTGTCCCAAAGCGAGTCATCCGAGGAAGAGGGGTCAAGTTCTGCAGTTCATTCCAGTGGAGCTTCAAGGTGCGACTTTTACTGACCTCACCTTTTGGGGAACCTGGTAAAGGTGTTGCTAAAGGAGGCAGTGGTGGAGGAAGAGGGGGAGGGGGAGGAGGTGCTAGGGTCCAGTTTGGACATGTTGCTATTGAACTTGATGGTTGAGTCTCTTGGTTCTCTCCGGTGTCTTCATCATCCCAGAGGTCTGAGAAGTCCAAGGTGTTGAGGCAAAGACGGGCAGCTGGTTTTAGGACCATATCCCAAGAAAAGTCCCATGTCCAATCCTTGGTTTGATCAGACCCTTTCATTTCAAAAACCTAATCCAAAAAAGCTTTTAACGTTCGTTGACTCTCAAAGATGCTTCTTCCTCTTACCCCACAAAAATTAAAGGCTTGATCAAAGCAAATGGTATTCTTTGTGTCTGTATCTTCCACACAACAGCAAAACTTCAAACTTTCCTTATTTCTTCTTGCTGTGTCTCCAGCCACCTCCTCACAGAAATTAAAACGCTGTGTGAAGATCTGTGGATGCTCTGCCTCACTTGTCCACCACAGGAGCGCATAGCTCACACGCCCAAATCACAACGTCTGAGCCACCTCTGGCTGTTTTCACTTCATTGGAACCTGTAATTGCCTCGTCTGCCGTGTTTGTCCCTCAAACCCAAATCGACGGCTCTCATCTGATCCAAACGTCCATTGTTGTTCTGCTTTATTGGCTAGAAACCTGCAAACTCTGAGAAAAAAATGTACTTTTTTTGAGTTCTGTCCGGAGGGGGAAAAAAGATAAAGAAGTGCCTTTTTCCCTGCAGCTCCTCAAGATTTCTGAAATGGTAATCCTCTGCGGTTACTTTGTCCACATCGTCCTCGTCGTTTTAGAAGTGACAGTCTCTGAGAATTTCAGTTCAGGGAGAGAGATGCCCTGATACATCAGTTTCGGTTAATTTAAGCTGCACCCTTTCCTTTAATTTCCTTATCGTCTCTGCATCTCATGTTTGTACTGGTATAGCTATACAGAAATCCTTCTATCTGCGCATGTAGAGTAGGTATTTCCGTCTTCTGCAGATAACACACATCTTCATTCCTCTTACTTTTCATGCCTCTGTCAATTTCATGAAGATATATCGTTCTCATAGCTCTTTCAGTGGGAGGGAGCGCTCTGACAAGCGAACAAAAACAAACCCTAAAACCTTGAGGTTGCAAAACATTGCAAGGAAAAATGATTAAAAACAGATCCCAAACATGCAGTGAATATACATTTTCAGTGCTGAAGGAACTATACAACAGTCTGCAGTTGTGTTCTCAGAGGTCGTTTGCATGGTCCACATGCAGCCCTGATGTGGATCCCTCCTAGGTCTCTGCTAATTGCACTTTATCTCAGCCAGTGGCCTGGCTGTCTACAGGCAGCAGCAGCCCTCATGGGACATTTTAGCTGAAATTAGCTCTATTTACCATTTATTTATTTACCAACTGAGACTCCTGCAAAAAATGCACAGCCAGTGCTTTTAAAGATGAAAGTAGCAATTCTTGAAAGCACGCACATTGCCATACCAACGTTTTAAACAAAGATCTTGCACAATCTGTTAATGCTTACAATATACAGTAGGCATGACTCTCAGCTACTACCTCACCAAACATTATGTCAACATTAGTCAAATTGACTGAATAATAGCCATTCTTGACAGCCATCTTGAAGAAGGTGGACCCTAAAGTTGATTCAGTTGTAGACGTACATCCAATGATTCCTTTGTACTGGTTTCACTGAAATCTATGCAGTTTGTGAGCTTTTTTGCTAACAGACACACACCCACACACAGACAAGGACAAAAACATTTTTGTCTATCTTTTGCAATTGCATAAAACATCTGCTGAAACTCACCAGTTAAACATAAAGTGGATTTGTTTAGTGACCAGATATAATTTGAACTGTAGCTGCAGTGGTTTTGGTGATGATGTGGCACACGCAGTAAAACCAACAGATCTTCAGTGGGAATAGAACATTTCCGGAGGTTTTCCATTGATAGTGACTGGGATGATCCATGTCTCCGTATGTGTCTCAGTGTGGTTGTGTCAATAAATGAATGCATCTCTTTTTTTAGCTGCTCCTCTGTGGGTCCCACAGCAACTACTGACTGTGGTCTGACATTCACTGTACCAAGATAAGGATCATGGAGCAAATGACATGTTATTGGTCCACGTTTGATATTCTTTAGATGCTAGAGTTACGGAACTGATTCTCTGATTTGGACAATTGAAGGGATTATTTGAACTTGAGCAGTGGTGTCCAATCCTTGTCCTTGAGGGCCACCATCTTGCATGTTTTTGTTGTCTCTCTGGCAATAGGATAACACATTGTGGACTATGCAACAGTTTTTCATGCAACACACTTTTTTGTCTAAGCAATAGAAAGTCTTGGTTGCCTTAAAGACAGTAACGGTTCCACATGACCTCAGAACACATAACAACACAACAGAGCATAGTCAGTGATGATATTTACAGCGGCAGCACAGTGGTGCAGTTGGTAGAGCTGCCACCTCTCAGCAAGCAGGTCTCCCTTGTTCAAATCCTGGCCGGGGGCCTTTCTGGGTGGAGTTTACATGTTCTCTCTGTTTATGCGTGGGTTTCCCCTGGGTACTCTGGTTTCCTCCCACAGACCAAAAACATGCATGTTAGTCTAACTGGTAATTCTAAATTGTCCCTGTGAGTGTGAGAGAGTGATGGACTGGAGACCTGTCCAGGGTGTCCACCGCCATTCGCACAGTGATGGCTGGACATGGATACCAGTGAACCCCACAACCCGAAAAAGGAAGGAGCGGGTAAAGATAATGGATGCTAGTTACAGTAGGTGTTCTCCTTTCGTTGGATCTGATGATTGGAGGGTTCACAAAACCAAGTTAGGGTTCTGATCTCAAACTTGGCTGCAGATAAAATATAAGCAGGAAGGAACATTGGTCATAAACATACAAAAATGACTCTCACTCATGCAGTTTTACAGATAGTGACCTATAAGTTTGTGTGGTAGTAGCTGAGACTAATCCTCAACATATATTCGGAGCACTAACCGACAAGATTCATTCAACATTTATTTATACAGCTTTGTCTCATTGAGCCTCAAGGACTCATTTACAAAAGAGACTTGTACAACAAGATGTTTGTTGTACAAGATCCATCTATCCATCCATCCATCCATCCAGCCATCCATCATCTTTACCTGCTTCTTACTTTTCTGGTCACGGAGGTCACCGGTAGAGGCAGGGGACACCCTGGACAGGTATCCAGTCCATCACAGGGACACACAGAGACCAACGAAACAAACATTCACTCTCTCACTCAACCATTCACACTTTAGAGTTAACAATAAGCCAAAACATGTTTTTGGTCTGTGGACTGTGGGAGGAAACCGGAGTACCTGGGGAAAACCCACGCATGCACAGAGAGAACATGCAAACTCCACCCAGAAAGACCACCCTGGCCAGGTTTTGATACGGCATACTTCTCGCTGAGAGGTGGTAGCTCTACCAACTGCGCCAACGTGCCGCTCTTGTTGTTGTACTTTTTTTTCTGGCCATTTATTATTCAAAGTAAACTTTAAATGGCTGGTAGTACAATATCTCATGACCCACTGGATGGATTTTGATGGAACCTTCAGGAAATAATCTTTGACTGTACCGCACATCTGCAACTGATCACCTTTTGGAACTGAACCAGTTCAAGATGGCTGCCGAAGCCAGCTCATTCTAAAAACACAAAAATAGCTGTAACTCAGTGAAGATGACAGATACTGTATTGTGCTACTATCTTGTGTGGTAGTAGCTGAGAGTTTTTCCACTACTCATAAACCAACTGCTACTCAGTGTATTTTCCTAAATCATCATTTCTCAGCACAAGATGATCTTAGCTTTGCTTTTAGATTAGAACATGAAAAACCATGAACAACCATTCTTTTAGCCTGATGCAATTTTATCTCCAAATCTTGAAGCTCTATTATGGCGTTGCACTATGAAAAATATTGACTTTTTCTGACTTGTGCAGACAAATGTTAGGAGGTACCGAGCTGTGCTTGTAGGAACCATCTCGTTCTTGTCCATTTCTTTGAGCTTTTGGTTTGCTTTTGTTTTGTTTGGATGAAGATGTTAATAGGTCAGAACAGTCAGCTCTGATGGAGATAAGAAAAGATGGAAAAGAGAACAGAAAATAAATATTTGGGGGAAAATTGACTGGTGTAACTCCCCCAGTGGGAAATCTTTACTTAACTTCCTGTGCATTTAAAAAAAACTCTTTTTTATTTGTGTCTTTTGGGATGGAAGCAGAAATGTTTTGCAGTAAATTAGGAAAATTGATTAACACACAATTGTTGAGATGAATTTTGGTACGTTTAAACCCAACCCTTTTTTCAGCTCAACCAATCTAAATACAAACCTATAATTTTCTTTAAACCACAAGCTGTGAATGTCAAGGTTTTAATTTATGTGTTTGCCAACGTATAAATCAATGTGTAGGGGCCTATGGCTCAAACTGTGTATTGAGAATAACTCTCAGTTTTTACTCGTCTTTTGTAAAACTGATAGATTGTAGCCTTTTTGTGTTTCCCCTACTCAAATGACCTGGGTAGTCTTTTTTTATTGGGTTGACTCCAAAACCAGTTGCAGCTACCCATCCAGTGATCATTTTCTGAGTTTCATTAAAATACACTCAGGTTCCATAGGCGCAGATCCCGGGGGGGTCGGCGGGGTCCGGCCCCCCCCACTCTTGGGGTCGGGTCGCTT
>JARVGS010000001.1:7927715-7944288 GCA_031762315.1 Hypsolebias antenori | reverse complement strand
GCTCCCTGTGTTAGGGGTCACCACAGCAAACTAAGTTGCACAAAGACTTGGCAGTTAATTTTTTACGCCGGATGGCAACCATAGACACCGAGCTACCACAGCCCTCTGTGTGGAGCAGAGAGCTGCCATCAAGGACACCCAGAGGATCAGATGGTGGGGGTTAAGGGCTTTGCTCAAGGGTCCAGAGTGCGGTGAATGAGGGTGGGGGCAGGTTGGGTGCTTCATCTACCCCCACCAACATTTTTGACGTCGGTACCAGGGCTTGAACTGGCGATCTTCCGATCACAGGCCCACCTTCTCTAACCTCTGTAACACCAGTCCCATATCTCGACTGATCTTAATGCAGCTAACTTATGCCACTCAAATTTTCTTTCGACTCTCTGTTGTTTATGAGTAAAAACTGTCTTAATTTACTTAGAAAAGTACGTACTCTAGCTCTACCGATCTTCATGTAGCTAATTTACGCCACTCATATTTCATTTACAAATCATATGCGATGCATTAGACCTGACCCCCAGCCTGAGCTGAATGAGAAAAACCCTGCAACACACCGAATGAATTATTTCCATGGTGAGACAGCGTCACTCATTGGTGAAGCTGCATGTCAAACTGCATATCATTTTAACCATGACGTAAATATGTCATTGATTTTAACGGAAATACGAGTGACGTGAATTAGCAACATAAAAATCAGCGGAGATACAGCACACACGTTTCTAAGTAAATTAAGACCGTTCTTATTCATAAACGGAATTATACCAGTACATTTTCCTTAATCTAGCGTATTGGACGGTGATCCATGCGACCCAGAAGTATTCCTACACTACAGATCGGGTTCCGCAACAGATTAGGTAACCACAGGCCCTTACATGGGCTGACATGGTGGACATTTGGTGCGATTTGAGCTCTTTAGCTTAGCATTTTTCCACACAAAACTTTTAATTAAAAAAATCAGTAAAATTCTCACCTTCTTTTTGCAGAGAAAAACAACTTTTTACACAAAGGCATGGGTTTCACCCGTGAATTTTGGAGCTCGACAAGATGTAGGTTTATTCCCGAGGTCGGCCTGTTAGCTTAGCTACTCAGCTTAGTTGCTTTTAACTATCCAAAAACATGATTTTGGACAGTTAAAATGGATTTTAAAGAGAAAAGAGAAAGAGAGGGTCAGTGAAGAACACCAGAGTTGAGCCGTGTCTTCAGTAGAAAGAGAGAGACATGAAGATACGATAAAGTCGGAAAATGAAAATAAAGTTGATAATTTTCATTCTTCACGCAATTCATTGATTTTATTGTTTCTTGTGACAGGCCTAAAGAGGAGTCATGAGGAAAAAAAGTAAATTTTTGTTAATTTTGTTTTTGTTTACAGTGAGTTTGTTTAAGGTACATTATTTAGAAATTTTGTATTCTTTCACTTTTCAGTCTTCTAAGTACAAATGTAGGTTTGCTTTCATAAGTGACACTTTTTTACCTCTTTATCTACAGAAATTATAAATTTGAGCGCTAAATGAATGACCATGATATAAAATATGACTAAAAATGTGTTTAGAAAGCAAAATTATTAAGTACAGAAAGTTAGTGAAAAATACCTTGTTTCTCAATCCTGGTGTGTGAAGGTTCTTCTTGATGCTATGCTGAAATTGGTCTTAATAAAATGTTTCAGTCCACCAAACACAGATGCTGTCAACGCCTCCTCAGACTCAGTTTGAATATACAAAATAGGAAAAGTACATCTCCTATTTGAGATACAAAAATGGGTTACAATGTTTAAAGGTGCTTAAAGTTAATCTACAAGCAGCACTTTAGAGCCATGCTGACGGCTGTAGCAGCAACACACTATTTAAATGTGAACACGAGCAGAAAACATTGATAAGCAAATATCATAAAGATACATTTTAAGGAGTTCAGATCTGTCTGTTATGTGTTGCTGTTGTAATTACAATGCACTGAAAATCCTTTAGGCCGAAACACAAACACCATTAAAAACTGTCATTAGATATTAATAGATGACCACTGCATTCACTCTGGATATGTCATGTAAAACAAGTGTAATCAGATACACAATTATGGCCTCTCATTTGACAAGAACACTTTGGTTTGCATAGGAGTTTGTTGTTGAATCAATGGCTGCAATGTGTCCAGAGGGCTGTACATGCAAAACCAACCCAAATCATCAGCTTTCCACCTCCATGCTACATCCTGGCACAGACCAAACACAGGTTTTTTTTTTTTTTTTTTTGCTGATGCACTGTGTTTGATATTTGCCAAACATGGTGCTGTGCATTATGGCTAAATCGCATCTGAGCAAAAGGACATTGTTCCAGAAGTCTCATATCCATTCAGACTTGACAACTCTAGCCACAAACTTAAGCTGTTCTACAAGATTTAAGGCGTTCTCCTGCAACATTTCCAAATGAGTTGTAGCTGTTCAGACTTTTGCTGTTTCCTATCATGAACTTTAACATACAGCCTGCTAACTGAGGCCTGTAAAGTTCAGCCTAAAGCTTTTATTTTTGTAGTTTCTCTAAATAATACACAGTCTGATGTTGGGGTGTCTTGCTCATTTCACTCCTGGGAAAAATGGACGCTGTCTTCTAAATAATCTCCCTCTGTTGAATGATGGTCTACATATTTCTTGGAAATGACCTTTAACCCTTCCCAGACTGATTGGCACCAACTGTTGCTGCTCTAAGGTCATTGTTGATGTCTTTTCACCTCGGAATTGTGTTATCACACATCTGAATGTACCACAGCAACAAACTGACAAAAACGTCTGCTTTTACTTGATGATTATTTGATCAGCAGCACCTGGCTGATACATTCCCTTTTAAATCCTGTGGAAGCAGCAACAGTGAAAACCAGCCACTCAGGAGCACAAGCCAGTGTACCTTTTGTGCTAGTTCCAAGCCCGGGTAGATAGTGAGGGGTTTTATCAGCAAGGGCATCCAAAGTAAAACACTTTTGGCAAAACTATAAAGCGAGTTCATCTAAGCGACAGCATACCGGATCAGTCGAGGCCCGGGTTAACAACGACCGCCACCTGTCAGGGTTTCAGGCAGGTCAGGACAGGAATAAACTCAGTTGAGCAGGCAGACTTGGGAGGCAGGCGTACAAAAATAAAATACTCTTTAATAATAATAAATCAAAAGGCTGACATGGCAGCAAACTTACAAAAAGGCTTCAGGACGGGAACAGACAGGATCAGACAGGCAGGACAAGACAGGCAATACCCAACGACTAACTGACAAATGACAGGACTAACAGATGGGTTTAAATACACAGCCAGGACAGAGACAAGTGGGAGGTTAATCAGACAATTAAAGCAGAAACACAAGGGAGCATGGACAGGGGAAAGCCCACTAGATGGCGCCATCCCCACACCACTGGTGCTGTTGTGCTACTGTTAGTCGAAGACCACGAGGAGGGAAACGCATCAAGAGACAGAGAGAGAAGAGGAAAGTCAAGAATGTAGGACTGAAGGTTGCAACACTAAATGTGGGGACAATGACAGGCAAAGGTGGAGAGCTGGCTGACATGATGCAGAGAAGGAAGGTAGAATCGGCTGCGAGCTGCCTTCTCTGTTTGTTTTTATAACCTTATCAGTTCGGCCAAGTTCACAGAACTCAGAGGTGTCCTTGGCTGACAGCTGCAGGCTCACTGAGCTCCTCGAGCAGCTCTCTCTGCTAACCCAAACATATGATTCATGGGCAGAGTTAACATTCTCAGCCACAGTAATAAAAACATCCATAACCTTTGACAAACATTTCCTAATATTAGCGACATCTTTTCTCAACATAAAATTTTACTTTTAAACTTGTATATGAGATAGGAAGGTGATGTGACTTTGTCAAGGAATGTCAGACCTTTAATTTATAATGTAATCCTCTAGTTTTGTCATAAATGACAATATAGCAAAATCACTTTAGAAACATTTGGTTAGATGTCATCAGGCAAATACGTAAAAGTTTGGCCTGCTGAATTTATCCTTTTTTTTTTTTTTTTTAAGAAAAAGAAAATAAATCACAAGTACACTTGAACGAAGATTTGGTGATTATTTTTACTGACACAACCAGCTACCACAGACCTCTGTGGGACAGAAGGCTGTCATCATTCATTCAACCTTTATTTAGGCAGGTTAATCTCATTGAGCCTCGAGGACTCATTTACAAGAGAGATCTGGCTACAAACTAAGGAAAGGGCACACATGGAGCATCTGGGGTGTGGGGGATGCTTGGGTTGATATAATTTAAGAGGCTTGCTCATAGGCTCAGAGTGGGGCAAATGATGGTGGAGGGTGCTTCACCTTTCCCACCCAAATTTTGAATGTAATGGTCAGTCATAGGCTCAATCACAAGCTTACCTTCTACAACTGCTGTGCCTGTAGATTGGCTAGACTTCATTAGGTCATTATGTAAAATATTGCAAGTTTGGCATGCATAATTTGTACTTGTTCTGTAAACAAGATTTATTTGAACTATAGTCATATTTAGATAACGGTTTGCAGCCCTAAAAAAGAAATGCATCAGAAAATGCTGGTGCACTCTGCCACATGTAATGTTGAACAAAATTTATATTATCTAGCTGACTGACATTAGAAATGTAGGAGATATGTTTAGTTCAGTTGTTATAGTGAATGTTGGCTTTTTGCAACAAGCGGCTGATCCTATTTAATTCTTATTTTAGACTGCAACAGGTGTAAACCCAGTGCAGAGATACTGCTCATCTGAGTCTGCAGCATTTCTGGTGATTCTGCTGTTTGTATTTTCTGTAAGCTTGTTAACGTGCAGGCTTAATGGTAGACTGCTGGAGGATGTGGAGAATCAGGATTAATTGAGACCTGAATCGTGTGAATTCTGATTCAGTGTGGGATTCACATCTTCATTCAGGTGTAACAGACCAAATTAGTCCATGCTAGGACTTTTGGACATGACCGCAAAAAAGCTAAACTCTGTTCACCCTCACACTAGGATTTTGTTCATGAATTTATCTTCTGCCTTTAACACTGTGGATATTAATAACTTGCTGCAATGTCTGTTGGATCGTCAGGTTCATTTAAGCTTGATTTTATGGATTCAGTGCTTTTTACTGGACAGACGACAACAGGCATATTTAAATGGCTTTAAGTCAAACAAATCAATCTTAAACACTGGACTTCCCCACGGATTTATCTTCTTTTCTCTTCTCTTTGTACACAAAGTCTATTTCATGTACTAGTGAACGAATGGCTCTTTTTAAATATGCAGATGACATGGCTCTGGTGGCGCACATTTATCCTGGTTCAACCTCATTAATGTACAATAAAGCATAAATCCAAATTACACTGAATAATCAATCAAGTGCAATAACTGGCTCACCTCTGTGCCCATACATAACATACCCATGCACATATATACCCATACATACCCGTTACCTGGCCCGAGTTTTAAGATGTAAGTGTTCTCATTTAGCACCTGAAAAAGCTGAATCCTCAATGAATTGTTGAAAAATTAAGTAACATCAATATTACTGACATCATGGGGATATAATCTGTTCTAAAGGGTCTAGGCCAAATTATACCCTGGATTATAAATTGGGATAGGCCATTGAATACTCTTATACACTGGCCTTGGCCCCTTTAACCCCAGGTATGGTCTCGCCTGGGGGTACAACATGTCCTGTTACACCAGATCGGAGAGTAACAGACCAAGTTTAAACAGGTAGAAATGATATTCTAAAGTCATATGAGTATTGCCACAAGGTGGAAACTATTGATTAATTTTTCTAAAATACATTTGCATTGTTGTGAACTGTGATGCTGACATGTCGAAGTGATTGTTTCTGTGGAGCTTTCCTGTCCCTTATTTTCATCTAGACGGTTTTTACATTGTTGGGACATAGTTTTATTTGTTTGTAGGTTTTTGGTGTTTGACGCAATATTTTAACATTGTGGCAGTTTGACTGAAGGTGTATATTTTAGTTTGTATATACAGCACAACTAGGCCTGTCACATTAAATCAATTAATCAATGAATCACATGATAAATGAAAATTGTCGACCTCTTTCATTTATCGACCTTATCGTTTCTTCGTCTCTCTCTTTTTACTGAAGACACTGGATGACAAAAAGCTCAACTCCGGTGCTCTTCAGTGAGCCCTCCCTTTCTCTTTTCTCTTTAAAATCTTTTGAACCGTCCAAAATCCCGTTTTTGGACAATTAAAAACAGCTAAGCTAAGAAGCTAGGCTACAAGTTAAGCTAACAGGCCGACCTCGGGGAAAAAAAATCTTCCATCTTGTTGAAGCTCCAAAATTCACGGTTGAAACCTGTGCGTTCAAGTAAAAAGTTGTTTTTCTCTGCAAAAAAGAATCTGAGAACTTGTTTACTGATTTTTTTTTTTTATTAAACGCTTTATGTGAAAAATGCTAAGAAAAATGCTAAGAGCTCAAACCACACTGAGCATCCGGCATTTTGAGAACCGAAAAGAGACAGCCCATGTCACGTCAAGAGGCCTCCCCCCATTTTTATTAGAGACATGCTGATCGCTGCCTCACTATCCATCCTTCGACTCAGTCTTATACTGCCATCCAATGGTCGAAAAAAGTTACTACAAGCAAAACAATTTACCAAACATTCCGTCTAAAATTTGACAATAATTACTAATTGTTGTCAAATTTCAAACAAGTTTATCGTTTATTGCAATAATTTCCAAGACAATTAATCGCACAGCACAATTTGTTATTGTGACAGGTCTAAGCACAACTGTATACTGATGGGAGGCAGTAACAAGTGCATCAACGTGTTTTCCTTCACCAACAAAAATACATTTGTTTCATTTGAACCAGATGTTTCAAAATTTTTGACATTTTATGTAAAATACCTCTTAGCTTCCCACATAACCACAAAATAATGAACAAAAGCCCAATTAAGCTATGAGATACTTCAATCTTGGAGAATATTTTAGAGAAGCATTAGGCACAATAGACTTCAAGAAATAGTACTCAGCACTGTGTAACTATGCTCCAGTGACTGTTGATTTTTTTTTTCTTCTATGAGCTGAAGTCAATACTAGAGTGAAATATTAACTAAAACTAAATAAAATTGTTTATATTTATTGCTTCTCTCTAAACATTAACATTCCCAAATTAGCTGAAGTTATCTCCAAATTTTTGAATTTTGATTTTGTTGGTACATGCACATACATTTTGGATTATTTGTGTATTAGCATCAACATCTTAGTGTCTAAAGTGCTGGGGCAAGCGTAGAAGACAAGCCTTTATATCAGTTACAGCTCCTGGTAGTTTCCCCATACTCTCCCACCGCTGTGTGGTGGCATCAAAACGATGAACCAGTCCAGACTCGCTGTAGTCCTCCTGGCAGTATCCCCCAAGTATGTAGATCTTCTCCTCCAATACGGCCAAGGCGGCACCTACATGGGGCATTGGCAGCGATGCAAAACTAGTCCAGGAGTCGGTTTTGGGATCATACACTTCACAGGCAAGTTGGTCTGTATAAAATGACCTCATATTACACACCCCACCAGCGACATAAAGATGCCCTTGAAGGGTTTCCATGCAGTGTTGAGCCCTGTCACGGGTCATATCAGCCAAGTAGACAGTTCCTCTCTCTGGGTGGTACAGGAACATGGAATCCAGACACACAAACTTACAGTTGAAACCTCCAGAAACAAAAATCCCTTCATTTATTGCAGTGACAGCATATCCACTGAGAGCCTGGTCCAGGGGTCTGACAAAGCTGGTGAAAAAGACAGCACATACGGAAAGAGTTATCACTTGTTTTTAAAGAAAGCACAGTTGAAAGCCAAACATTACATTGCTTATTTTCCTATAGCATTTTCAAGTATGAGACAAGTGACATAGACATAATCTAATAGGACCATTTTAAACCCAGCCAGCATGACAGTGGTATTTTGACTAAACGTGTACTGTAACTTTTTTAAATGTCTTGTCTTTTTGTTTATTGTCTATGGATAACACAACTTGAAGTGAAATTAGAAAACTCTCCAAATTTACTTTATTTTTAGTTAAACATTGGACACCTTTTAGAGGGGGAAATAATGCTTTCTAAAGCAAAATGTTCAAAGAGAAATAGCGACATCTGCTGTCTAAATATTAGCATTGCAGTTGCATAATAATGAGAGAGTGTGCAAATTGACATGAGGAAGCTACACAATAATGGGCCAATGAGTCAATGCTTACCATTCATACAGAAAGTTATTGCGTGCTTTTCAAAACGGGCATGACATATTTTGGCTTGTTTGATTTGGTGCATGCTAACTATATATTGCTGTTCAGCTTTGTGTTCTGCCTATACAAAAGGTTGATACAGTGCAAACTTGTTCTAACTGGAGATGACAATAACGCTACCTCCAAGAGTCAGTCTCTGGTTTATACATCTCAACGGTATCTGTGTTGGCGTTGATCTCTTTGTCTCCACCAATGGCACAAAGGTAGCCGTGGTGTACCACCAAGGAGAAGTTACTTCTTGACTCATTCATGTCAGCTAGCCTCTTCCAGCTGTCCAATACAGGATCATAACTGAAAAATGTGCAGCAACAATAAGGAGAGACAGAGTGAGAACATATTTAAGTGATGTGATAAAACGTTCATTTTTAGACTTGCGTATTTCCTTACCTGTAGGTTGACTTCATTATGTCATCTTTGGCGTAAAAGTAACATCCTCCAACTGCATACAACCTGCCATTTATAACAGCCACTCCATGTCTGAACTTTGGCTTGTCTGGAATCTCACCAAGCTGCCTCCACTCTATGTTTTTCACTAACCCAGTGCCATTACGTAAAGAGTTGGCAAACCAAATTTCCTTGCTTGGTATGCGTTGACCCACATCTGGATTTAGCTGGTCTCCCCCTACCACAACTATAACATCTTTAGGTCTCCTGACCCGACAACAATCCTTGGATTTTGGATGGCTGCAACCAAATTCCTTGAGTGCTGAGCCATAGAGTTCTACATCTTCGTTTGCAAAGCATTCCATACGCAGGTTAATGGCTCTGACTTCCCTGAACTCACGAAAAGTCATAAGTGGGAAGCGAACTCCGGTCATTAGTAAACCAGCCTGGGACAACCTATCTTTGGGATCTGCCTCAATCCATGCGATTACAGCTCGAAATACAGCCAACTCGGAAGGCACACACAGATTGTCACAGCTAAGAAAGTCTAAAAGCTTTTCCGCTGATAGATCCTGAAACTTTGCTGTGGCTGACACTTCCCTGAAATTCCTAAGAACAAAGTCATTCGCTTCCTCAAGGAGTTCTGACATCCCATAAGCTTCAGCAAAAGATGCTACATCCAGGCAGGAGCCTGTCTGCATTCCATCACGCATAAAGTTTAGGCAAATCAAGAGTGCAGGCTGGAACTGAAGCTGGAGAGCGGTGCAAGTTATCTCGAAAACAGAGTCCCAGCTGAGAAGAAGAGTTCCACTGTAGGAGCAGCTTATTAGAGCCTCGAAATCAGGAGCTGACAGGAAGGGAAGGGCGATCCTGCTCTGATGGGATTCTCTCATTCCACAAGTAAACATTCCTCTGAAGTACTCACTGCATGCTGCCAGGATAACTCTGTGGACTGGAGACAAGTAAAGCTCACAATTTCTTATTCATTAAAAAAAATAAAATAAATCACGTCATAAAATCAAACCATGCCAACTAACCATGGAATTGATTTCCATCCACATCTAAAGTTACATCAAATCCAACTTTGTCTGCCCACAGTTGCTCAATGGACTGAAGAGTAGACCTCAAATGTTCTTCTGCAGAGACTGTTGGTTGCTCCTGTTTTGTGACGGTTTTGTTGCAGAGATCCACGAGTCGTGGGACCTCCAACACTTGAGCTGCAGTCTTGATTTGGGTAACGGTGCCTTTGTTTAAAGACGACACATGTCCACTGTAAGCAAACTCAATAACTGCCTGAAGTCCAATACGGTCAACTTCAGTCCCCATGCTTACTGACCATATGACTCTTTCCACGTGAGTATCATTTGATTGTTTACTACTTTCTTCCTTCAGTCTCTCCAGAATAAAGGTGCTGACAGCAGCCAGGACAACTGAGTGAACATGAAAACTGCTTCCATTGTCAGTAGTCAAAGTCAGGTCAGTAAGAAGAGAAGAATCATAGAAACATTTCAGAGTCACAAACATGTTTTCCAAAAATGTTTTGCTGCAGCAAGTGTGAACATTATAACCTTCTTCCCCAAAAGCCCCATCATTCGTAAGCCCCCTGGTTAGTTTGTGACTAGTACCACTCATTCTGACCTCTGATACATCATTGTTAGCCCACTCATTAATCAGACCCATCCTGGAATCGTTGTAAGCAACAATCTTTCTCAGCTCACGATTGTCTTGTTCCATCCCTTCTCCACCTTCTTCAAGCACTTTTTTCTTCCTCTCTTTTTCTTTCCTCCATTGTTCTTCCCATTCCATGGGAAGGTAGCGTTGGGTGAACTCCATATCAGTGATGATTCTCTCCTTTTGTTACAAATTTTTTCTGTGGTATTTACAGCTACCGCCGATATCTAATGAAAAAACGTGTTTTTGTGATTTTACCGAAGGCTTTCTCATCCAGACCTCTCAAACTACTTCCCTTCTGCTCTATTCCTCTATCTCTCCCTTGACTCAAGTTAGCAACATAAACAAGTGACTATTAATAGTTACTGGGTCAGAAAGATTCAGTTTCAAGAGTCTCTGGTCATCAGCCACATTGAGGTGCTAATAGAGAAAACATCGACTTTAGTATTAAAATTTGGGTCAGTAATAAGGAGCAAAGCGAGAATTTTAATTGTATTAAACTTTGACTTTAATGTAAAGAAAGTTTTAAACCCAAAACAAAGCTGACTGTTTCTGAGGACTTCTGTGTGAAGCTGCTCCGATAATGGTGTACTTTTTAATTTGTAGGCGATTGTTGTTGACAGAATACTTCTGTATAATCTAGCTGGATTATTGAGCATGCATCAGGTCGTGAATCAGTAAAATGAAGGTGGAATGGCTGAAGAAGTCTTTATGATTAAAGACGAAGTGTTTCAATGAAGATGAATCCATCCAGAGGACCTGACTTGACTTTGGTAGACTTTTATATAGTATTTTAACTTTAGAACATCTGGTATGTTCTAAATCTTTGTACTTAGTTTAATCTCAATTTATGATGCATGCTTGCATTATGTCCTCAAAAAGAAATCCAACTTTGAACTCCAAGATATTTACATTTCTCCATTATGGAAATGGAAATATCCATATCATGCTGTTGAATCCTTAGTTCGTAGCCAGGTCTCTCTTGTAAATGAGTCCTCGAGGCTCAGTGAGATTAACCTGCCTAAATAAAGGTTGAATGAATGGACCAGCAACTGTTACATGTTGCCATTATAAAAAAAATGGTGGAAAGTTGTAAATAAAAGAAATAATTTTTACTATTACTCCTTAAAAACAAGTTAAAATGTTTATGTTGCTCAGACAAGTATAAGTGAATGGTCAGTTCAAAATGCCCAGTGACATTAAGCACATGGACATCCATCCATCCATCCATCCATCCATCCATCCATCCATCCATCCATCCATCATTCATGCATTCATCCATCCATCCATCATTCATTTATTCATCCATCCATCCATCCATCCATCATTCATGTATCCATCAATTATCCATTCATCCATCCATTCATCCATCCATCCATTCATCCATCTATGCATCCATCCATCCATCCATCCATCCATCCATCATGCTTCCATACATCCATGCATCCACCCATCCCTCTTTCCATCCATTTCTCATTCATCCATCCAGCCATCCATTCCTTCATCCACTCATCCATTCATTCATCATCCATCCATCCATCATCCTTCCATCATCCATCCATCCATCCACCCATCCATCCATCCATCCATCACCCAGCCATCCATCATCCATCCATCCATCCATCCATCAATCCATCCATCCATCCATCCATCCATCCATCCATCCATCCATCACCCATCCATTCACCCAACCATCCATCCATCTATCCATCCATCCATCATATTTTCCAGCTTCTTCATTTGTGGGTCACAGGCGTCACTGCTACCCATATCCAGGAAATGCTACTTATGGATTTTTTATTTAAATACAATTGAAATGAGCAAGACTGACTACAGTATTTCTTTTGACTCTGTTTTTATTGTCCAGTATAAATTTCTTCTTTCATAAGGGGCACATTCTTTATCTCATTTGAGTATTCAAATGAGTACTGTGACTGTGAGGTACTAAAGGAATCTGTTTGTTTGAACCTGTTTCATTTGAACTGGTTTTCCACAGAACGCCAACAAGAAACTTCATATCCAGGGAAAGAGTGAAAAAAGTCAACAACCGTAAGTTTATATCTATATTTCTGTTAGCATTTAAAAATTGTTTTTGTTTTATAATAATTTACAATTTATTTGACTAATTCGTAAATTACATTGTTTTAGTCTTTTCACATGGATGTGCTTTGCTGTAGATGAAAGCAATCAACACAGCAAACTAAAAAAGCGACAGAACGGAAAGTTTCTGTTGTTTTTATCAAAACAGCCTGAACACAGAAGTCATTCTTTTCTCACCTCTGCAGAAGTTCAGCTCTTTGCTCTGTTCTCTGTTCGGCTTCAGTTTCTCTGCTCTCCAGCATTGTTTCTCTGTAGAGTGGAGGCAGAGCTGCAGGTTTGACATCATCAAGATGAAATGTTTAAATGTGTCCTTCATCCAACAGAGACAAAGTGTTGGAGTCAAATATTTCCATCTGACAGCAAAGATGCAGTGGAGTCTGATTCTGCTCTTTCTGATGTGTAAGTTAACTACAGTCTCTATTTACAGCTACAGGACAGAATCATGTGGAGTCGGAGAAGATCTGATAGATGTACATCACACAGAGGAGTATTTGAAACCAATTATTGTAAATATTTTATTTGTAAAGATGCTGCTGCTCTGATTTATGTAAAAAAAAAAAAAATAAATCAAAACAAAAGTCATCCAGATTGTCTGTTTTTCCAGGTCAGTGTTGTTTCATCACATGTCAGCTCTACGAGTATCACTTTGTTGATCAGAATAAAACCTGGACTGAAGCTCAGCAGTACTGCAGAGAGAAACACTCTGACCTGGCCACAGTGTCTAACATGACAGACATGAAGAGAATCCTCAACATATCAGCAGAGAATAGGACTGAGGCTTGGATTGGCCTGTATGAGCAAACTGGTGTCAACAGGACGTGGCACTGGTCTCTGCCTGGAGTGGAGTTTAATCAAAATGAGACAAACTGGACTGAAGAACCAAACGATACAGAAACTAACTGTGGGATTGTGCAAAGAAATCTGCTGTGGATAGATTGGTCTTGCTCAACTAAAACACATTTTCTCTGCTATGATGGTAAGAAATCAATTTACTCACTTTTTTGTGAAAAGTAAAAAAAAAAAAAATTTAAATATATTTTGTTTGAGTCATTTAAACGAAGACAAGAATCTTCTGTTTCCTCTCTAGAAAAACAATTATCAGAGAAATACCATTTAATTATGGAAACAAAGACCTGGCTGGAAGCTCAGAGTTACTGCAGAGAGAAGCACACAGACCTGATCAGTGGACGGAACCAGATTCAGGACGTGACACAAACCAACCCAAGTATATTCAACATTGTGAACGATGACACATACATATATACGGGTCTGTTCAGAGACAGCTGGAGCTGGTCAGATGGAAGCAGTTTCTCTTTCAGACACTGGAACCCACAGTTTAACATTGATCACAACACGAGTCCATACAACAGAAGTCAATGTGCCACGACTGTGCTCGAAGGAGACAGATGGAAGAATGCATCCTGTAGTGAACGAAAACCATTTATCTGCTATCATGGTGAGCTGTTCCTAAATATTTGTTGTAGATGTATAAAAATAAGAGCATTATTTTACACTCGTTTGTTTTCGGCTTGTGTCCATGCTGAGAGAATCAGTCCCAAACAACTGAGAAATTCACGTTTATTTAATTAATTTATTTTTTTTTGGGTGGGGGGGTGGGGTCTACAAACATACATTTCAATTTGTGCAATATCTTTTGAGTAATGAATAGATTAAAGCAGCTGCTCTGCTGTTTTGTCACTCCCCTGACAGATCATGTGATCCTGGTCAAAGAGCATAAAACTTGGGAGGAGGCCTTATATTACTGCAGAGGTCACCACCATGACCTGGTCACCATCACCAACCTTGATGAGCAGAGATGGGTGCAGGAGAAAGCCAAGAATGCCTCGACTCCTTTTGTCTGGATGGGACTGAGGTACACCTGCACCCTGGACTTCTGGTTCTGGGTCAGTGACGAGGTGGTCAGCTATAAGAACTGGGTCTCAGATGGACCGATGGATGACTGTGACATGTCTGGTGCCATGGCAACAGGAGGACGACATCAGTGGTTCAAAATAAATGATAATGAAAAGTTTAACTTTATCTGCTCTAAACTTTAATACCCCACCCCTCAACTGTCTGGTTACAGGCCTTATGAAAAAAAATAGTACAAGTAGTTTTGCTTTTTGTTATCTAAAAACAACTGCTGGGTTGCCCACTATTTACTGATTCTGCATCAAGACAGTCTAAAAACACTAAGGATTATATTGTTGTGCTCTTCATAGGAACCTTATTGTGTTCTTTCATTTTTATTTGAAAGTTTCTGTTAACTTATTATTTTTATATTTGATTGTTTCTGTTCAGTGCCCTGAGACAGCTTCTGTTGCGACTTGGCGCTATACAGTATAAATAAACTGAACTGAATTGACATGTCTTTTTTTAACCCCGCCCACAAAAAGAATCGGAACCGAGAATCGAAAGGAATCGGAATCGAAATGAAGAATTGGAAACGGAACCGGAATAGCTCAAATTCAAACGATGCCCAACCCTAGTGGTCAGCTATAAGAAATGGGTCTCAGATGGACCGATGGTTGACTGTGACATGTCTGGTGCCATGGCAACAGGAGGACGACATCAGTGGATCAAAAAAATGATAATGAAAAGTTTAACTTTATCTGCTCTAAACGTTAAAACACTCTGCTATCTGTTCACAAGTTTTTATTCCTTCATTGGGATTTTGCTTTGAATACAGTTGATTTATTTATTTATTAAATTATGGGAATTGCAATTGTTTTAAATGCTGATTTTGGGTTTATCTTTTTAAAAAAAATAATCAAAATTACTTAAGGGCTTGAAATATCACTCTATTTGTAAGAATTTCACTTTATGCAACGATTGACAAAGAAATTAACTTTTTAACAATAATCTAATCTTATGAGATGCACCTGTTGCACCTACCTCCCCTGTGATCTAACACACTGATTGTTCTTTGTAGAGATCTAGTAGAGTACTGTATGAACGGGTAAACGAGGCACAGATTGTGTTGTAAAGAGCTTTGAGTGTCTTGATAAAAAGGTGATATATAAGTACAGTCCATTTATGCTTCCTCAGGAGGAGAATCTGCGCTGTTGACTCGAAGCAGTCTGCTGCAGATAAAAAACATTATTAACTTACTTTATATATTTTATATATGAATGTTTCTGTTCAGTGTCCTGAGATGACTTCTGTTGTGACTTGGAGCTGAATAAATAAACTGAATTGAACTGAATCCATCCATTATCTTCTGCTCATTCTGAAGTCTGGTCGTGGGGGGCAGCAGCTTGAGCAGGGAGGTCCAGACATCTCTTTCCACAGCCACCTCTTCCAGATCTTCTGGGAGGACTCCGAGTTGTCCCCAGGCCAACTGAGAGACGCAGTCTCTCCAGCATGTCCTGGATCTTGCCCAGGGTCTCCTCCCAGTTGGACATAGCCAAAGCTCCTCCCTATGGAGGTGCCTAGGGAACATCCTTACCAGATGCCCGAACCACCTCAACTGGCTCCTCTTGATGTGGAGGAGCGGCAGTTCCACTCCGAGTCTCTCCCGGATAACTAAACTTCTCACCTTATCTCTAAGGGAGAGTCCAGCTACCCTGCAGAGGAAACTCATTTCAACCGCCTGCATCTCTGATCTCATTCTTTCTGTCTCTACCCAGAGTTCGTGACCATAGGTGAGGGAAGGAACATTGAGTGGTAAACAGAGAGCTTTGCCTTCTCAGCTCCCTCTTCACCACAACAGACCGGTACAGAGTCCACAACACTGCAGACGCTGCACCAATCCGTCTGTCAATCTCACGCTCCATTCTTCTCTCACTCGTGAACAAAACCCACAGATACTTGAACTCCTCCACTTGAGACAGAACCTCACCCTCGACCGGAAGAGAGCAATTCTTTTTATCAAGGATGTGAACATCTTCATCCCTGAAGGAGTGACCTCTGGCTTGGAGATGAGTGTAGACCACAGAGTCCTGGCCTGATGATGTAGATCTTCTGTGCTAGTCCATCTTTTTGGTCAGTGGCTGTTCAGTTTTCTCAATGTAAGACTGATCACTGTGTCAAAACGTGTTGATTTATTCTAAGAGGGAAAAAAATAACAAAAAAGTTATTACTAGCTTAAGTGCAGTGGAGGGATGCACTTACACGTCCTTCTAAAAAAATTAACATATTGTGATAAAGGTCATTATTTTCCATAATGTAATGATAAAAA
>JARVGS010000001.1:7858673-7869924 GCA_031762315.1 Hypsolebias antenori | reverse complement strand
GCGCCATGTGGCCGGCGTTCCGAGTTACGGCAAAATCGACCTACGAACGGTCCTTAGGTCCGGAACCCGTTCGTAACGCGAGGACAGCCTGTATATCATCTGCAGGATTGTCAAACTCATTTTCATTTTGGGCCACATCAAGCTCATGAATGTCCTCAAAAGGCCAGACATGGCAGAATGTATTGATAAAACAACCTATTGACAAACTGCTAAAATGTAACTTTCTCTGCATTCAATGATTACTTGTAAAAAATTTAATATTTTATGTTTGTGTAATTTGACATTATAAACATAAAAATGGATTTGATTTGACTGATAAATTAATACTGAAGCACACAACTGTTATCTTGAAGTTCTGTCTCTGTGGCCTTCTAGGGTGTAGAGAGCCACAGAAATGGTTATGGCGGGCCAGATTTGGCCCATGGGCCTTGAGTTTGACACATGCGATCTAGTGGTACTAAAAGTAACAAACGTAAACAAAAACACCAGTATGCAATGTATTTTACAGTAAAAGTGTCATCTGGTTTATCAGATGACACAGACACTGTTGCAGTTCTGCAACAGTAATGTTCAAAACAATTTGTAGTGCAAGAACAACAACAAACAACAGATAAAATAACGTAAGAGGCATAAAAATAAATTAAATTATGCAAAAACAACAAAATAAAATAAAAAATAAAATATCAAGGAAATAAATAATATAAATGAACACTTTCTTGAAAACACGTACAATGGTTTAAAAAAATAAAGTTTAATAGTTAGCTCTTAAAACTATGTAAATGATGCAACAATTTGCAAAAGCTGAACGTAAAATATAAAACAGAATCATCATATAGAAAAATCATTACTAAAATAAATTAAAATAATAATTCAGTTCCAGTATGGGGGGTCCTCCTAGTGGTCCCGGGGCCCTGAGCTGTCATTTAGTTTGCTTATGCCTTGGACCCCCTTGTAACCAATATCTGTAGTGGACTAACCGAAAATTCTTGACGTGATCCTCCACACCCGTCAAAGAGACAGAATAGGACAGAGCCATGTTGTATGTTCCTGCTTGCACTGATGAACCCCAGTTTATTTCTGTCACATGAGACAAATGTTTAGGATGGAAGAATGTGGTAAATTAAAAACACAAACATTGTTGCAGACTTCTTTAAAACTTTCTTCTATAGTCAAAATGCCCCTACTTTTTATGCAAATAAAGTCTGCTGCATCTTATAAACATTTTCCACATAAAGATTCACTTTGTCTTCCCAATATTCTATTCTTAGGTCAGGTTCACATGGTGTGATTTGCTGATATCACAGACAACTTCTTTAGAATCATTTTTAAAACAGTTGTTTAAAAAAGAGGGGTCATGAGCTTGGATCAGCAATCTGTAGCTTTCAGTCATGAGACTGAATTCAAATTCAAATTTTAAAACACTTTATCAATCCTATAAGGAACTTGAATAAATAGGAATAAATCCTTACTGACAGTTTTTCTAATCCAAAGCATTTGCTTATATATTTTTCATACATTTTTCCATGCACAGTTGAGTACAACGCTTGGACTCAAACCTGCGGATCTCGCATGGTAGCCTGACACGCTTTTGCTGAGCTATCCAGTCAGACAAATCAGTGGTCTGTGTGGTTTTGGTGTGACTGACTTTAACATTTTTAATGAACAAATACAACCTATAACACAAATCAAGAAGTGTCAGAATTTTTTGTGGAAAATTGTCTAGTGTGATTTCTACAGTGACCAGTCTTTTGCCTAGCTCTAAGCTCATCCACAGCCATCTAGTTCTGTTCAATTTCCTCCTTTCTCCTCCCATTTTTTTTAGTAAATCTGAATCTGATAATCAAGAGGATTACCATTGCTTAACTTCGTTATATTGTTGGAATGATATTTATGTTAGATTTATGACGTATGTGATATCCCACATTGTGAGCTTGGAATGTGACCCTGTGGATCAAGCTTCCCTGACTGGATAAGATTTTGAAGAAACACCCCCTTTCTAAAATGAGTTAAAAGCTAACAATCAGAGGAGGAGTGGATCTTTTTCATATTGTGGGTCATATATTAAGTTGTGGGTCAGATAAGAGAAAGCCCACCCCCACTGAAACTCAGAACATCCTCGGAGACAAATCATAAAAGAATTTGCTTTGGCGGCAGATGTCTGTCCTGAGGAAGACATCCACTCCCAACAGGAAGTTCACCACCAAAATCTACTTTCCTCTGGCATCCACCTGGGTAAGTGAAGCTACGATTGTCTGGTAAGAGATAAAATTTCCTTCCCTCGGGCAAAGACCACCTCCACCACCATGCCAGCTTGGTTTTAGACATTTTTATTTAGTTAATAAATCTCAAGATAAGTTTTACCAACTTTTTAAGCTTGGTTCCAAATTTAAATAAAATCTATCCTCGAAGCTATAAAGGTATTTTACACCATTCATTTTCTTTGCAACGTTCCTGGTTATTCATTCACATTCCACATTGTATTTAATACTCACATTGTCAATAAACGTTACATTCACTGGTGATTTTAACAAAAAATGTTTTGTGTGTTCAATTCATGTGGGAATTCCAGCATGAATGAACGTGTGTTTTGATCAAGCAATTGGTCCAATCTATTTTTATTTCTTGACCATCGCTATACTTCAGTGCACAGCATGGGCTCTGGAACCAATCTCCTTGAGAAGGGCTGGACCTTATTCCACTCTGGAGTTGCCCATGGTGAGAGGTGCCAAGCTGGTATGGGTCTACTCATAACTCCCCCCAACTTGCTGCCTGTGTGTTGGAGTTTTCCTCAGTAGATGAGAGGGCAGCTTCCCTGTGCCTTTGGGTGGGGGATGGTCTCTGACAGTTGTTTGGGCCTATGCGCCAAATGTCATTTCAGAGTATGTGGCCTTCTTGGAGTCTTTGGTGGGGGTGCTGGAAGGTGCGCCAGCTGGGGACTGCTTTATTCTGCTGGGGGACTTTAATGCCCACGTGAGTAATGACAGTGTGATGTGGAGGGGTGTGATTGGGAGGCCTCTCTGATCTGATCTCTAGCTGTGTTCTTTTGTTGAACTTCTGTTTTACTGACTATTGAAGAAGACATTGGCAGCAGTTTCGGCCATGACAACGCTTCCGAGTCAGTGTGAAAGTTTGATCCGTGACATGAGCTCACAAAATCAGCTGATTTATGAGCTAAAACGTAAGGTGGAGGCGGTTTATGAGAATGGCAGGCCACCCGCGGCTTCTGGGACTTGTAAGCGTGGTGGGTTCAACCTTATGGGAGACTCAAAACATGGATCAGTGGAACGAATTCCCACAATTAGGCCATTTTGAAAACAGAATGCCCAGATGGACTCAAGGCTGAAGAAAGAAAAAATCTGTCTGCCTGTAGAAAATCGACACAAGCTTATCTGAATCTGACTCTCCACCGGCCTCGGAGACGGGCCGACTATCAAATTTCTCCTGGGTCATGTGTAACCAAGGACAATAAGCTTCATCTATCATTTTTTGTAATACCACTATCTACACTCATGGTTCTCCCCTTTTTCCTACCTAAGATTATTATTATGAAAAGGATAAGAAAAGCCACGCTTATTGTAGCTGCAGCTTCGTGCACTCCACCCTATCTTTCGGACTACTGCATGCACTTTGTACATGTTCATGCTGTACCTCAGTGCAATGATAATAAAGCTTATTCTAATTCGGATGATGTGGTCCTGTTGGTGTCATTGTGCTGTGATCTTCAGCTCTCATTGAAGCCGAGTGTGAAGCAGCTGAGATGAGAGTCAGCACCTCTAAATCTAAGACCATGGTTCTCAGTCAGAAAAGGGTGGATTGCTCTCTTCGGGTCGAGAGTGAGGCACTGCCTCAAGTGGAGGAGTTCAAATATCTTGGGGTTTTGTTCATGAGTTTGGCACGAATGGAGCGTGAGATTGACAGATGGATTGGTGATACTTCTGCAGTATTGCAGACTCTGTACAGGTAAGTTGTGGTGAAGCGGGAGCTAAGCTGAAAGGATAAGCTCTCTGTTTACCAGTCAGTCTACATTCCTACCCTCACATTGGACCACAAACTCTGGGTAGTGACCGAAAGAACGAGATTGCAGAAACAGGAGGTTGAAATGAGTTTCCTCCATAGGGTAGCTGGACTCTCTCTTAAAGACAGGGTGAGACCTTTAATTATCTGAGAGAAACTAGATGCAGAACCTCTGCTCCTCCACTTTGAGAGTAGCTAGTTGAGGTGGTTCGGGCGTCTGGTAAGGATGCTTCCTGGGCGCCTCCCTGGGGAGGTGCTTCGGGCATGTCCGACTGGGAGGAGACCCCAGGGACGTTGCAGGACACGCTGGAGAGACTATGTCTCTTGGTTGGTCTGGGAACACCTTGGAATCCTCCCAGTAGAGCTGGAAGAGGTGGCTGTGGAAAGGGATGGGCCTGGGCCTCCATGCTTGAGCTGCTGCTCCCGCGATCCAACTTCGGAACAAGTGGAAGATAATGGATAGATGGATGGAATGTACAGCTATACAGGTAAATGTAGCAAAAATAATAATAATAATAAAGGATGGATGAATATGGTTGGATTGGAAATTAATTTATCTTTTGTTGTACTTTAAAAACAAAATGACTGAACTAAAAAAAATTGAGAGATGTTTTGAACCCAGTTAACCAATAATTGGCACTGAATGTATTCACAAGGCGGGAGTAACAGACACTATTCACTAAAAGTTTTCAACGTTTCAATTGTGACTGTTGCGGACTCACTGGGCTTGTTGTAGTTAACATATCCAAAAAGGAAGAAGATGATACAAAAGGTGATGAGAGCAGCCCACCAACTGAACAGAAACATCAGAACCACAGAGATCACTGCCCCAAAAAGAGCTGTCCATTTGCTGTAGTAGTGAAACGACGGCCTCCATCCTAAAAGAAAAATTGAAAGACCGATGTCAATGAATTTGAGAAACATAAACAAGTACATACTTAACCACAATCCCAGAAGGTAGGGGCAGTTCTTTGTGGTGAGTGAAGCATAATGCTAAAGTGACTTTACACAAGCAGCAGCAGCAGCAAAAAAAAAAAAAAAAAGCCTTGTGTTGTTTTATAAGCAGATATGCTAACCAAACCAAAATATATAAACACCTACACATTTTAGGGAGGTCTGACATAATATAATAGTCATACAAAATGAATTATGTTCAAAGTGTAAGTGTACAGTAAGTGTAAATGTAAGTAAGTGTGTTCATTCGTACTCATCTGCTCACACAGACTCATGTTTGTGCTGCTGTTCAGTGTATTGTTTTAGTACTACTAGTGTTTAGCATATTTTTAGTTATCGTTTTTCTTAGTTCATATCTTAGATCTTATTCCTGTTTTTATTTTACATTTTATACTTTTGTTGGATGTAACTGGGACCCTATGTACACAATTTTGTTCCACCTCATGTACCACATGTGACGAGAATGACAATAAAGAACCCTGAATCCTTGAAGTATCAGATGATGGCATTTGAGTAGTACATTAATGCTGCTAAATTTGACCACAGCCTGTTTAAAATGTGGTCTTCCCGCTTGCCTGGACTTGACTGTTTTTGATTTGTTCTGTTTAATAGATACTGAAGATTTTAGCTGAACAGTTAATAATAATAATTTTAAAAAGAGTAAGTAATAGAGTAAGTAACTTACCGGGGGAGTTTGTAATAGAAGCATGAAAGCAACTGAAGTTTATAAGGCAATAGGAGCACAGGAAGATGTTAGAGATTAGTGCTGCAATGGTGTTCAGCTCCGCTGTGATGAGAAACATAATGGCAAAGAAAGAAACAGACATGAATACACAATGTGTACATAAATCCAGAACTTAAAGTAAATTCATGAAAGTGCTTTACATTTGTAAAAACTGGAAAAACAAAATGTTTTAGCAAAGATGAAGTTGGATGTACCAATGAGAATGAAGGCCACAGCAATGAGATAGAAGAGGATATATGCTCGGATGGGCTCATTATTTTTCCCATAATCTTTTGCGAAGAATATAATGTATGGGTATATTTTGTCCTTACACAGACACTGAAAAACAGACAAAAGATAATCATAAATTAGATACAATTTTACACATTAAAGAAATTAACTTATCTAAACCAGCCATTAGGGATCACAAGCCAGGGTCTCTTGTTCCAGTCCACACCCAGATAAATGGTGACCATTGAGTCAGGACAGCTAGTGTAAACCACATTTGCCAAAACAAAACTACCGGATCGGTCAAGGTCCCGGTTAACAAAAATCACCATCAATTTCATTGACAAACAGGTTGCCAGGAGATATTGTGATAATGTGAAAGGCCACAAGGAGGGACAAATGTCAGGAGACCTAGGGAGAAGAGGAGTGTGAAAAGTGCAGGACTGAGGAAGGCAGCTATAAATGTTGGGACAATGGCAGGCAAACGTAGAGAACTGGCTGACATTATGCAGAGAAATAAGGTAGATATATCATGTGTGCACAAGACCAAGTGGAAGGGCAGGAACGTTAGATTTTGGAGCAGGGTTCAAGCTGTTTTATCATGGTGTGAATAGGAATAGAAATGGAGTGGGGTGGGGGGTGTCTTGAAGGAGGAGTTTGGAAAGTATCTATTAGAGGTAATTTAAAAAAGTGTCTGATAGGGTAATGTGTCTGAAGGTATAAGTAAAAGGCGTGATGTATGTTTTCAAAGGTTATGCTCCACAAGTTAACTGTGAGGTAGAAGAGAGAGAGAATATATGAAAGGATGGTATTCTCAGGAAGAACTGAGCGGTGGTCAGAGATGGTCTGAATGGATGGGAAGGTTTGGTGTAAAGAAAAGGAACCAGAAAGGCCAGAGGGTGCTGGATAGAAATGGCTATAGCCCCTTACTTTCAAATAAGAAACATAGGGTGAATAGTAAAAGTGGAGACAGGTAGACTACATTCTGTGTAAAAGAGGTAACTTGGGGAAGATTGGGGACTGTAAAGTTGTGGCAGGGGAGAGCATGGCCAGACAGTATTGGATAGTAGTGTGTAGGATGACTGTGACAAACAAGTGAATTCAAAGGATTAAAGATGAAAACTAAGGAAGGATGTTGTAAGAGTTAAAAAAAAAAACTTTTATAGGCTCTTGGTGGTAAGAAAAACATTCCAGAGGACTAGGCTACAACAGCAGTAGTGATTAGACAGATAGGTAGGAAAATACATTAAATGTCATCTGAACAAATAAAGATAAGGGCACCTGGGCTTGAATAGTGAAGCAAAGGAAGTTATCCTGAGAAAAAGGTTAGTCGGAAAGAAATGGGACAGTGAAGACAGTGAAGAGGTTAAACGGGAATTTACAGAGGCGCAACGTAAAGCAAAAAGGGAAGTAGCAAAGTCAAAACAGGTTGTACATATGCTTGATACTAAGGCCCTGTTTACATGATGCTAACTTTAGTGAAACTGTAGCTTTTCCAATGTGATTCATCCATGTGCACATGACAACAAGCCTTGTTTATTTTTGCAACAGAAACATCTTGAATAAAGTCTCCTAGTGTAGGTGTTTGGGAAACCCACTGCAGCAGTGTGAAACTGCATGTGCGGCAGCAGTCAGTACTTTTTCTGGGCATGCATAAGTACCGGTAGATGAACAACAGCCACAATAGCAGAAAGTAAAGTTTGTTTACGCTCCTTCCCTTATCAACATGTTATAGCAACATAAAATTATTTCTTGTCCCGTCGAACTATCTTGTATTCCCCATTTTGGTTGTAACAATGTATATGCTCAAGATTGTATGCATTTCTTCTTGAAAGTAGTGCCAGATTTGATAATTACTATTCTGATGAAAGTCAAGGTACCCTCCTTTCTGTGAACATGTTTGCCAATCAAATCACACAACTAATCTTACAACCTCACCCCTCCGAGAATGTGTACAGCACATTAGATAATTTGGCCAAAATAAAATTTCCGGCAACCCTTCCAGGCATGGAAACTACGGCTGATTCAATGAGCAAAGCAATATTCATGTAAACATGTTTGGTTTTTTTCTTCAGTGGTTCGCAACAACAAACATTGGGGACCAAAAAAAAAAAAAAAAAAACACCAACATTTCCAGATATTGTTCTAAGGAGGAAGAAAATGATTTGTATAGATTGGCGAGATAGGGAAAATAGACTGGAAAGGATGTGCCACAGGTTAAACTTGTTAAAGATAGAAATATTTACAGTAGGTTTCCTCCCACATACCAAAAACATGCATGTTAGTCTGACTGGTAACTCTAACTTTTCCCTAGGTGTGAGTGAGAGAGTGAATGGTTGTTTGGCCCTGTATTGTATTGAAGACTTGTCCAGGGTGTCCCCTGCCTCTCACAGAATGATGGCTGGGCATGGGCACCAGTAACCCCCATGACCCGAAAAGGAGGAAGCAGGTAAGAGATAATGGATGAAGTTCAGAAATCATGGAAATGTGGAAGTATGTACACAAAAGAAGAGGAGTAAAAGACGAGTACATGTGTGTGAATGAGACAGAGGCAGGTGAGGTTACAGAGGACAGAGGTGACAAAGATGCAGGACTTAAGCCTCCAGTATACTCCCATGTACGTCAGTCCGCAGGGGTCCGCGCATACTCGATTAGAGTCGAAGCAGACGCCCGCAGGGCATGTCCACATAAAGCTCAATTTTTATGACCGTGTACACGTACTCGGTGTTACACAATAAACTGCCCGGAGACAGATTGTTTTGCATGCAACACCAATGTATTAAATCAGGTCCAGCGTGGCTGCGGGAGTGTCTGGAGAGTTCCTGGTGGGCCGCTCTGATGTGTGGACTGCAAGGCCAGCGTTCCCTGTTTATTTACGTATTTATTTTTTTAGAACTTTTTATTAGCAACATATAAACACAGAACACTGCTGCGGCTGAGGTTGCCAGCTCTCTTTTTTTTTCTCTCGATCTGTCAATCAATCCAGTAGGCGTGTTAGCAAATGACCAATCGGTGACCTCAATTTGTCCCGAAGGTAAACGCCCCTTGTCTGCAGAGCTGCTCTGCAGCCGCTCAGGGTGGACGCTCGAGCATGAAGTCTGAACCCTCTACGGACAGTGTATGCAGTTTCCGCGCAGCTGACAGGACGCGGGAGTATAGGTACTGGGGGCTTTAGGTTCAGGACAGAAAGAAGACAAACTCTTCTGAGCAGGTGATGAGTTTCTGGCTGAAGTGGAACGCTTGCTTCGTAGGACCACTCCTCACTTTTGGAAGTTGTTAAAGATCCGTACAGACTGTGACTGTAAACACTTTACAGTGCTTTAAACTAATTACAGTAGTCCCTTGAAACTTCCCACAACAGCCTGGTCTCTGTTCTGCTGTGACAGCCTCAGAAAGAGAAAGGAGGGTGGGGGTGAGGTCTGTCTTTCCCCATTACCACAGCTCAGGGAGCAGGGATGAACAGATCAGATGATGAAGTTTAAAAAAGAGACTCACTCAGATATAAAACTGACCCTCTGCCCTCTCCTTTCTCTTTCTGAGGAAAGGGGGGGTGGGGTGTCCTGTCTTATACCTGAGTGAGCCGTACGAGCGACATGGATTGTTTATTTAAAATAATCAAGGACGACCTGAACAAGTCTTTAGGAACAAGAGCAGGCAGAAGAAAGATGGATGCTTCAGGCACGAGACCATCAGACAGTCTGGCAGGGACTGCTGTGACTTGGTGCTATTTCAGTAAACTGAACTTAATAGATCTAGTTTTAATGACTATTTACTTCACTAACAAGGCTAGAATCTATTCATCCATCCATTCATCCATCCAGTCATCCATCCATTCATCGGTGTATGAATGTGATAAAACTGATTACAGGTAGTCCTCGACTTACGGCAACTCGGACTTATGAACAACCCCCGTTAAAAACAATGAAATCGAGTTACGGCGTAAATGCGTCATTACGGCACGTACTTGGTACTTGGCAAAGGCAATGGAAAATTACCGCTGTTGCTGGAGGGGGGGAGGGTCCGCAGCGGATGTATACAGTACAGGTGTACTGTAACTCTGAGAGACAAAGGCGGAGTGATACAGATTCTAAAGGTATTTAAGGGAACGGCGCAAGCTTAGCCGTGTGGTTGAGTTTGGCGAACGAAGAGAAGACAGTGCGAGTTTTTGTTAGCGATTGTTGAGCTAGCGATACTTTCAAAATGGGCCCCAAGAGACCGAGTGAGTCTACGAATGGGAGCGCGGCAGCAGGTAAGAAGCAATGCAAAGCTATTACGATGGAAAAGAAGTTAGAAATTATAAACATGTCCGATCAGGGATTGAAGCCGACGACGATAGGAGAGAAGCTGGGGTTAGCGCGTTCCACTGTTGGAACTATTATCGCTGACAAGGCCAGGATCCTGGAGCATATTCGAGGCTCAGCACCAATGAAGTCCATGATCATCACCAAACAGAGGAGCGGTCTCATTGTTCAGATGGAGAAATTGCTGATTTTATGGTTGGAGGATCAGAACCAGAGACACGTCCCCGTTAGCCTGTCCGTAATACAGGAAAAAGTGTGACAGATCTATGCCACATTAAAATCACGGAGGGATGAGGGGGGTGAGGGCACTTCAGCACAGAGTAGTGAGGTGGGGGAGGGCAGTGCCGAAGACTTTACTGCATCGAAAGGTTGGTTCCAATGATTTAAGGACAGAGCCAATCTCCACAACATCAAAATACAAGGTGAACATGTGTTTAATTTCTATTTTTCTTTTATTTTGTTGTTTTTTATTATTTAATTTCTCTTTTTTTAATTGCAGTACAGTGTTACATCAGCTTAACCGTGTCATGTGTGTGTGCATGTCAACAGGTGAGGCCGCCAGCGGTGACATAGAATCAGCAGGGGCCTCCCCAACGACACTGGCTGAGATCATCAGGGATGGAGGGTACACGGCACAGCAGGTCTTCAATGTGGATGAGACTGGACTCTTTTGGAAGAGGTTACCCGACCGCACCTACATCAGCAGGGACGAAAGAACAGCTGCAGGTCACAAAGTTGGCAAAGAGCGTTTGACCTTGCTTTTTGGGGGGAATGCTGCTGGGGACTGTAGACTGAAACCTCTCTTGGTGTACCAGTCTGAAAATCCCAGAGCCTTCAAAAATATTGATAAGAAAACACTGCCAGTCTATTGGACCTCCAACAAAAAGGCCTGGGTCACACTGGCTGTATTTGAAGACTGGTTCACCAACCACTTTGTGACAGATGTCAGGCGATTCTGCAACTCCAACAGCATTCCCTTTAAAGTCCTGCTGGTGTTGGACAATGCACCTGGGCACCCCGCACATCTTAC
>JARVGS010000001.1:7778069-7788989 GCA_031762315.1 Hypsolebias antenori | reverse complement strand
GCCAACGTGAGGTGTGATGACGTCACTGGGGCGGCGCCGTAAGTCCGAGTTGCCGTAAGTCGATGGCGCCGTAACTCTGGGACAACCTGTATTGTGGCTTGAAAATAAACCTAGACTAAGTCAAGATATTTGCTCTTGGTGCTCATCTCCTTCCACACGTTGACAAATTGAAGCAATAAGCTCATTGCTGCAGATGAGGTCTCGACCATTGCTCCATCCTGCCATCACAAGTGAACTGCACTCCTTGACACTTAAACTCATCCACTTGAGGTAAAGACACCCCCAATGTTTGTTTCCAGCTGAGAACTGGATTGTCAATATGTACAGTATACAAAGCATTTCAGACAAAAAAAAAAAAGCTAGTACAAAGTTATCTACTGTTATTATTTTTACGTAAATCATTATCATTTACATATCTGGATCACTTTGTTTATGAGCCTAATTACTGACAGTATTACTCTATAAATGTGGCTCATTTCCTGAAAAAATGTCACTTTTCTATGAGTACTTTTCTAATCAGTGTTGACATCTCAGTGTTGAGAAACGGCAGTTAGTGATGGTGAAAGGAAGACGACTTTGGCAAAATGTTTGTTGTGAAATGTTCTCATGCTGCTGGACATTGCACTACTTACAACATTTTAGAATGACAGAACTAAATGACTTACTAATTGCATACATTTTTTGCACTTCAGAAGGTTTAACACACATGACACCATTATAAAAAATCCGCAGTAGACTGATTTTTTAAAAAAATTTTAAACAAAAAGGCTTTTATTTAACAAACAGCATAAATTACAATAAGTACACTGCACAAAGCGTACACTCATATCATGTAACTATTATAGAATACAAAACTTGAACTTCTAAAAAATGCAAAAGGTCATCAAATCCATACAATTGTTTAAAGGCCTAGCATTCCTTGAAGGAACAATGACCTGCTTATCCTGGCAGAGTGATAAACTAAATTAATCCTATTTTGAAAAATATTGGAGCATTTGCCTTTTTGGTTAAATCATGAAAATATGTGCAATATGATGCAATATTACAGTAGCTTTGTGAGAAAGTACCTATTATGAAAGACTCTCAACTACTATCGCACCAAATCCTAGCTCAATAAATGTAAAAGTTACCAAGTTTTACCCTGATGCATGCTCAATAATCCAGGTAGAAAAATCTAAAAAAGGTCCAGAGAACCAGACTTAGCTTTTTTAGATTACCAAGTTTTAGTTATTTCTTGTTTTCTACAGTCGGTTAGCTGTGATGGCCATCTTGAACTGAGTTGACTAAAAGTTAATTAGTTGGAGATGCACATTCAAGGATTACTTTTTGAGTTTCTTTTAATTTTGTACAGAGTTAATAAGATAAAGTATTTTGCTAACATTAAAATACACAAACAGACCTCCTTTTGTCTGCATAATTCTAAAAAAAAGATTTTGGACTGCAATGTCACGCAAATCTATACTTCCTATTTTTAGATGAGTTGAGTATTTCCATGTGCACATGCATTTATATTATCCCTCTTATATACAAATAAGCATAACACATTGTTACAGATGTTGAACATGCATTGAAATACACTGCCTGGCCCAAAAAATAAAATAAAATAAAAGGTCACCACTTAGATTTAATTAAGCAAATATTTAGTCTCCCATTAAATAATCATTACAGGGGTGATTATGTTTCAACTAGCGACAAGCTATTTAACCCTAACTGATGCAATGAGCAGCTTCTCGTTTGTTCATCTTGTCAAAAACCCACTACTATTCTGTTGCTTTCAACACCTGATGATCTGTGTTTGAACCCGTTTGCTTCACACAGGTTGGTCGTTATAATGATCTGCAACATTTTTATGCCTATGTTCTATTTTGTACTTCATTTTGTATGATGTGTATGAGTTGCTTGTTGTTTGTTTGTTTGTACAGCGCTTTGGTTGGCCTTGTCACTGTTTTAAGTGCTCTATAAATAAAATGGTATATGGTCAAAAGACACTCCCTGTGGTCGTGCAAAAGATGGCAGATCCTGATCATCCACTCCATGGTAGGTTCAGGTTCCTTCCATCTGGATGCAGGTGTCTGCTGTCCAGATGTAGGATGAACAAACTAAAATACTCCTCCATCCCTGTAGTGATCAGGCTTCTCAATGAACAGCGATGCATTCTGTGCTGTTATTTTAATTTCTTGACTAGTACGGATGTTTTCTGTGCCTACCGACTGTGAAACAAATTACCCCTTGGGGACAATAAAGATTCTTCAACTTGAACTTGTTGTTCAGAAGGGTCAAATTATTGGCATGCATCCAGCAGAGAAAGCATTGAACAAGACTGATGATACAATTAAAACCAGCTCATCTTTCCAATGCATTGTTAAAAACTTGAAGGACAGTGGAGAGTGAGCATCAGGGTAAGAAGAGGCGGCTGAAGTGATGCACCCATCAGTGCCTACATTACAGGTCTGTGGGGGCAGTCGGTCTGAGGTCTGAATATACTGAAAGGCCAGGTTAATCCGTCAATGGACTTTTTTCTGTGATGACACAAGCATGTTCCAAGATGATGATTCATTGGGCTCAAGTGTGAAAGAGGGGTTCAAGGAGCACAAGATGTCATTTTCACACATGGATTGGCCACCATAGAGTCCAGACCTGAAACCCATTGAGAATCTTTGGACTGTGCCAGAGAGGACTTTGCACAGGGGTCTGAATCTCCCGTCATCAATACACGATGTTGGTGAAACATTAATGCAGCTCTGGACAGAAATAAATGTGACATTGCCGAAGCTTGTGGAAACGTCACCGCAAAAGTGAACCGTAATCAAAGCTAAAAGGAGTCCAGTGAAACTATTGGAGTGTGACCTCTTCTCTTTTTGACCAGGCAGTGAATTCATTACCCAGAAAAGAAAATGACCCTGTCTTGTTTTTGCACATCTTACCGAAATTTGCTATCATAAAGCAATTTTACAAGTCGACAGGAAAGTCATCTCATTGCAAACATAGTTTAGGAATAAAGTTTTAAATATGTCTGTACATTTAATATCCATGTAAAAACAACCTTATTGTTATTCTACCTGTTCAACCGTTGCAAGAGTCTTGAGCTCTGGCTCATTGGCCTCTTGACCCACTCCGCTGCTGCTCCTCCTTCCTTTGCTCTTGCTTCTGAAAGGCTTCCCGATTTTAACTGACAGTGTTTGCAGGACTGAGCTCTCATCCGGTGAGGAGCTGCTGCGGCCGCTGCGGGAGAAGGTGGAGGTGCTTTTGCTTTCTGAGTTGGTGGCCTCGAACATTCTGCCCATGAAGCTCAGCCCAGCCTGGCGGATGTGAGAACTACCGGCGAATACGTAAAGGAGAGGGTTAATGGCGCTGCTGAAGTAGGCAAAAGCTGTGACGTTGGGCCGGGCTGTCAATGCAGCCTGAATCACTGACTTCCTGTTTTTCAAAAGACCGACCACCTGAAGAGCGAAGAAATGCAACAAGTGAGAATTTGCTTGAATGAACTTGTAAAAAATAGTCTGGTCAGTCAGTAACAGGTTGTGTCTCAAGACAATCATCACAATCACCTCAATCAAGTTGACAATGTGATACGGCAACCAGAATATGGCAAAGGCACAGATGATCATTAGGATGAGGCGGCTGCCTTTTCCTCTGCGCTGGAACTTTGCACTTTGCAGTCGGCACATGACGGAGGAGTAGCATGAGCTGATGAGTGAGAAAGGGACCAGGCAGCCCATGACAGTCTCAAACAGGTACTGGAAGGCCCGGTGACCCACACTTTGGAAGTGGTATGCAATGCAAACGTTCACCGTGAAGTTGTTTTTCATTATCTTCACATTGCTGTCAGAGAGGCAGAAGGGAAAGTAGACACAAATGAAGAACATGAGGCAGCGTCGCATAATAAAATGTTTGAATACAAATACAACGAGGACTCTCAGACATTACTAATAACATAGCTTCCATACAAACATCTATAAAAGAATTAAAACTAATACCGCCAAAGGCGAAAAAACTTTGTTGCAAACAGTTTCAAATATCAATAATTGTTTATATTCCCAAATTTTCACTGTAAAGAAATTATAACAGACAGCAAAACTTCTGAGGATTGTGGCTGCGATATGTACAGTTTGAATATTAGCTTGTGAAGTGTGCCTCAGCGGTCATGCCCATTCTAAGTTACCACTAATTAAAAAATAAAATGAAGAACTAAGATGTAAATACAGACAATAAAATGAAAAGATGAGTGGTGGTCTGAAGAATCTGCCCTACAACAAAACATGGAGTGCTTAAAAAAGAGAAATAAACCATGTATTTTTTTAACTAATAAATCTGGAGCTTCTAGATATTTTGCAGCTAAGACATTTTGTGAGATCTAACTCTATTGTTTTCCTTTGTACTCCTCTATTTTGTGATTAAGATTTTGGAATGTAGGTCTGATACCAAGGGGGCCTATAGCAAGATTTATACACTGCTCAGTTTGGACTCTCTTAGATTGAAATGGAAAATAGACTTGGAGGAATCCATATTAGACTCAATCTGGAGAAAGATCATTAAGAACATTTCTTCAATCTGTCTGAGACAGGCTGTAATTTTTGAGACAGGCTCTAATTCAAGGTAGTACACCGGATGGACTGGTCCAAGGACAAGCTGTCCAAGATCAAAGCCAACTTGGACCCTGCATGAAATCATTGAAAATAAACTCCAGCTACACTCCTGCATACATTCTGGACTCGTTCCAAACTGCAGACCTTTTGGAAATCTATATTTGACACCTTCTCTGGGATATGTGGAAAAACTGTACACATCACCATTCATCTCACTGTTCGGGGTGGTCCCTGTGGATACGTCCTTCGGCAAGAACAAGAAGGACATGATTAATTTTGGCTCTCTCCTGGCCAGAAGACTGGCTTTGTGCAATTGAAAGGACCCACACCACCCAGCATATGTACAGTGGATACGTGAAGAGATGTATGATATTCATTTGGGGGTGGGGAAAAACAGATATTCCCTGTAGGGTTCTGTTATAAGATTTTGGGACACTTGGCAACCCTTTGTGTCTTATGTGGAAAACTTGTCAATGCCTGCTTAGTTTATTTATGTGTGTGTGACTTATCCCGTGTGGGAGGGGAGGGTTAGGAGGGATTTTTGTTTATTGAGTTCAGCTTTTTGTTTGCATGTTTTAAAAAAAATCCATAAAAAGACTGTTCAAAAAAAATTGGAGCTCCTGTCACATTTCAAATGGAGTCACTGCTACATAACAAACCCACTCTGTGGCTCATGCTGTTGCTATTTGTGCTTGTAAATAACCTCAGAAATATTTGATTGAATCTGTAATGTGAAATTGACGATACTGAATGTTTATAAAATAAGTCTCACATGGAACAAAATGACGTTTGTGAGATTGGAAATCCTTTATGAGTTTATAACACTACACTACTGCACACGTTTACTGTCTTCAGTTCTACACCAGAAATCCATCCATCCATTATCTTTACCCACTTCTTCCATTTTTTGGTTGTGGGGGTTGCCAGTGCCTATGTCCAGCAATCACTGTGCAGGAGGCAGGGTACACCCTGGACAAGTACCCGGAGAAAAAACACACATGCATGGTGAGAACATGCTAACTCCACCCAGAAAGGCCCCCGGACCGGGATTTGAACCAGGGTAACCTGCTTGCTGTGAGGCAGCAGCTCTACCAGTTGCACCACTGTGCTGCTCTACACCAGAAATGAGATAACTAATTATCTTGCAGTTTACAACTTCTGTTAGAAAGGTTTAGTGTCACTGAAAACAATTATGATACAACCCATCCCCTAATCATGATCAATTCATGCATTTTTCACAATGCAATGAATTTCCATACGAGTTTGGGCTCAACACATTGTGATTAAATGTAAGAAAATACAGCAAAGCAAAGGAATTTTTTCTATGGCAGTTACTGCAGCTGTGCATTTACAACAAAAGAAAAGAAAAAAAATCACAAACACGTCTTGCTTTTAAAATGTAAAACACTTCCATAAAACCTACTTCACAAACAAAACACAAAACCCAAGGTCTAGTTCAAAATGTCCAGCTACAAATAGCAGCAGCAGATGTGTTCATCGTTGTTTCCATGACTCAGCAGTTAGTAGAAAATGCATTTTGTAAATTATAAACACATAAATGAGTCAAACTTTTAGTGCTTGTTGCCATTTTAACCAATGCTTCTGCCATTCTCCTTGTGAGCAGTAGGCAATGATAATGAAAAACATTAAAACAAAACAATATTGGCAAACATGAGGATGTGCAGCAAGAAGAATAATCCATGAGAAAAAATAAAATAGATGATACACTCATTATAGACCATTTTTGGAACCACTTTACAATAATAAGGCTCCTTTTATAGATGGCTAATAAATAGTTTATAGATACATTATTCGTTCCTCTATAAACACTTTATAAATCATTAATAACTGCTTATTTTGCATTAATTAAGGGTGACAGAGACAAAACGGACCAGTTTCGTGCCAAATCTGTTCACCTATATAATCTACAGTTGTTATATGAAACATTTCAGACATTCAGACCTTATAAGCACAATAATCGTATGTAAACCTGTTATTTTAGAATATATTAGTAGTTGTAGATACTTATAATGCAGTAATAAAGTACAATATTATATGCTAAAGAAATAGGTTTATAAATACTTATTGTGCTTACAAGATAGAAAATTAGTCTGACATGTTTCATACAACAACTCTAGATGAAATTTATAGGTGAACCGATTGGTTCAGTATTTGGCAAGAAACTGGTCAGTTTTGTCTCTTTGTCACCCTTAATTAATGCATAATAAGCAGTTATTAATGATTTATAGCATGTTTATAGAAGAAAATAATTTATCTATAAACTATTTAGTAGTGATCTATAAGGTGAGACTTATTGTAAAGTGGTACCCACTTTTAAACTTTTTTGAAAATTTTACACATTTAAAGTGGGTGACTGTAGAGGAACTTGCTTGAACAGTCTTCATGTAATTATTAAACAGATTGGATTAAAAAAAAAAGACATGAGAAAGTGACACATCTATATTGGTGCTTGAAAGTTTATGAACACTTTAGATTCAAACTCACTTACAAAAGGGGCCAAAATTAAAACCCTTTTCACACTTGGGGCCAATTTCAGAAACCACATTAAGTCAAAGCAGATACCCAACATTTTTTTTTGGTCACAGGTTCCTCAACAAGAGTTTGATCTGTCTCATTTGATGTTCTCTGTTGTGCTTTTGATATCATAATCAAAGATTACTGGAAAAAATTCAAGAGATGGAAGTATTTTACATTTCACGTAACATCTTGTTGGCCATACAAGATGTCAACAAGGGCCACATTTGGCCCCCGAGCATTGAATTTGACACATGCATAAATATGATGTAAAACATCATCAGATTTTCAGGCGATAATGAGAACCCAGTTGAACAATTGAGACAAGATATTATACTTGGACATTTATTTATTGGGGAAAATTATCTCTGCGTGAGATGTGGCAACCAAATAAATGGAGCCTGAAGCCATCAGAACTGTTTCACCAATTGGAATTAAGTACCCGTCATTAAAAGACAAATATATGAAGGATTTTTAAAGAAAAAGGTGAAAACAATGATCAGATTTGTACTGAAAGCATCATATTTAGAGGCTCTTACTCTCTCTTACTCCACTCCTGTAACCCGGAGCATCTTGCACAAAGATCTGAAGTTGTCGACTTTGACCTCTCTTAGGGATTTTAAACTGCAAAAATCAACACAGACATGTTCCTGTTTTTAGCATTTTCCACTGTTTTATGATGTAGCTTGTTTTTATATTTGTTTTATATCTTTTTTTATTTGCTTCTATTTTTACATGCTTTTATATGATTCTCTATTGTTGTCTGTACCTCATCTGTGTTCTTTATTTAAAACAGGTCTCTCTTGGAAATGAATCCTTGTGACTCAATAAGACTAACCTGTATAAATAAATGCATTGCTAAGGAGTTTTGTCATGTTCATTTTTTTAATAAACCACAAATTAAATTAAATTACAAAATATAAAACCTTAATTAAATTTAAATAGTAGATGTAATAATTAAATTATTTATGATGTACTTATGATCTAGCATAAAACCAGTACTTGGTGAAAAAAAAAAAATTAGAGACCACTGGTTTATAGGACTCATGCAGATTTACACAATGGTTTGATGAGAAGAAAGGTTTGTTACATAAATAAAGCTGCCAGGCAGCAAAACACTGACAGAAAAAAGAAAAAGCTAAAAAAAAAAAATAATTGTAGAAAAAAAAATAATAGGAAAACACTGCTGCCCTGTCAGCTAAAATGCAAAATGCTAAGACCCATGGCACATATGCTGGACTGAAAGTAGGATGAAAGGCAGGGGTTAAAATGTGCAGGAAGAATGGACTGAGTGTCTGCAGCCGAGACTAATGAGAATGGAGAACAGGTGGAAGATAAAAGACACGACGATGAAAAGAAGTGATGGCACAGAGAAACACAGGGGAACAGAAGAGAACACAAACGATCTCAAAAACAACAAAAACCTCTAATAAACAGATCCAAACCTTTACACTTTATATAAACACATTTACAAAGGTAACTTGAACAAAAGTTGAAAATAACCTTTAAAATGTGTCATTATCTTGAGAAATTCAAAATGTCTGTCATGATCCCCGGTCTCTGCGTGCTCCCCATCTGTTCATGTCCCTGCCTCTCTGTCACTCTGCCACGCCCACTCTTCACCCTCGGCCTCATCATCCCTGATTCACCGCACCTGTTCTGGCCCTGGTTTAAGGACTCCTCTCACCACTCTACTCTGCCAGATTATCATACCATTCTTGATTCCTGATATCCAGCCCATCTTGTTCTTGTTCACGCCCGACCTCAAGCCTTTTTCTTTGGATGTGACCTCACGCCTCGTCTTTACGATTTATCGCTCTGCCTGATCCTCATCGATTCTGCTCTGACCCTGACTACATTTTCTTCCTTACAGATTATGGATTTACGGATTGCCCATTGGACTTGTTTTCTGGACCTCTGACCACCTTTGCATGACCCCTGCTTCGTTTCTGAGTCCCCGCTCTTGGATTGCCCAACGAAGCTGTCCTGCATCTACTTACAGTGACATCATCTCTGCAAACTCTGACAGGTGGCTCTCACCCCAGCTGCCTGTGAAGACCTTATGAATGCTTATGAAACTACACTATCAAGGTTATATTTAAAACATAGGTCTCTCTTGTAAATGAGTCCCCATGGCTTAAAGGGATTAACGTGTATAAATAAAGGTTGTATGAGTATATTCAGTAGTCCCTCGCTACTTCGCGGTTCAACTTTCGCAGACTCACTCTTTCACGGTTTTTCAAAGTAAGATTGGACATGCCACATAACTGGCTGATGGATGGATGAGCCGAGCCACATGAGCGGCATGGCTTGTTTAGTTAAAATAAATAGTTTTAAATGATTTAGCACCTGCTAGATCATTAGGTGCAGGGAGAAGCTCCCTCCTGCTGTGTCATGATCTCCGCTCTCTGCCACCCCTACATTTCTTCTCCTGCTGCAGCAGCTTTGAGAAGGTTTGACCCTGTGCTGTCCAGCTGCACCGGTTGACTTTTGTCTTCCTACTTAAAATTCAAAGTATGTCACGTAAAATCGTCATAATCACAAAATATGTGCTAAAAGTTATTTTAAATTAGTATTTAAAAGTAGTATTTTAGTCTTACCTGCGGTAGAATGGCATAGGTAACGACAGGACGAAGGCCAACACCCAGACCCCCAGCAGGAGGACCAGCAAGGAGCGCTTGGTTCTCATTCTCTGAGACATAAAAGGCCTTGTGACAGCCAGCCAGCGGTCCATGCTCATCATGCAGATGAGGTAGATGGACACATACATGTTGACATTTGACAGGTAATGGATTAGTTTGCATGCCGCCGAGCCAAACTCCCATCCACGTCCTCCCGCCAGGTAACGCAGGAAAAAAGGGGCGCTAAGCAACACAAAGGCATCAGCCACGGCCAGATTTAACACCAGCAAACACGTCACTGAGCGCTTCTTCACCCGGCAGAGCACCGACCAGACAACAAACATGTTCCCAGGGAAGCCCAGGACAAACGCTAAGGTCAGGATGGCGATACCAACACCGGCTGAGACACTGATGGGCAGGGAGAGGGAGCCGGGCGGGGAGGATGGCTGGAAGTTTGTGGAGTTCATTGTGGATGCCGGTAATCCCTTTTGAAGAACGATTTTGGCTTCTGCAACCGCCACTGCCAAACCTTGTGAAAATAGGAAGGAAACAGGAAATGTTGTGTTAACGTTGTTAAATGAGGGTGAACGCTGCAACTTTTACACAACTTAAGTAGTCGTGCCAATGGCATGTGCTTTTCTTTCTTTCTTTTTTTTCTTAACAGAAAAAAAAATTGAGAAGTTAAAAAAAAAAAAAGCTTCAGGTGAAGTGGACTGTTGTTTCAAACTAACATTTTAAGCTATTTATTGTAATTTCTCATCATTATCATCATCATTATTGTCTACATCATTGTGAACATAATTTAATTGGCACATTGAGTTTCACTCATCTGTGACCAAAAGTGAAAAAAGATGGAATTCCTACATTATTGTTTTTTAAGATCAGGTGAGTTTATTTATTGACTCAGCTGTCCAACATATTTTTATGAGAATTGAAAGCTAAATGTCTTAACTGTTGCTATTTCATAATACAGTATATCATTCAGATATAATTATTTGAGATTAACTAAGTCACTAAGCTTGATAAATTATTTCAGTTGAGTCCAGGGATTAGGCACTTATATATATACAGTATACAGTATACAGTATACATATATATATATACAGGTAGTCCTCGGTTTACGGCCTAGTTCCGTTCTAACGGCCCGGCTGTATACCGATTTAGCCTTAAACCGAAAC
>JARVGS010000001.1:7544022-7555863 GCA_031762315.1 Hypsolebias antenori | reverse complement strand
TGAGACGTGTCGTCCTTCATCCCACTATGGGAGTGTGTTGCTTGTGGGTTGAGTTTGTTTGTTGCTCCTCAAACTGACGAAGTCCTTTGGATGAAGGACGAAACGTCTCAACAACAACAAAAAAAAAGAAACTGTACAGATGACCTGACTGAACTTTGTTGGATTTTTTTTTTTAACCTGAACTATTGAGCATGAACTTTGATAAATATTAATGGAATTTAATAAAGTACCAGTGTGGGAAGTTTAATGTGAACATTTCAGTAGGCTGTAAATCAATTCTCTTAAAACAAGTTAAATGTATTTTTTCCTCACATTTGCACTATTTCTAATAATTTTGGTAATGTTTTGTTTACATCTCTGTGTAACGTCAGTTTTAAAACGTTTCACTAGTTTCCATTTTTCACCCCACAAAAGCTTTTTGCCATTTTAATATTTCTTTTAATCAAGTAATGAAATCTGGTACACTTAAGTAAATGTATTTTGTTTTTGATAAAAAAAAAAGACAAAATTCATAAAAAGAGAATTTAGATTCAGGATTATCTGACATGATGTTTTGGTTTTGCCATTTTCTGCAGCTGACCAGCACGAAGGAAAAAAAAGATGGAGAGGATAAAAAGAGGAACCCCATTCTGAAGTACATCGGAAAACCCCGGAACATGTCCCAGTCCAGTAAAGATCCACTCACACAAATCACTTGTTAGAAGTATTAGACCTTATCGGTGTTGAAAATACAAATGAGTGCCTGAACAAACACACGACTGTATGCATCGAGTCAAGTTGATTTATTTTCTTACCTTTTTATTCATTTCAAGGTTTATTCATTGATTTGTATCATTGTCTCGTCACTCCTGGTTTAATTCTTTCTCTTCGGTTCATTTTGGTTTTTGTAGCATTCCACGTCCCATTGTCTCCCTCAGAAGGTACATATTCATTTGTCTTTATTTATTTATTATTTATTTCAGTGTTGTCTTTTAACAAACATCCAGTACCGTAATTGCTGGTCTATAGAGCTCACCGGAATATAAGCCATGTGTAGCACTGATTAAGATACTAAAGCTAGATATTATGCAAACTCAGAAGACTAGGAATGACTACTGGAGCTGATGTCAATAATTAATAAAACAACACAGAATGACTGGTTTCAGTACCATGCATTTGGAAAAATTAAAGTAAACACCACAAAAAAAAACTGAACATACATAGAATAACCCAGAAAATAAATAGAACTATATACACAATACTGCAGTTAGCTTTAAATGTTGCTGTGCACAAGGTTTGTTGAAAATGCAAAAAAAAAAAAAAAAAGTCATATTTCCCATCAATAAGTGGTACTGGTCAATACATTTTCCAACACCTTGAACGAAGAGTCCATGATTTTATTTATTCAACTATCCAAAGAGAAATGTCCATGCGCAAGTTGTCCACAAGGGAGAAGGGATGAGTAATGATGTTTGTGTGTCAGTATGGGGAGATGGAGGGGGGAAAGCACAGACTGTAACAGCCTCCTACCAGACCAGTATGGAGGGATTGCAGGTTCTTCTAACTCCCAGCCAAATTTCACTAGCTCACCATCCTTTTAACCCAAGGTCACCTGACCAATTCTATTCACAGTTCAGTGCATGACAAACTTCATGGCTCCAAACTCACTGGTAGTTGAGATCTGTACCAGTTTTGTCTCCAGTTCTCCCCCTCACACCTGACTGGGGAAAGCTAAAGCAGGCCTGTATCACCATTCCAGACAACATGATTGGCTGAATGGATCAGGTGATTGTGATCACATGATTATCATATTAAACACTGGTGATGCATCTAAAGCAAAGGAAGTAGTTAAGGGCAGATTTTACCCTGGGTTACACCTGCACACTAAATAAAATAAAAAATAAAAATTTGTACATAAGCCATGGGTGTCCACGTTGTAGTATGAGATATTTATGCAAAGATTTTTATATTTTTATTTTATTTTAATTAAATACGACCCCCCCACCCTCTTCAGCTAAGCTAGCAGTGCGCAATATAGGTGCACTAGCTATATAGCTAAAGGCAGCTGAACCCTTATGCTGAAACCACCTCCCCCAACCCCACTCGAAAGCTGTCGGTACAAACATCACACAGCTCAAACGTGTGTCCTGCCCTCCCATCCCAACAAAAATCACGGACAGGTGAGCGCTCTGCAATGCCTTTAATATGTCTGGTTAAAAAGAAGAAAAAAAAAACTGTGGCTTACCAGGAAAAGTTGCTATGTTCATCTTCCTCCTGCGCACTAAAACCAGTAAAGTCGCCTTTTTCAGTGTCAGAATTGAACAACCTCAGAAAAACGTCATCACACACGTCCTCAGTCTCTTTCGTTGTCGAAAATAATACTGTAGTCGACCAGGAAGTCATTGATCGCTATCTTCATATTCCTCCTGCTGCAAAGGTAAAGCAAAGGTTGCTCTTTTTATGCAGGGGAGTCCCCCCCTCACATGCTCTGTGCATGCAGGGGGACCACCCCCTCCCCATTCTCTCCCCCACTTTCTGTTTCATTGGTCCACTGTGACCTGTTCGGTAATGTCATTGGTCCGTTTTTTTTTTAAAAACCTTTATTTATATAGGTAGACTTTTGAGTCACGAGGACCCGCCCCCAACGAGGCTAAATGTTTTTGGCGACATGAAGTTCATTAGCCCGTCAAAACAAAAAAAATTCCCATAAATTTGCCCCATTGTATAAGCCACAGGTTCAAAGCGTGTGAAAACAGTAGCGGCTTGTAGACCAGAAATTACGGTAGTTTATTTTGAGCTCCAACTCGTCTCCTTTCTGCTGATTCACTGGTTATTGCGCAGTTGTTTTTTTTCTTGTGCTAAACTACAACGTGTGTGCAGTGCGTCCGGGCAGTGTGAAGAACATCATTCAGCAGTTTGAGAATCACTCAGACACTCCAGGAGAGGAGGGGGGAGATGCTGCAGACCCCCAGAGGCTGTCGTCCAGCAGCCTGGGAGAAGAAGGCAAAGACGGCATGGACAGGTGATTCAGCTTCAAATGTGCTCCAGTTATCAAGTTCTCCACGGGCACAACCTGATCGCGGTGTTTCCCTCCCCCTTAGTCCGATGGTCTCTGTGCGTCTGGCACGCAGCGAGTCTCTGAAGGCTCATGGGGAGGGCCGGCGGCGGGGCACTGGCTCAGGAGGAGACTCCGTGCCCCGTTCTCGAAGCGACGTGGACATGGAGGACTGTGGAGAAGAGCAGGGCCAACAGGGACTTCGACCTCTTCAGCACAGCGCCTCGTCGTCTGCGTCCAGCAGCTCCGCTCGGTAAAGATCCACCGATTCTATTAACAGCTGGAGAAAGATCAACCGACAGGCAGAAGCCTCAGCACTCACCACATACGCTTTACTCCCCGTACGTTACTCAGGACAGTGTAGGTTTTGTCCTCATGCCACCTCTCTTTCCACTCTCTCACACTCAGGTCTCTTGAGAACCCTACACCCCCATACACCCCTCGGTCTAGACGCAGGTGAGTCATCACGTCGTCCTCACAGACGAGCCGTGAAAGATGGGCAGAACTGAAAGGATTACATGAGAGGAAACAAGACAATGAATTATTTGAATAAAACTAAAGAAAAATCTGCAGCTTTTAGTTTTAAACTTCACGTTTGACAGAGCTTGCACCTTCTTCTGTCCATTTCGACTACATTAGAGTAAAACAAGCTAAAACCTGGTGTGTGTGTCTCATGCCGAATCTGCTCCAGCTTCTTCATTGTTGTTGTTTTCTGAACTGGCAGGAGTGTAGACTCGCCTCTGGCCCTGCTGCCTGATGCAGCAGCTCTGGAGGACGACGTGTGTGATGGTCAGCACTGGCAGGAAACCGTTTCTCCTCATCTGCTCGCAGCGCTTAGCCCGAAGGAGGTGGATCGGCAGGCTGTCATATACGGTATGTTGTCGGTGTTTCTCCATCTACTATAACATGTTTCTCTGTTGTGTTCTGACATGTTTGTCCTGTCTCCTTCAGAGCTCTTCACCACAGAGGTGTCCCACCTGCGAACCCTGAGGGTCCTGGACAAAGTTTTCTTCCAGAAGTTGAGGTCGGTGCTGAACTCTGAGGAGCTGGCCTGCATCTTCCCCAACCTGCCCCAGGTCTACAAACTCCACGGTCAGTCAAGTCTGAGGATGTATGACTGAGTCACACTCTCACCAGGATGTCTGGAAAGTTTCAGTCCAGTAAAGAAATTTGCCTTTGAAACACACGATTAGTCCAAAGAATAAAGACCAGATTTATCTTTGGAAGTAACGGCCTTGATCATTCAGATGCTGCTGAAATCTGCGACTCTCACTGTTGTATTCAGACATGTTTGATAAAGTGATGAAGAGAGCAGCAGTGTGTGTGTGTCATGTCTTTTACATTGTCTGAATATTGTCATTATCAGTTAAACTGTCTGTTATAATTTCAAGAGCCCGACCGATATGAACATTTTGACTGTCGCTGATACCAGTGTTGGGAGATGAAGGTGATTGCTGATAACCGATGTAATGGCTGACATTTTTTTGTTTTGTCCACCCTCAAGAATCTGAAAACAGAGAGTGGAGTGGGGCTTGTTTATTGAGCATGGTCAATGAAGCTAAGTAAATAAGATCCACACTATACCGGTACATAGTCCCACAGTAGGTTTACTAGTGGTGCACTGGTCATAACGTACGTTCACATTTTCTGTCCTCCACTATTCACCATAAAGTTTATTTATCAAGTGGGTTACAAAAATATAAATTAAATAAAGAAGCACCCTTCCCTGTTCACTGTTTAAACAATCCTGTATGGTAATGGTCTAATTAGTATTGACTGCAGCAAAGTTTTTTTTTTTCCCCCTTTGCAGAGAAGTAAATATTTCAGACAAATAAAGCATTTCATTGAGGACGACAAAGATAACATTACTAACACTGATATATTTTACATCTACTTTACGTTTACTGTCCTGGATAAATTTAAAAAACGCAAAACTTTTAAAAAAAAAAAAAAAAAAAAAAAAAGGCCCATGCAAAGTTATCTAAACGTTAGCTTGCTAACTTCAGAGGCACATAGCTAATGACAAATGGGTTGAAAGATTAAAGAGAATTTATTATTGTTGATTTTTTTATTTTATTTTACAGATTAGTTAAAGTAAACTTATCTCTGTTCAGCAAAATACGCTCCACAGTATTGCTCCATGTTTCGGCTGTGTTGAAAGCGAAACTTAAGGCCATGACATGAAAGTTGTCTTCATGTGCTCTCTGCTGGAGACATTGTACAATTATGGCTGGTTCCAGCATTTTGGAGGTGAAAATTAAAAGTGTTTATATCAGCGCATAATGGGACAATTAAAACCGATACTAGTATGTCCCCAAACATCTATATCAGCCTAAAATATTGATCCTACCGATATATCGGTCGGGCTTTAATAATTTCTACAATTATTCATCTACAAAAATGTAACTGATTATGACAGTCTAAAATTTATTGCTGTTTTTTTCTGTTTGTGGATCTGTTTACTTTGTAAAGTGTGTGTGTATTTAAACTGCTTGGTAAATAATATTAATAATTTAAGTAAATAATAAGACATGGTCAAACGATGGGTTCCAGTATTAATCTTTAGATGTAGAATATCACTCTTTTGTGTTTTGTTTGATTGCATTTCTCTGTTTCTTTGTTGTTAACAGACAAAACATTCACTTGTTGAACATTTGATGTTTTTATTTTTCTAATGTTGCTTCTGTGTTACTTCTTCACAGCCAGTCTGTGTGAGTCCATGAAGAAGCGCAGAGAGACTCCTGTAGTTCAGGCCATCGGCGATGTCATGGTGGCCAGGGTGAGAGGCTCATCTCCATTGCTCTGGTGAAAATGTTGGATCTGTTTCACTTCGTAACAGTGGTGTTTGTATTTTTAGTTCGAAGGTGTGGCGGGAAACGAGTTTCAGGAACAGTCATCGCTGCTGTGCTGCCAGCAGTCTCAGGCGTTGGAGCTCATTAAGAATAAAAAACGGAAAGACCCTCGCTTCACCCAAATTATCCAGGTACACACAGACCCTGTTCATGCTTACTATACTTTTATTAAACACCATCATCTACATGTTGGCACGCTCATTTCTGCAGTTATTTACAGAAATGGGGAAAAAGAAAGTCCATTCTCTTTCAGTTGAATGGTTTTCCATTTGAGGATATTATAAAAAGAATTCTATATTTACCAGGTTTTTCAACCTAAACAAGACACGGTACATCAATACCAGCTGTCAGGCACGGAGGTGAAGAGGGGATAGCTCGAAAAGGCTGACTACGGTAGTTTATTGTAGATAAAGAGATGTAAAAATAAAATGTTAAGCCATTGTCAAGTTTGTTCAAAGAAGGATTCTTCATAAAATAAAGAATATTATAGACAACCCTAAGCATCCTCTTCATCAGACTGTCATACAACATCAGACTGTCAAACAACATCAGACTGTCAAACAACATCAGACTGTCATACAACAACAGACTGTCATACAACATCATACTGTCATACAACATCAGACTGTCATACAACATCATACTGTCATACAACAACAGACTGTCAAACAACATCAGACTGTCAAACAACAACAGACTGTCAAACAACATCAGACTGTCATACAACATCAGACTGTCATACAACAACAGACTGTCAAACAACATCAGACTGTCATACAACAACAGACTGTCATACAACAACAGACTGTCATACAACAGAGTGTCTTCAGTCAGAGGCTTCTTCAGATCTGCTATAAGACAGACGCTACAAGATCCTTCCTGCCCACAGCATCAGCATCTAGAACATCTTTAATGCAACCAGGATGATGAGTTACAACATTTAATTTACCCCTGGGATTAATAAAGTGTTTTTGAATTGAATTAAATTGAATGAACGTCCATCTGAAGCTTAACTGAACTTTTTACCTCTTTCAACCAGCCAATCAGCGTGTGGACTATGGCAAGCCATGTAGGTATATAATTGGATCGTCAGCCACGCACGTCCCTGACGCAATAAAAAGCCTGACACTGACCCGGCCCACACATTAAGCACATTAATATGGTGTGGCCTGGTCTGAATCCGGACCAGGCTCCGGGTTCAGGTTAGAAATGACAACTCGAGTTCAGCATGAGGGAAGAGGCTGCCTTTAGCTTTTTTAGGTAGCACACCTGTATTGCGAGCTGCTAGCTTAGCGTTATGTCAGAGCCAACAGGTGGGTGCCTGTGGTCCGGTAGACAGGGCGCTCTGCTTTTATAATGGAACACTGATCTGTGCCCTCACTTGCCCACTCATACAGCACTCTACTATATCCATACAAAGAATAATCAGTGCTACTGCGCGTACTCGGAGTAGACGCAACGTGTACGTCCGCCGGACATGTCCGTGCAAAGATAAATTTTTATGACTGCGTACGCATAATCTTGTGTTGCACATCTTGAAGTTGTTGCTGTGGAAAGAGATGTCTGGACCTCCCTGCTCAAACTGCTGCCCCCGCGACCTGACTTTGGAACAAGTGGAAGAGGATGGATGGATGGATGGATGGGATGGATGGAGGGATGGATGGAGGGATGGATGGAGGGATGGATGGATGCTTAGTAGAAAATATAAAATGATGTGTTTGTTTGTCTTAGTAAACAGTTGCTGGTTTTACTTCCTTTCTTTGCTGCTTCTCTTGTTCAGGAGTGTGAGACAAGTCCTCAGTGTCGGAGGCTGCAGCTCAAAGACCTGCTGGTGTCGGAGATGCAGAGGCTCACCAAGTACCCTCTGCTGCTGGACCAAATCATCAAACACACTGAGGGTGAGGAGCAATATCCAGCAGCAGGATGCCCTGTAGATCATGACGTGCGTGATCTACCGATCATCATTATTATTTGTTCAGGTGAAGGACTTTATTCCTGTTTTTCATGCAGCTGAGTCATCGGACCTCCCCTCGCTTCAGCACGCGCAGGCTTGTTGCCGGGCGATACTGCAGGCTGTGAACGAGGACGTCAGGAGAACAGAACACCGTCAGCGCCTCGTTCAGTACCAGCGCAGGCTGGATGCTGCTCCTCAGTTCAAGGTGACACAAAGAGCTCACTTTGTTTTTAGCTGCTTTCTCAGAGGTTCACAAAGAAGTCCGAACTTGTTTTGTTCGTCTTTTTTTTTTCTCAGAGTCTGGACCTCACCACTAAGAGAATGATCCACGAAGGTCCTCTCATGTGGAAGATCAGCAAAGATAAGCAGATAGGTCTGTATTCTTGGAGTGGTCCGCACAGAACGATGAGCTGACACTCAGTAATCGTGTGTCTGACCTTCTTTTTCAGAGATTCAAGCCCTACTGGTGTCAGATTACCTAGTCCTTTTCCAGAAAAGCCCAGACGATCGACTGCAGCTGCGATATCCATCCCGCTGGTTGGGAGGAGGTGGGGGAGGAGGCGGCGGGGACAGTAAGACCTCCTTCAGCCCTCTGGTCAAGCTGAACTCTCTGCTCGTCCGACCTGTAGCTACAGGTACGTTAAAAGGAAAAGTGTTATTAACAGACGATAAACCAAAGTTTAGATCATTTTTTAAAAACTTTTGATCAAATATATCCACATTGTGTGTTTTTTATTTCTTCAGATAACAAAGCTCTGTACATTATCAGCACCACAGAGAGTCAGATCTACGAGCTGGTGGCGGGGTCTTCATCGGAGAAAAACACGTACGCTGTTTCCTTTCACTTGTTGTTGCATTAACATTCATTCTTTTTTTAACCTTCAGAAACCACTTTTTGTCTTAAGTTGATGTTTACATGGCGAACTAACGTCATTCTTGTCCCACAGCTGGAAGGATTTACTTGAAAAGGCCATCTCTGCTGCTGGAGGTTCGTCTCACATCAACCACATGTCGTTTCCTTTACCGTGAGTATACGTCACATCTTCAATACCCAACGAGACAAACGTCTGCGAAGACATTAATTTAAAGGACAAATGTATGTTTCCTCCAGTTCTCCCAGTCTGTGCAGTCCTGTTCCAAACAGCAGTGATGTCCCTGAAGGTAATCATTACACTCTGCAGCTTGGGTAAAAGTTAGTCAACTGTATTAGATTAAAAGTAAGTCGTCTGATTTTTCACCATGCCCTGAAATTAAATGACTACAACGTCAGATAAATGTGACATATCACACTGGATCTCTTTATTAAACCAAAACTAACAGATGGAAAAACTATGGACTAACTACAGTCCATGCTTTGAATTTGTAGTTTAACGAAGGAGTTTTATGTCGCACATTTTGTCCCCTGTCATGGAGCAAAGTGGGGAATCCAGTGGCTACGTCTAGGTCCCTTTCAAATGCTGGGTTGCCATGTCACATTCCAAGATAGCACCATATGTATGTAAACCGGCCAGCCCATTCGTTTGAGGAAATTATGCGTACTGGTTTTTTAAATTGCTTTAAAGTATATCCAACAATTTTCAGTCAGGTCATCTGGACAGTTTCCTTTTTTTTGTGCACAAAAAAAGAAACTGTCCAGATGACCTGACTGAAAATTGTTGAATTGTATACCTGGATTATTGAGCATGGACTTTTGTATTTGACCATTTGGCAACGTGAAATGTGCTATAACCCATCCCACGTTGATGAACTGCAACCGTTGCATCTCTAAGCTCATTGCTAATGTCATTCCAACTTGGTGTTGTGTTAACACACACCTGTATGCTCCAGAGGAGCAAATTGCCCTAATTGGAAGTTGTAAACTTTACACAGAACATAAGGAGTACCGTTGAAATCTAGTCCTGTCACAGTAAACAGTAAATCAATGAATTGCATGATAAATGAAAATTATCAACCTCATTTTCATTTATCGGCTTTATTGTTTCTTCGTGTCTCTCTCTTTCTACTGAAAACACCGGATGACAAAAGGCTCAACTCCAGTGCTCTTCATTGACCCCTCCCTTTCTCTTTTCTCTTTAAAATCAATTCTAACCATCCAAAATTACGTTTTTGTATCGTTAAAAGCAGCTAAGCTGAGAAGCTAAACTACGGGCTAAGCTAACAGGCCGACCTCGGGAAAAAACCTCTGTCTTGTCAAAACTCCAAAGTTCACGCTTGAAATATGTGCCTTCATGTAAAAAGTTGTTTTTCTCTGCAAAAAGAAGCTGAGAACTTGTTTACTGATGTTTTTATTAAAAGCGTTGTGTGACAAATGCTATGCTAAAGAGCTCAAACCACACCAAGCTTCTGCCGTTTTGAGAACTGAAAAACAGGAACGAGAGACAGCCCATGTCACGTCAAGGTGCCTTCCTCCCATTTTACTTAAGAGACACGCTGCTCGCTCCCTCACTATCCATCCTTCAGTTCATACTGTCTTATACTGCCATCCAGTGGTCAGAAAAAATGTACTATACACAAAATTAAACAACATTTCTTCGTAAATTTTACAATTACTAATTATTGTCAAATTTCAAACAATATTATCATTTATTGCAATAATTTCTGAGATAATTGATCGCTCAGCAAAATTTGTTATTGTGATAGGCATATGTCCAGTTCTAAAAATCATGCTGATGATAAATAATAACCATTGACTAATTGGTCCAGATCAGTTTACAAGACAAGTTTGGTTTGATGTGGGCAGGGTAGGCAACAAAATATTGTGCATGACCAACAATCCAGTTTTATAAGTTGTGCATGCAAAACTAGGCCTCGGTTTTCAAATACTGACTGCTCACAACTCGGCTGATTGGCTCATTGGTCATTTGGCCACAAACACTGAAGTGTTATAAAGTTTGTAGTAACTGACACAAAAAGAAAGGAAATCACTTTAAAACTTTTTTTTTTTTTTTGAAGATGAATGATGAAAAACATCTGTACAAAGATGGCAAAAATCTAGTGAGTGTCAAGAATAATACATCATTCCAAGTTTCTCAGTAGCTACATGTGAGTGCACGTGGCAGAATTCTCCTGTCTGTTTGCTGAATAGAGGTACTTTGGGTCAGTGGAGCAGCTGGTGACTGGGAGGAAGAACTTAACCAGGCCTCCTTTGTGGATCAGCTGTTTCTGGCTGAGCTTTGTCATTCTAAATTGGGTTTTTACATCTAGAGCCTGGGGAGGTTTTGACATGTAAATGGAGGACAGAGAGCTCCAAAGCTGCTCGATTACTCACTAAAAATACTACAGGGTCCAAAAATACTAATAAAAATATCTGAGTTGTGCTGCTGGAGGGAGGAGAGGGGTATCCAGGCAGGTTCACAGACTGATGTGTGCTACAGAGAGTAGAATGTTAACAACTGAGCTTATGTCTGAGCAGCGAGCAGGCTTCATCCTAGTAAGATTATTTATGAATTTTATGGGATGTTCAACCACATGAAGCGTACTTGTAAGCATAAAGACCTATGGGATGCTGTAGGAAAGGTAATAAAGGAGTGCTTTAAACTTGGCTACCAGTAATTATTCCTACCTGGGAATTCTGAAAATAAAAAGTTATGGCAAATGGATTCTGCTTTAATGGTGCTTTTCTAGCCAGCAGAGCTACTCAAAGTGATTCACACCATAAACTTCCTTTATTTACCAACATACACATTCATACAGCACTCTTCTACATCTCTACAGATCTAATCTGAATAAATTATTCCATAAAGTCTCACCAGGGATTTAGATCACATCATTGGAAGCTATGAGTATGGAACACCAAAATGCTCAAAATTAAATGACTAAATAAAGCATTCATGAAATAAGCATCAAAGCTCATTATTATGATTTATTTTTAATTCTTTTATTTCCTAATTATGTTTTTCATGATACCTTATTTATTTCATTATGCCATTTTTCATTCATTCAACCTTTATTTATACAGGCTAGCCTCGTTGAGCCACGGGGACTCATTTACAAGAGGGACC
>JARVGS010000001.1:7501242-7515179 GCA_031762315.1 Hypsolebias antenori | reverse complement strand
TGGTAATACAGTACTGTACATGTATATATGGTGCAGTTTGTACGTATGTTCCAACTTACGTCAAATTCGGTTTACGCTGCCGCCATGTGAACGGAACTGCGTCGTAACCCGAGGACTACCTGTATTTGATTTCTCGACATTATAGTAAAGGTGTGTCTCAGTTGAATTTTTCCTTAATAAATGCACCTTAATGGTTAAATGAGCTGCATGTCGTCTGGGTGGCACGACAAAATGCATCTGATTTGACGTTTGCTCCAGGAGTTCCTGAGCGAGACAAAGGTGGCTTGGTATGGCAAGCCAAGTGTCTCATTAATAGCCACTTTTTTCCTATTCATGAGACAATTGGCTTGCCATATTAGTCGAGGGCCATCTAGTGGCTGAAAATGGTAGTGTTCAATATTTTTCATGTCAGAATGAATGAAATTGTCAGATCTCAACCAAAAATTGTGTTATAAATATGGTTTAAAAAAAAAACATAAATATGTCGCTTCGCTGTATAAGTCACAGGCATGTTAATTTATGCAAAAAAATGTGACTTATACAGCAAAAACTACAATAGTATTTATTTGTCCAAGGGCAAGTTTGACACACGTACTTCAGCATAAAAAGATGCAATTTGTGCATTTAAAATTGACTTAATAAAAATCAGAATGAACAGTTATTTTACCATACCATACCACTTTATTTATAGAGCCGCAGCAAGGCCAACAAAAGTGCTGCACAGCAGAAACAAACAAGCAAAGCACACAGCAAAAAAAGAAAAGAAAATATTTAAATACATAACTCAATTGGCTAACATTGTAGAATACAGACAGGTTAAGAAAAAATCACACCGTGTCAAAAGCCAGAGAGTAAAAGTGTGTTTTTAAACGAGACTTAAAAAGTGAGAGGGGGCCTCTGACATGCGTTGGGAAGTTATTCCACAATCTTAGACCTGCAACAGAGAAAACGCTGTCACCTCTGAGCTTAAGACGGGTTCCTGGAACCAATAGAAGCGTCTGATTCTCTGACCTCAGAGAGCGCTGTGGAGCATATGGCTGCAGTGGATCAGCAAGATAAGAGGGGTCAGAACTGTTCAGAGATTTAAAAACATACAGAAGAATTTTGAACTGAATTTGAAAGTTGATTTAATGCATATTTAAATTCTTTCCTAAATCTGTAAAGAAAAATATCTCTCTGTCTATCTTCTCCCTTCAATCACCCTTACTCTGCCTCTTATCTGCATTTTCTCTCTTCTCTGCCCACCTGTCACTTCCACACACATCACATTTATTTCTCTCCCATCCTGGAACACAATTTATTAATCTTCTCTTTCTTTGTTCCTTCTCTTTATCTCCTCCGTCCCTGCTTGTCTCTTCTGTTCCTCCGGCTCTTTCTTCCTCCTGCGTCTGCAGCAAACAGTTCGGCCCACCTTCTTCGCTCGGAAGTTTGAAGCCAGCGTGAACCAGGAGATCGTGAACCAGCTGGATGCCTACCTGTTTGGACCGTTTCCTCAGGGAGCGCCGGGACTGAACTCGTACTGGGAGAACGTGTACGACGAGCCAGATGGCGTCGCCAGCCTGTCGGACACACAGCTCACGTTCTACCACTCCTTTTCAAGACTGGGCCTCGGTCGGGCTGCAGCTTCACTGCAGGGAGACCCAAACGATCACAGCTGCAGGTGAGTGTTGTGGAGGCTTATGTGGATAAAACGGTAAAGAGGCAACATACAATCCCCATTAGCATTCACACCATAAACAGACATTTTTAGTGTATTTCTGAATGTCTATAGCAGGGATGTTCAACTAAATTGCTCAGGGGGGCACAGTTACTGAAAGCCAAAAGCTCAGGGACCAGACATCCAACACTTATTGTCATGAAGTAAGTTTGTTTTATGGTTTAGAATCTAGTTTTATTTAAAAATGAATACATTGGTGGGCCAAACTGAGCTCACACGTGGACCTGATTTGGCCCATGGGCCGCCACTTGAATAGCCCTGGGACGCCAAATCTGCATCACAATATTGTTTTCCAGTTTAATTCTTCTATTCATTTTTTACACTCTACTTCTGCATATTTTGTGCCAATTTACACATTTTTATCTCAAAATGTTCATTCAGCTCTTTCAGGAGATGGATGCATGTTTTTTTGGGTAACTTTTATACTTTTCACGATTTTTACCCTTTATTATAAATATTATCTCCTTCCCAGTTTGTAGAGATCTCTTTAGTTCCTTCACAAACATTGTTCTCATTGAAAACTCTGCGTTTTGTCTTCTTGTGCTACTTTTAGCTTTTAGGTAATTTTACCTTTTAGGAAGTCTTTTTTTTATAGTTTTAACTAGCCTGTTGCTTTTTTCAGCTTCTAGCTAGCATTTTGATATATTTAGCTAGCATTTTGTGTTGTTTAGCTCTTAGTTACTCTATTTTTAGCTGGCCTTTTAATATTTTTAGCTAGCCTTTGGATACCTTTAGCTACTGTTTTGCTACTTGACTTTTTGCTTATTTTAACTTGCCTTTTAACACTGAGCTTCTGACCAACATTTTGCTTTTTGTTAAATTTAGCTTCAGCTGACTTTAGTCTTTATCTATTATTTTACTACTTTTAGCTTGCATTTTGTTTGTTTTAGCATTTTGTACTTTTAGCTTTTAGCTAGTCCGCGTCTTTTGGCTTTAACAACCCGTTTTCAGTTTCTTCAGCAAATTTCATCTTTCATTCAGCACTCATAAATCCCTCCATTTTTTTTTTTGTGGAAAATAATTTCTCTATGTCCTCTCTCATCATCTCTCCTTTAATGCACCTGCACCTCGTGTTTATCTACAGGTGCACTCCGGTTAGGTTTTCCAGGCAGCCACGCCTGTATTAGCAAGAAAAACCACAACAAGCAACACACACGCCTTTTGTTTTGCTCCTCATGCATCATCTCATAAGATCGCATGTCATGGAAACAATAGCTTCAATAAGCAACCAGGAAGTCTGGGTAATGCTTTTCATTTTGGAGCACAATATGACACCGTCAATTTATCCTCGAGATAATGGGCCTATATGGGTCGTAACGGTGAACGCTGGCCTGCAGGCTTGGCTATTATTAGTGGAAATGAATGAATTTCAGAGCTGTTAACGCACTGTATGTGGTTAAAATGGAAAGTAAAAAATGTTCTGCCTACATTTGAAACTGGCAAATGGCACGTTTTAGCTTCATAAATATAACTTTAGACTTCCTTACCTTTTTTTGCAGAAGCATATGGCAGTAAATTGTTCTGTTTTTGTGTATTTTAATGGATTAATTTGATTTTTATATTTAGGTTTTGTGCCTAAGTTATAGGCAATAATAATCTGAACTGTTAGAGTTTTGAACACTTGTCATTAGTCATGTCTGAAGTGCCTCAGACTACACTGTAAGTGTTACAGCTAGCTGCTGCTGCTATTTGTAAATAACAATAGAATTCTATGAATTCACATTATGTGAAATTGACTAGAAATGGGCAATATTGCTTGAACTTTTCGAAGTTTAATTGCTCTACCATATTTTTCAGCCTATAAGGTGCAATTAAAAAGCCTATAATTTTCTCAAAAATCAACAGTGAGCCTTATAATCAGGTGCACCTTATGTATTAATTCTGGTTGTGCTTACTGACCTCAAATCGATTTTATGTGGTACATAGCGCTCAAAAATCTGTCAAAATGTTTTAGTTTTGCTTAATGTAAGCCCTATTCGCACGGGATTAGTTTTACCTAAGGACAAGCGTTATCTCCCCAATGTCTGCTTTTTATGTGGCGCATTGCACGGGATAACCAAAGTCTGAGATTTAGAGGAAATTTACGGACATCTTCCAGATATGATGTTAACACCCTGCATTGTCATGACCAGGCCGGTCCAAAAAATGTGTTTGATGTTCGGTCCCAGTCAGACAGTCTCAGGTTTTGATGTGGTTTTACTAATCAGCACAAAGAAAACTAAAGAATGTACAATATAAAATCATATTAATCTACTTGTTGAGGAGGAGGCCGGTCCGACCGGCTGGTTTAAGAGGTTAAAAAAAAAAAAAGAAGCCACGTTAAGTTCAGATGGACCGCTGTCATCGGCCGTGCACATGAGCATCCGCATGTCCGCTGACTCGCTGGTTGAAATGGATTAGCAACCTGTCCAGGGTGTCCCCCGCCTCTCGCACAGTGATGGCTGAACATGGAAACCAGTGACTCCCGCTAACCGAAAAGGAAGAAGCGGGTAAATACATGGATGGATGGTTTGCACATGTGCATCTCCGCACCTCCTGTTATCTGCAATGAAGGAAGTAGCATTTGATAAAAGCTGAAGCGAAAAAGAAAAATGTTTGTTTATGTTTATGTTTATTTGATTTGTTCTTTTTTTTTAAATACAATACAAAGCAATCCCATGAATATGTACAAAATAATATAAAAAAAATGAAAGGTAGCAGAAAGAAGAAAAAAATCTTATTATATCTGCCCCTTTTTTCAAACAATCAGTTCAAACAAATAAAGGTTGAATGAATTCTTCAGGGAGACTGTTTTTTCTTGTCAGTCTTGAGTCCTGCTGGTACTTTCAAGATTCAGAATGGCCAGATTTATGTGCATTCCACTGATCCGTGCTATGAGCCTCATCCGAGGTCGTCTCCGACATGCTGGTGAGTCCCAGAAGCCGCAGGTGGCCTGCAATTCTCATAAATCACTTCCATCTTATCTCGTAAATCAGCTGATTTTGAGTACTCGAGGCATGAACCTAACCTTCACAGAGACTCGACAGTTTTGCCATTGCTGAAAATGCTGCTGCTGTTTTCCTTAATAGCTGATAACACAAGAATTCACTGATGCAAGACAGCAGAAACTCTGCTATCATGAATCCAATTATATAGACGTCTTCGGCGTCCTCATGAGACAAAACGGAAAGCCAAATCAGATCCCAAGCTCCACGGATGCATGACGTATCCTGCCGCATATCAGGGCATGAGGGCTCTCCAGGACGGTGTCGCTTTGTTGAAAAAATGTTATCGATTGTGTTGAACATCCAGCTCACCAACTCCATAACAGTAGTTTTAGTTTTGGAAGATGTGTAACAGGAGCTCCGATACAGACAGAGGGCAATAAAAAGCAGGAGGAGAACAGCAGAGGGAGTGGAGGTGTCCGACTTGCATGAGAGCGAGTGCATAATGAATGGGTGTGGAAAGAAGAAGTGATGATTGTGTAGATGTTGCTGCTTTTGATTTTAGAAGGTTTAAATGTGGAGGCAAACCCCGACAGACTGAACAGTCCAACAAAGCAACTGAAAACTTTTACTCAACCAGATGTAGGTCAGAGGGAAGCACTTTCTGCTAGATGGGAAATTTCATCTGTCTTTGTACAACAGCACAATAATTTGAACATAAATATAAACAGGAATTATATATATTTTTATAAACATAAAAATGTAAATATAAAAGATTGTTAGTGTTTTGGTTGTTCTAAGCGTGGCTCATTTAATTTCTGTTCAATGACGAAATGCAGCAAAGATTTATTTTTTCACTTGCTTCACCTAGAGTTGTGGGTTTTTGGCTTTATCTAGTTCACGGTTCCTTTGTGTAGCAGTGAACGTGTGGATGCCAGAGGTGTGCATGCTTATAATGACAGCTGTGCTTGCAGTTAACTGAACCTTTCTTCCTCCTAACACTTTGCAGTATCCAGCGGGCAGCAGTGTGTGTTCTGGACCAGTACTACAGAGACTTCCCGGTCTATAACCCTGCTCTGCTCAACCTCCCCAAGTCCATTCTCAACAAGAAGCTGTCTTCCTTCAAAGTTTACAACCTGGAAGAAGGTATTTTTCTCCGTGTCTGCACAGTTTCTATTGCACTACTAAATACAGCAAACATGGAGGGTTAACTGGGAGCATCGTGTATTTCTGATGATTAACCATGAACGCTCTGATCTGTTACTTATATTGAATGACAGTTTAATAACAACTCAAATGGGTCATAATGTTGTTTACCTGCATGGTTTTTAGACAAATGTCTTGTTCATTCTGTTTCACTGTGGTGCAGTGATGAACTTTTAGAAAGGACTCTTCATTCTGGACCATTCTTACTGCATCTTTGAGGATTTATTAGCCAAGAAAAAAAAATGTAACTTTCAGTTTTCTGTGGTTTTTCCCTGAGTAAATCCTGAAATTCCAGAAGAATCTGAGAGATTTCAGTCATACAAACTGCACAGGACTTAGTCCCATTCAGAGATGACAGAAAGTACACTGTAGCCTATGGTACATGCGTATAGCAATGATTCCTAATAATTAATCGTATCTTATGACATAAGATACTAAGAAGCCACTGTAAGCAATCATTAAGGATGCTTGTACTGTGTTCACAGTAGAAGCAGAACATGGACTTAACACTACTAGAACACAAGTCTTAATACATGTACAAATAAATCTCAGAGAGCTAATCTTTTAATCAGCAGACCAGTGTTCAAATTCTCTGAGTTTTCCCAGTCTGGAAAATGCAAAAGTCATTTTTCAGCTTTTCTCTAATTTCCAGTCACTGGGAATCTGGCATCAGCATTTGGGACTGAAAAAGTCCCATTTATTAAACATACAACAACATAATACAACTATATGATCATCACCAGGTTCTAAAAATACACAAACATACCGTAATCTCAAGTGTGCAAAAATGCAATGGATTCCACCATATCATCATTTGTTCCAGGAAAACAAGAGAATACTGTACTAGAATACTTTGGCATGCAGAGGAGTTCATGTTGGACACTCGAGGACTGAAACGTGTCCATGTCCTGTAGCTGTAAGACAAAATCCTCAGCCCTCCACTGTGCACTCAGTATTAAGCACTTGTGCTGGTATTTTTGTAATAAAAATTAAAAATACTAATTCAGTCATTTCTTATTTGGTCAGTTGATTAAAGTACATAAGTTTGTGTAAATAAAACAGTTTTACTTCAGTGGACGAGTTTGGATTATAAAAGGATGAAGCCATTAAACAGTCTGTTATTAGTCGGTGAACCGGCCTGCTGTCCCTAGCTTAACAAAATAAAACAAGCATCATAAAGTTAGGAACAAGAATCACCCTCATTTTCCTCACTCACATCTTCTACACGGACTCTGTTGTTGTTTTTAACATGGTGTTGTGCAATATGGGGAAACCTCTCTACTTTGAAAGGACTTCAGAAGTTTGTGGTTTATTTAAGGTTTGTTCTTTCAAGGGGCAAGAAACTTCCTCCTGCAAATCTTTTAAAGAAGCCACTCTTGTTCAGTCTTGTTCTAAGTGTACTGTCATGAACTTGCTAAGTGAGGCCTTTAGTTTGAAATGTGTTAGAGAATTTATGTCAGAGTTTATGGATGTTTTTAACTACTATGGCTGAGAATAATCAAAGTTCATGCTCAATCATCCATGTACCAAATCCAATAATGCTCAGTCAGGTCAGCTGGACAGTTTCTGGTTGGTCCACTTAAGGAGTACTGCTTGGTGGGGGAACAGTTTACTTTGGACTCCTCAGACTGATGAAGCCCTCCGGATAGAGGGCGAAATGTCTTTCTACAAAAAAGAAACTGTCCAGATGACCTGACTGAGCATTATTGGAAATGGCTGAGAAAGTTAACTCTGCCCATGAACCATATGTTTGGGTTTGAAGAAAGTTGAAAGAGGAGCTGGGTGAGGCTGCAGCGTGCAGCTGTTGCTCCTAGGATGCCTCCAAGTCTGTGAGCTCGGCTGAACTGATGAGTATACTGTATAAAAACAAGCTGCACACACTGCTCGTGGCAGATTCTCATGACTGGTCTTCATGTGTGTACTTCCTGTATATCTTTGTAATCTGTCCTGAAAATCTGTCCTTGCAAGTAAAAAAACGGTTAAATATCTTCTCCTGCCATTGAGTGTGGCTTGTTTTGAGTACGGTAAGTAAGATAAAGCGAGAACATTTTTCTCAGACAAAATTGAGCTCTTGGGTTTTTCACAGTTTGTCTGAGTACTGCGCAGTGTGACCTCCTGGTTATATGCTAGGCTGTGCTAAATGTTGATCAATAGTGAATAATCTTTCTAACTGTAGAATGATGGACTCCAAAGTGTTTGGAAAATATATTTAATCCTTCCTAGACAGATGGGCAGCAATAGTTGTTTCTTTAAGGTCATTGCTGGTGTCTTTCCCATGTCATTGTGTTAACACACATTTGTATGCTCCAGGGCAGGAAACAAGTCCCTCTTGTAAATGAGTCATCGTGGCTCAATGAGACTATCATCAAATCATAGAAACATGGCAAAAGTAGATTTAGTTGTTCCCTGCTGGCTTTGTTTTGTTGAATCAGTCATGATGGGACGGTGGTGTTTGTTGTGTTTCTAGACACTCGTGGTTAGATGTGAGTAACCTGCCAAGACCAGATCATATTTTTTATGCCCTGATACATAAACCATTAGAACTTCAAGAGGGAGGATGGCTTTATTTTTACCTTCAGTGGTTTTTGTCCACAGAGAACAGCACCAACAACTCCACAGGGCAGTCCAGGGCCATGATTGCAGCCACTTCTCGAAGAAGAGACAACGTCCACAACGAGTATTACTACGAGGAGGCAGAGGTGGAGCGGAGGATCCGCAAACGGAGGGCCAGGTAATCTCTAATGGTAATTCTTCTTGAACTGTGTGAAATACTTACTTTACTGGTACTGTTTGTGTATTAACTGGGATGGGTTCATTGGGATTATTCAACAAGCTGGAAGGAATATTTGGTTAATCTTCTATTCAAAACTAACAGAAATGCTATTGAATTGACATGGTCAACTTCTTCTGAAACTAACCTGTTAATGAACCAGAGGGTATTTCATTCAAATATTGCTATGAGCCATGCTGAAATATTTTTAGTTGTTTGTTTCATGTCATACATAGCTTTTGTTCAGTTTTTTGTGTAAAGGATTTTTAAATATATATAATTGTGCTGTCTTGTTTCCTTTACAGACTGGTGGTGGCAGTAGAAGAAGCCTTCACCCACATCAAGCGTCACCAAACTGAAGAGTCACCTGCATCCTCTCCCAAACACCCACGGGAGGTGATGGACCCCAGGGAGGCCGCCCAGGCCATCTTCGCCCCCATGGCACGGGCCATGCAGAAGTACCTGCGGGCCACCAGGCAGCAGTGCTATCACAGCATGGAGAGCATTATAAACCATCTTCAGTTCTGCATCATGCACAGCATGACCCCCAAGGTTAGGAGGCTTTTTTAGACTGAATTTTTTTCATTTGATACTTGTTATCTATGTGATATAAATGTACCGTATGTGTTGTAATGAACTTATTAGAGCCCAACTGATAAATTGGTAGGGTCGATAATTTAGACCGATATAGACATTTGCGGATATATCGGTAGCCTGTGATAATTGTTCTATTATGTGGTGATATAAACACTTCTAATTTTTACCTCTAAAATGCTAGAACAAGCTATAATTTTGCAATGCATCCAGCAGAGTGTGCACGAAGACAACTTTCAAGTCATTGCTGTTCACTTAAGTTTCACTTTCAGCACAGACAAAGCAGAGAGCAATCTGTGTAGTGTATTTTGCTGAACAGAGCATGGTAAGTTTATTTTAACTGATTTGTAAAACCAAGCAAATTCTCTTCAATCTTCCAACCCGCTTGTCATTAGCTACATACCTTCCAAGTTAGCACGCTAACATTTAGATAACCTAGCATAGACTATTGCCTTGTAAAACGTTATTCAGAACGATAAATCTAACATAGATGTAAATCTAAATCTGTTAGTAACGTTATCTTTGTCGTACTCAATGAAATGCATTGTGAAAAATTTTCTCCCGAAAAGGGGAAAAAAAGTCATAGTTCACATTGTAAACATTAAACGTATTTGTGGATCACTAGACATTGGGCTTTACATGACTGAATGGTAGTTTGAGTTTTATCTTACCACAAAAGGTTTAATGATGTGTGAAGTGTGATGGCGTTGCACACCAACTTTACAGCTATCTAAATGTTTGAGTTTTTGCAAACTCGTATTCCCTCAAACTTCAAGAAATGTGGGCATTCTGTCTTTTTCCCACCCTGTCTCACTGCTGTACGACTTACTGTTTGTGTGTTTTCTATTTTCTCACAAATGTCAAGCGTGTGAAAAGCACACATCCAAACTCACTGACTTTCATTCTATCTGAGATCATAATTTAGTTTTTAAAATTGGTAACGCAAGATTGTCTTTCCAACATAAAGTTGTACATGATTAACAACCACATGCTTCTGCCACTCACATGTCAAGAGTTTATTTGAAGACTAGTTTTTGCAAAGTTGCCTTTTGTTTCTACTCCTGTGTTTCTGGCTGCTTGTGTCTTTGAGAACGCTATCAGGGAGTGACAGACACAGTGTGTGGTTTTAATGGCTGCCTTACTGGGAGCAGCTTTAACGTTTCTTTTTAAAGTGGTTTCTCTTTACACTTCTGTTGTGAATTACGAGGGGGGACACAGAAATTCAACCACACAGGAGTGAAGGAAAAGATTTATTGAAAAATTGTCAGGAGGGAAACTCCTGAGGGAGAAAATCAGCTGAAACTCTGCAGGGAGAGAGAGACTGGGATTGTCTTGACTCAGAGAACATGAGAGGTTCTGAATCACTAACCTGCAGAGTCTGATGATGGTGGAGATGCAGCAGGTGCGATGATGTCAGAGGGAAGGGAGTTTGGGAGGGACGGAGGTTCAGCCAGATCACGTGATACTTGAGTGTAACCTGGAAGGTCCAAACACTCCTGGTCATTTTGTGGAGCTTGGTTCTGGAAACTCACAACTTCTAGAGTCTGGGGTCTGAGATCATGGTCAAATACAGACGTGGGTCATTCACAGAGAGGAAGAGAAGGTGGTACTTATCAGAAGGGTTGAGCAAGAATTGGTGGTCAGAAGGCAGAGTGGTCCAGATATCCTATGGGCTGAAGTTATTTGTCATGTGCAAAGCAACAAGAGAGGAGTCCGTGGTCATGAAGTGGGGTCAGTAATAAGAGCGAGAGCAGGAACTTGTATGCTGGATTTCTTCAGAATCAGGGACGAGACGAACAGACAATCTGGCAGGGAGGTGCAGCAGGAGGGAGACTGGGAGTGACACAGGTGAGCCGAGTGAAGCTGATGAGTGGAGGAGTTTAGCAGGGCAAGCAGAAAATACATACATGGACCTGGCATGACATGAATCATTTCACACTTGTACATTTTTCTACAGCTGCTGTATTCATACCCATCTGCTCACAACGACTCATGTTCAGGCTGCTGTTTAATACACCGTATTATCCTACATTATTACTATATAGCGTATATCTTAGATCCTAATATACTGTTTTTTTTATAGTTTATGTTTTGGCTATTTTTATGTATAACTGGGACCTTGAAAACACAGTTTTGTTCCACCTCATGTACCACATGTGATGTGAATGACAGTAAAGAAACTTGAACCTTTATACATGAAATTGTAGGACAATAGTCACCAAATGAGCCATACGTTTGCTAACTAAACACAAATGCTGTGTATAAACAACCTAAAGTTGAAACACATGCTTGATTAATAAGAACAATTCTATATTAGTATTATTATTATTATTTACATTGTTATTGTTATTTTGTTTAAATAGGATAATTCTGTTCCATGGACGATTTTGTTGGTAACCCCTGACTTGGCGTTGTGTCGGCCTAGATTTTTACAAAAGTCCTGATTTTTTTTTTTATTGGGCCTTGTTGAAGGACATTTTTATATAATGTAAATTCAATATTAGCCACTGCTGTTATTTTTTAGTTGATTCAAACAAGTAATTAAAAAAAGGACCCAGAATGCAGTTTCCAAAGTTTCCTTCAAAGTAAAATAAAATTTATGTTGTGTTTTTTGCACTATGTTCCTTATTAGGAGTTGCTTCTGTGAAGAAAGTCCTTTAACTTTGTTTTGAGGGTTTAAACTTTCTTCTTTATCTCCAAAGGCTTTCCTCGAGCGTTACCTCAGTCCCGGTCCCACGCTGCAGTACCTGGACAACAACAGGGGGCGCCAGTGGACACTGGTGAGCGAGGAGCCGGTGACGGCCTCCCTGCGCCAGGGCCAGGTCTTCAGTCTGAAACGCCTCGACTTCGCCCTGGTCGTCACCGTAACGCCCCTCCCCTTCCTGCGCGTGGGCGAGGAGTTTGTTGACCCTAAAAGCCACAAGTTTGTGATGAAGCTTCAGTCAGAGACGTCTGTGTAGGGAACAGGAAATGACTGAACGAAAGACTCACAACTTCAGGTTCTCTTGTGTTCTACCTTGGAGTATTATCACTTTGTCATGGTTATTATTCGCAGATAAATGTGTTAATCAACAAAGACTGCATGATTAAAATATCATGATGTAGTAAACATAGGAGCAGGCAGCAGAAATAGCCAGTCTTGTTTAGGTTTTGTAAAATAAAGAAGAACAGAAAAAGAAGAAATAAACAGAGAAGTGTTCTCTCCTGGTAAAGTCTTCAGGCCTCCCTCTTCACTTCAGTCCTGACACGATTCTTCACTTCTGAACAGTTCCAAGTCTGTGCCTGTAAGAGACGTTTTGTACATTGTTTTTATTCAAACCTTTTTAATATTATATATTCTAATGACACCAATTTGCAACATTTTTATGACACTTTAAATGTAACTCTCTTTGGGCAGGACTTTTCTGAGAACAAGGTTTACTTCCCTTTTCTTTTTTAGTTTCCTGCAGCATAGGGTGACCTTTGTTGACCCTTACAATCAGATTGAGGATGGAAAAAAAAGACAACCAAAAAGCTTCTTGGCTGATTCGATGAGTTAACCCGAGCTGCATGAGTCAGTTATGTGTTTAACTAATACAGTTTAGACAGAACTACAGTGTAATGGCTAACAGTCAAGCAGCACTAAGAACTAACAACACAATTCACTTTATTTTAGCTGAAGTTATTTATGCAATTTTTCAAAGTAAACATTTTACTTGTTTTGCATTCACATAATCTATAAACAGATCTCTTACTTGAAAAATCCAAAAGCTTAACGAGTTAAAAGAAAAAATTGGTTTCATGGTCAGCATTGGATTGATGGTTTAGGTGTTTTGGAAATGGAGTAGTGTGAGATACTCACAAGCAGTAAGTGTCTTCCATGCAGCAGACAGCACTTAAAGCCATATACAGTAAGTGAGAAGCAAGAATAAATTTTGGTTGAGTCAATTGCTAACTGCAGAGATCATTTCTAAAACAACATAAAACAGTTAGAAACCAAGGTACAGGAATGTACTCAAAAGGTGTCACTGGTTTTGAATCTCCAGCTGTACTTAAAGGGCACGCTACCTTAAGCAATAGTTCACTGTTGCACATTTAGTTCGTATATTTAATGGTATATTTTTGGAACTCTGTTAGGATTGAGGTTGGCTCAAAGCCACAAGAATTCAGAAGAGATTTAAAGGTTTTATTATTAAATAAAGAGCTGCCTCTCTCGTCTGGTGTTGGTGGTCAAGGAGCCGGAACTGGGTCTTGTAAGGCTCAATGAGCCGGAGGCAGAGTGCTGAAAAGTGCGGAAACGTCGCCGACGGGGCGGTGTGCGTCGGTGGTCTTGGGTGGGCGATCCAGAAGCAGAGTCGTGGGCAGAAAAAAAAAGGTTGGCAACAGGATCTGATAAAGGCGACAGTACCCTAGAGCAAGGCAACACTCGGAGTCCAAAAAACAAGCAGGTAAAGGCAGCAAAAAGGCAGTTGGGAAGAGGTACAAAAGGGCAAGGCAAAAATCAGAGGTCGAGGGACAGGCAGGAGACTGAACAAGATCAGGATACTAGAGACAAACGCTGGAAGACTACTCACCAAGGGCTTTCGAATTTCTGACACCAGACTTCTTCTTCTAGATGAGATTAATGGCGGTTGGCAAGAAACTGTAGGTGTGCATTACCGCCACCACTGGTATGGAGCGTGGTCCGACATGGGATAAGTCCATGTGTATGCACGATTAAACTAAATGCATTTCACATTCTAGTAAT
>JARVGS010000001.1:7141642-7153399 GCA_031762315.1 Hypsolebias antenori | reverse complement strand
CGAATTTGACGTAAGTCGGAACGTACGTAAATAAATGTGACGTACCTGTTTTACCAAGCGCGTAAACCGATTTTCGAAGTAAGTCCATGGTGATGGCCTTCCTTTTCCTCAATGCACTGCCATCAGAAGAGTCCTCCTTGCGTTTCGGGAGCCATAATGAAGGGCTAACGAAGGGCTAATGGCCTACTGGGATGCTAGTGATGCCATCCTCCTCCGTCCTCCTCCGCCGCAGCACCGCGTACTGTATTCTTCCGCCGCTGCGCCGCCGCGTTACGACGTTTAATGTTGTAAAACTGTCGTAAAAACGACGTAAAAACGACGTAAAAACGACGTAAAAAACGACGTAAAAAACGACGTAAAAACGACGTTAAAAACAACGTTAAAAACAACTTAAAAATGACGTAAAAACGACGTAACTTGAATAAGGGAGATGCGTCGTAACGTTGAAGACTGTCGTAACCCGAGGACTGCCTGTACTTGTTTTAAGGAAATAATGTGTGAAACGATTGCTGATATCCAATTAGACAACGATGGGCAATTTATCACTCAGGGACTGCAAGGACACACAAAAAGGTCAAATTACTGAATATATTCTCTAGAACTTCTCTTATAATTTGGTTTTGAACAAACCGTTTAGACAGCAGCTTATTATGATCAGCTGTTGGGCTGCAGTGTAGAACAGTAGACCCTGAGTTGAATAATATGGTACAGTTGGGCCAAAAATAACATTCAGCAAGGTCTTAAGTGCTTGCCTATGCATACATGGACAACCAGGGACCTTAAGGGAGCCTGAACTTTTAAATTAGAGATTGACAAAAAAAAAAACTACAGGCCTCACAATAGACAATCTTTCTGTCTGGAAAGTCTCTGATACCTTCAGCAAAATGTTGAAAGACATTATGTTTTGACATAGACCTAAAACCTGGTTGTTGTCTCAGGCCATCAGCACTTTCTTGCTAATAAATGTACCCTCTACATTCACACAGACATGCCCACATGTGTTCTCCAGCCGCCTCCATCTATGTCTCTCCTGTGACTTTCGGTCTTACTTTAATGCCTTGTCACACTTTATTTAGCCTCTGTGAAGGAGGAGGAATGGAGGGTGCAGAACTGAATACATTCTGTACAGCAGCACACAGTCATACACGTGCACAAACTGTTGGCTTGTGCACAACCACAAGCAAACTGAGTCAGTCTTTTTTCTGTTACTGTATGATAGATGCCCCTAAAGTATGAAGACAAACAGAATTCAATCAGCTTTTTATTTGGATTTTCTTCCTGGCTTCCTCATTCACTTTTTTTCTATTTTAATTTCTATTCAGACCAAGACCAAGCAGCAACTGAATAAAAGCAAGTGAGGTCCATACAAGTGGAACACAGCGGCTGCTGAGACACATGCCCTTCTTTAAATCTGAATGAAAACAACATTCAGCAGTGATTAAAAGGCTTTTAAACCTTGTCATTTTTATGAGGCATTTAACAGCAGAACTGTACAAAATGAAGGCGCTAGAAGAGTTCGGCAGATATGTTTAGCACATGTTTATTACATGTCACATCACGTGCCCCCATAGTACAAATATCCCACTTTAAATTTTAAAAACATGATTACGGTAGTGACTCAGCAACATCCCGGAAATGCATTAATTTTTTTTTTTTTTGTTTTTTTTTTTGTTGGTGGTGGTGGATCTCAAATATCTCAAAGATCGCAAATAGTTTTATGTCGGATGGCCTTCCTGATGCAACCTAAAACTAAAAAAATAAATTAAAAAAATCTAGATCTATTGCAGTGTTGTATAGAGCTAGGGATCTAGTTAATGATAAAGCAATGTATTTGTTGTACAATGCATTAATAATCCCACATTTAATTTATTGTGTAGAGATTTGGGGTACGGCATGCAAAACTATAACTAAGCCCATTTTTATTTTACTGAAATTTTATGATCTGGTTGACTACAATATTCTTTTAATATTGTACAAGGCGCAGAACTTCACATTACCCTCAAATATCCAAACACTTTTTGTAAAAAGACAGAGTAATTACAATCTTAAGGGTACAGACATATTTGTTATGCCTCAACATAGAACTAGTTTAAAGAGTAGGTCTACTATAATTTATGGAATTGGTCTATGGAATGGTTTAGAAAACAATATTAAAAGTTGCAAATACATTGATTTTGTTTAAAAAAAAATTAAATAAAAATAGGTTTCTGGAAAAATAGATTTAATTTGTTTTGTAGCAAAACTTGTGATTGGTAAAGTGTGATGAGTTATTTATTGTGTAATATCCTTTTGTGGATTACAGTTGTTTAAATGGATTGTTTGAGTTGGTACTGTTAAAAAAGGGGCAGACAATAAGATTTTATCTTCTTCTGCTTCCTTTCATTTCATTTACTGTTGACTTCTTATTTACGTAAAATTGTAAATAGTTTATTTTTGTTTTTCTGTTTTTAAATTGGAATTGAAATGAATGAATAAATAAAATGAACGAATGAAACCTGGCTCAAGCCTGCAACCTCAGCTAGGCCTGTCACGATAAACAATAAATCAATTAATCGCATGATAAATGAAAATTATCTCCTCATTGTCATTTATCTGCTTTATCATTTCTTTGTGTCTCTTTCTACTGGACACTGGATGACAAAAATCTCAACTCTGGCGCCCTTCACTGACCCCTCCCTTTCTCTTTTCTCTTTAAAATCTGTTTTAACCATCCAAAATTGTGTTTATGGATGGTTAAAAGCAGCTAAGCTGAGAAGCTAAGCTACGAGCTAAGCTAACAGGCCGACCTCCGGGGGGAAAAAAAAAAACTCTGTCTTGTTGAAACTCCAAAATTAACGGTTAAAACCTGTGCATTCGTCTAAAAAGTTGTTTTTCTCTGCAAAAAGAAGCTGAGAACTTGTTTACTGATTTTTATTATTAAAAGCTTTGTGTGGGAAAAATGCCATGCTAAAGAACTCAAACCACATTGAGCGTCCGCCACTTTGAGAACCGGAAAAACACGAAGGAGAGACAGCCCATGTCACGTCAAGGGGCCTCCCTCCCATTTTTCTTAAAGAGGCACGCTGCTCGCTCCCTCACTATCCATCCTTCAGTTCAAACAGTATTATACAGTCAGTGCACAGTCAAATGGCCACGTGTGGCTGGTGATAGTATGGTAAGCCATGTTGCCATATAATTGAATTGTCAGCCATGCACGTCTGCTGATGCAATCAAAAGCCCGACACTGACCCGGCCCCACATTAAGCACAGTATTATGTCCCGGCCTGGATCAGGGCTGGGTTCAGGTTAGAAATGACAGCTCTACCACAGAGCAACTTTTGCTCAAGTCTGCCCTTAGATCCTGAAAGCTGAGCGGTGTAAATAAATCCTCTATCGCCAGTGGGTTTAGAAAAGCAGCTGTGTGATGAAGAGGACAGCACACGCTTGCACAGGAAGAAGATAAAGACAGGGATCAATGACTTCCTGGTAGGCTACTGTATTTTTTTTTACCAGCCGTGTTAGAGGCACGTGTTCAGGGAAAAAAATTGTACATATTTGTGTGTTACCATTATGTATTTAATTAAAAGTTTAAAAAAATCTTTCAGAGTAAATATCTCTTGTTACAATGTGGACATTCATGGCTTATAGACAAGTGCAGCTTATATACGTACAAAATAATAATTGTTTTTTAAATTTAGTGGGCGTGGCTTATATTCAGGTGCACTCAATAGTCTGGAAATTATGGTAATGTTTCCTAATTCTGTCTGAATCATATCTCAACCTGATTTAAATTTATTTTTATTTTTGTCCCCAGTCAGTCCCATTTTGGTGCCATGGTTAGTAAATTTCCCCAAATTTGTCCCATTTTTAGCCCTTTTCCGATTGAAGGAAACTAAATTGGGAAAGATCCGAGACAATCCGATAATGCTCAGTCAGGTCATCTGGACAGTGTCTTTTTTGTGGAAAGACGTTTCGCCCTCTATCCAGAGGGCTTCATCAGTCTGAGGAGTCCCAAGTAAACTGTTTTCCACACCAAGCAGTACACTCCTTTAGTGGACCAAACAGTTTGGTGGTGATAAGATGGTTTCTGGGGGCTGTCCTGTCCCCAGATCTGAGACAAGTTACAGATGTTTGTGATAACTCTGACTAATGTGAGAGAAAATATGTTCAGCAAACCTTTTTAATTTGTTCAAAACTCTTATAATAAAAGAGTGAGGCTGTGCAAAGGAGGATATGAAGAACTCTTGCAAATGTTAAGTGAAGCTTCCTTTCAAATGCCAACTGCACTTTGTCAACAACTATTTCAGACAAGTCAGTCATGGGAATAATCCATAAGAAGTAATCTTGTAGAGTTTAGCACTCTTTGTTTTTGTTTTTTAACATTTGAAAAAAAGTGAAAATGTGAGGAAACTCACAAAGTCAACCCAACTGTACCCTCCACATGTCATGTTCCTCTATCTGCTTCCAGCACACAAACCGCATGGTTCTGTGACATTACGACTAATTTAAACCCCACACAAGCTGCGAGGTGAACAACAGATGCTCAGGCTTCTTCGATGGTGTGGGAAATGTCAGCGCTGCAGATGGTGGACTCTTTTTATTTACTGTTATTTTTGCGAGGTCCGGCTGCGACATGTCCTCTCGGCGCAATGCAAAATATCTCATCCATAAACATTGTGTGTGGCTGTTGACGTTGTGTTTAGCTCGGCAGGCTGCAGAGAAGGTGGCAAACTACTGTATGGGTCTTTTTATTATGCAGCTCAGCACCGCTCTTTGTTTTGAAGCAACAAAGATACAGCGCACAGTTAAAAAAAATGGAATATTAATCTGTCCGATACAAAAATAGCCCATTTTCAAGCAGGTTGTTAAAATGTATGAAAGAGACATTTTGTTTATCTTTGATGGTTATCTGTGGTTTTACATCTCAGTTTTGTGGAGACACGCATAGAGTAAAAACATCCAAAGCCAGTTTTAAGCACATGTTTCCTCTGCAGGTTCTTGGCTGTTCTTTGTTCTTGCATGGTTAAATCCTGGAAATACTGCTGCGCCTCTGAATTTGCACAAAGATGAAGCAAAGGGTCCTCTGACATAAACAAGTATTCCACACAGTCATGATTACGCACCTTAAAGTCCTTCATCATTTACCTCTCTGCAACCACATCTACGATCTATAATGTTTATACCTGCATCACTGAACGACACTCCTCCTCTACGCAGAAAGAATGAATAATCACTTCTGCATCAACCTCGTTAAAAATATTGCATTCTATAAACCATGCCTGCAATTCAAAGTCTAATTTAGCATCACGCTAAAATGCTCTCAGGGTACATAAATGGTCTGAACGCCTCTGCTCGCTGATGTTGATGGAGGAATGTAATGAACAAACCATTATTGAATTTGATGAAGTGAAAGACAAGAAAACTGAAGTGAAATGAAACAGTAAGAGTGTTTTGGGTAACGAGGCATTAAGACAGCTAGAACAAAGATACGGAGTGTCTGTACATGGCGCTGTACATATTTTGTACCAATAAAAAACATTTGTAAACAGAAATAACTTTTCATCCTAAACATCAGGCATGTTTACTGAACATGATGGAGTACAGTAGTCCCTCACTTATCGCGAGGGCCCTGCGATAGGTGAAAATCTGCAAAGTAGGGATGTTATATTTATTTTAGTATTTATATATTTTTAAGGCTTTATAAACCCTTCCCATACTCTTGCAATGTTCTTAATGTTCTAAACTCTAAAAGAGCGCAGCGAAAGACAGCAGACATACTGATGCTATGGTTACTGAGACAATCCCGGGAGCCGACTGGCCATCAGGTGCACAAGGACATTTCCCGGTGGCCTAGCCCGCTCAGTGATTGCAGAGGGGCGGGACCAAAAGCTCGGTTCGGGTCGCGTTTGATTATTTTAAATAAACAATCCATGCTGCTCACTCAAGTATCTGCCTCACTGAAGCTCCCTGAGCAGTAGCGCAGGGGTAAGACAGACCCCATCCCGCCCCTCCTTTCTCTTTCTGAAGCTGTCTGTCACAGCAGAGCAGAGACACACGCAGGTTATGTGCCCACCTGTTGTGTCTCTGCTCTGCTGAGAAAGACAGCCTTGGAAAGAGAAAGGAGGGGCCCCCTGCAGGCCAGGCCACCAGGAAATGTCCAGGTACTTCCGTTGGCCAGTCCACTCCTCAGCAAAATGCTCTCTCCGTTAGGTCGGCCTCTATCAATCAGCCAGTTGTGTCTTGTGTACAATCTTATGTTGAAAACCCACAAAAGAGCAAGTTCACAAAAGCCAAACTGCAAAGTATCGAGGGACTACTGTATTACTATGGTCCATTTTAGAACATGGAGCATTTGTTAATGAGCTTCTTAAAAAATACAAGAGAGAAAACTTTTCAACACCCACTTTTTAAGAAATGTGTGAGTCCACTTGCACCAATATTTGTAAAATTATGTTGAGTGGATCAGATGTTATGGTTTGGAAAAGCAAAGAACTTGTATAACATGTTACCTTTATTTCTGACCTTGAACTTAGCTGGGGAGATGAAAATATTATGCAACACACCATCTAGTAAGGGTAGAAATTTGCAAGAAATTTTGTTTACTTATCTTGAGTGGAATCTGAAGCTATGAATGGACCTTGAATTGACCTTGAATTGCGACACTGACCTTGGCGCTGGGTTGATGAAAAGTGTACATAAAACACCATCTAGTGATGATGCGTAAGTGTAATATGTTTCATAAAATTATCTTGAGTGGACCAGAATTTATGGGCAGGACAAACCAAAACCTTGTTTGAACTTTGACCTTGATTTGTGACCTTGATCATGAGCTGGGGTAATGAACGGTGTAAGTGACACCTCTTGTTATGATGCATATTTCTTTGAAGTTTTGTTCAATTATCTGGAGCGAATCAGAAGGTATGGGCTGGAGAAGAGAAAGTTTAGTCACATATAAATGGAGTCCATTCGACAATAAGTCTGCCTTCGACAGGCATATAAAAACACTGAAACACATCTGATGCACCATTAAGTGGCAAAAATATTCATTTTAACGATGTAGTAGTTTTAGTAAAAAAATATATTTTTAAAGTAATATTTGTAACATGACAAAAGATTTTCTGAAAACAACTGTAGCTCTTTTTTCCCTTTTGAAACTATTTATAACCACCCACATTTTTTTATGTTGTTGGTCCGGGGAGTCAAACCAGCAAACTTCTGATCACAGACCCACCTGTAGAGATGTTGCCACTTAAAGAGAAATAAATGGAGAAAAAAAAGCTGCAGAGGCAGAATCACAAGTCCACAACATTCATATTTTTTCTTCACATCTTGTTTCTCCTCCATGGATAGGTGATCAAAGTAATCTTGACTCGAGACAGCAGGAAAATTGACACACTTGTATGGCCGTTTCCCATTGCTCACTGTTGTGCACCACAATATTTTGCCACAGCCAGTGTAGCATGGCAGTCACGTGACTGAGAACTATTGATGATTGGTCTGTTGGCTTTGTTAAAAAAAAAAAACATTTTGAAAAAGAATAGTTAACGCACTATCTATTGTGTCTTAAATTAAGGGCCAAAGTGACACAATGTGATGTAGACATAGGTGTTGCAACAGTTATATGTAAAGGGGACGTGTCCCCCACCACATTTAAAAGATATTCATTTGGACCCCCCCACCACCACCACACACACACACACACACACACACACACACACACACATTTACAATGAAATATTAGTTCACCCAGCGCTGTTTCCACCTCTTCGTGAACAAATCCATTCCATCTGATTAATAGGAGAATATTCAAACCACTAAAAGTCCACTCCAGGTTTTCTAACCTACAACTCACCATACCGCGTGCAGGGTTTCCCCGAGATAACTTGGCTTGGCATCACGCTCATCTCTCAGGGTTTTTTCTTGACGAGGCATGGGGAAGAAGGGGGAGATACCTCTATGTTGCACGCTAGATTAGTGCTACGTTAGTATCGGAAGTTGTTGTCCAGGGTGGGTGGGGTTTAGGACGCGCAAGAGAAGCTGAGCACTACATCTATACCATCTTAGCTAGCGCGTCTGTATTGCGCTAAGTTAGTGCTAGCAGTTCTCAACGTGGGGCTGAGGCGAGAGCTGTAGGTGAGAATATTCTAAAATAGTTAATGAATCTAGTGTAGGTAAACATAGATGTCTAACAGCTCGTTAAACAAGATTGCAGGAATTGGCATCTACTTTATTCAAGCGTTTTTTGGGGAGGACCCTCTAGACCCCCTACCAGTGTATCCCCCCCACCCCACACATTAGAAATGCTTCTGACACCAATGGACATAAGGATCACACAAGGGAATGGAATTCAGCCCAATTTTGGCCCCCTATAACCGCCCATAATTTAGAGAAATTCTAGATCTGCGAGAATCTGTTGACTATTCAGCTACTCCTGTCAAAACATAAACTAAAACAAAATATCAGGTTTTTGCAGAATCATGTCGGTTTGGGTACAGTGAGACATTAAAAATAACAAAAAGCAGAAAAGAAAGGACATTAAAAGGTACTGTAAGAGGTAAACAAAGTTTTGCTCAAATGATTTATGGCTTATAAAACTGACATGCGAATGATATTGTGCACTGAGAAGTGATTCTCTTTTAAAATCTGTATATTTTATCTCAATAGCAAAATGTGCTTCACCTCTAAACCCAGAAAGAGAAGTCTGACGTGAAATTAGATTGACGGAGGCTGAATCTGCTGAGCATGAAGAAAATAAAGAGGGGAGCAGGACCAAATGAAACGTGACTGTGAAACTCACAAAGACATAGAGATATACTAATGGGACAAGACACAAGTGAGTGGATAAATTCACAAATGCAGCTTAAAGTAAACCCTTGTTTGAAGGGTGGCATCTCAAATTTGTCACCCTAAAGTCTTTGGCAGAAAAATCTGTGGAAGATAGACACAAAAAAAACAGCAATACACAGCATGTGTTTTAGTTTTACTGCTAGCTGTGCCAAACGACAGAGTACCTGGTATACAGCAAAGTGTCCCTTTGCCAGCTGGTGTCCAGCTGGCAAAGGGACAACAACAACTGAACAACATTGCCTGGTCCATGTCCAGGTCTCAGCCCAGGTGATGCCCTGTCTCGCACATTGCTACCTCAAGGGTTGAATTATCTACCTCAACAACAGACTCCCACAAGCAGCTCACAAGTGAATTGGAATGTGTGAATTTGTCAAGGGTGATGGTAAAAGTGGGAAAAAGGATACGTAAACTTAAGAGCATTAAGCGTGGTTGCACAATACGACACAGGTGTAAAAATGTGGACCTCTCTAGGCATAGTGCACTACGTTATGACAAGTACACACTCACGCTGACGTAAAAGAAAGGTGCAATGGTGATTATATCCACTTCTACACAACTAATCCCTTTCATCATGCTGCACGTATAAACAATGGAGTAATTCATTTTTGTTTTTGCACCCGAGTGTATACCATAGAAAAGAATGTACAGTACTGCATTCCTAAACAGGACACCCCCTCGTTTTCAAGAGGTGAATGCAAAACACAATTTATAAGAAAAAGCAAAAGATGAATTCTTCAAAGATATAAACCTTATGACAACTACAGGTAGTCCTCGACTTACAGCGCCCTCGACTTACAGCAACTCTGACTTACGAACGGGTGTGCGGCGCAGCGTTAGCATACATTTTACATGTATTCCCTCGTCTTATGGCAAAAAATCCGGACTTACGAACGGGTGCGGCGCCACGTGTAATGAGCTCCAACTTACGGCAAAATCGGGTTACGAACGGTCCGTAGGAACGGAACCCGTTCGTAAGTTGAGGACTACCTGTATTTCAGAAAGCTGATGTACATTTATAAGAGAAATATATACATACATATACCACAGATGGCACACACACAGCTGTGTCATGAGCTCACCATAATCACTTCTGGTAAAGCATCTACACCGTGGCAGCTCACGTTTCTCTGACATTCTTGCTAAATTACTAAAGTGATGATTTGAATAAGATTATCTGAGATAACATTTGCAAAAAAAAACTGTTTTGTTTAAAGTAATGTTACCTTTAGTACACCTGTAAGAAGCAAAGTGATGACAAATGGATTGTTCAGAGTAATTTTGAAATGATTCCATGACCACATTAAGACTCCGATCTGTCTTTGTTTTATAATGAACTCTCAGGCCACAGGGGAAAAGACTTTTACTCAAAGGAATCAGTACAAGATAAACATTATACAAAGAAAGGATGTGTTTTTGCTTTTACTCTGTGAAGTTGCTTCTGTGCTTTAAGCCATTAATAGACTTACCAGCATATTCTCATGGCATGAACACAGATAACATGTTCCTTCAGAGCCCTTTGCGGGTAATGTAGATGCGATTTAAGCTTTTGTGTACCATTTTACACAGCTAAACCTAAACTCAAGCCATAATGTTACACATCCATAATATATTCTGTGTACTGTCTTGCTGAATTTTGTCAGCTGGGGTCTGGACCCCTCCCCCAATTTGGGAAAAACAATGATGGACTCCCCACACCCCATTTATGCATTCATGTCTTTCAAAAATGATGCTCCCCCCCCCCCCCCTTCAGTCTAACACTGGTTCGGTCCATTAATCCTGGCATGTGGGATGTGCACCTCAAGACTGAAGAAGAGGAGAGATGTGACTAGCTCAATATAGCATAATGGTTAGCTATCGTGCCTATGGGAGAACAAAATTTGAGCCTTGTTGAAAACCCTAAAGATTTTCATTATTCTACTCAAACCAGAATATTTAGGCCTTTTGTAGATGGCAATAGTAATATTTTAATAATGTTTAAAGGTGCCTTTGATCAGTGGAATGATAGCTCTCGTTTCATCATTGCAGCGGCGTAATTGATGATGACAGACACCACAGTAAATCAATGTGTCTGAAGAACGGTTTTGTTCTATTTAGTGGATTTTATTTATTGGACATGTATTTTGTCAAATTATTGTATTTCTTTACAGTTTTAAAATATTTAAAACTGCTACAGATCAGTGACAGATATTTAGAGACCACAAAAGTAACTTAAAGCAAAATGAATACTGTATATCTTCAACCTGGTTCTAAACAATCTTCAGATTGAGGAAAACTACACCCATATTTAATGTACATCGACGGCTTCACATTGTTATTCACCTGCTAAGTGAGCATGTTTCCATGGCAACATCGGAGCAGCATGCAGTATACCTCTGTGGTCATGATTAATTTTCCTTTTAGATTTGATTATCGTGTATGGATGCATGTCAGATGTTTAACAACCTGTTCATGTAGTTTTATAGTCTAGCAGCACTTTCGCATAGTAGTGGATCTATCAGTTTGCTGGAAACACCCAAACTAGTTGTTAATGTGCAAAAGGAGGACCATCAGCCTAACAACCAAGCATTAGTTCCATGATGGATGCTTGCTATTCACAATGGGAATTCTTTGGAATTATTTTAGTGAATTATTTAGGAATTCACTAAATTAGTCAAATTGACAAAAACTCCTGGATGGAGATCATGCAGCCGTGTATGGAGAAGTCTGTGAAAAGTGTGGTGCTTTCTTTATGATAGATTTGTGGCTAAACGACAGATACAGGGACAAGTACACGCTCTGGCATGAAGAAACCTGTGTGGTGATGTATACTGCAGTGGGAGAGGTTTCCCAGGAACTTTCTAGTACAGGTAGTCCTCGGGTTACGACGTTTTGAGGTTACCACGCATCTCCCTTATTCATGTTACACGGTTACGTCGGTTTTACGTCGGTTTT
>JARVGS010000001.1:6937338-6948230 GCA_031762315.1 Hypsolebias antenori | reverse complement strand
AGACAGGTCCCTCTTGTAAATGAGTCCCCGTGGCTCAACGAGGCTAGCCTGTATAAATAAAGGTTGAATGAAAAATGACCTTGCACCCTCATCTCTCTGAGCTACTTCAACTGTATGTTACTTCTTGGGTGCTGAGACCATCTGATCTGCTGCTTTTGGCTGTTCCAAAAACCAGATTGAAGCTCAGAGATTGGGTCTAAACTTTGGAACAATCTGCCCCCCAACATTAGACAGGCCACTTCACTTCCTGCTTGTAAATCTCTTTTAAAAAAACACACCTGACGTTTAACACAGTGTGGTTTGATTCAGTATTTTATTGTTCTGTGTTTTATGGTTTTCTTTTGATGCTTTTAATTATTATTTTACATTAAATTCCTCCCATTGATTTTTATTGTTACGCACGTTGGTTAAAGTTGCGGTTTTAAATGTGCTTTATAAATAAAGTTGACTTATTGTAGTTTCACTTTCAGTACTTTGCTCCTGCTCCATAAATACAACAGTAATCTGGAGTAGCCGCTAAGAGGCAAGTTTAAATGAAAACACTGGATGAAACAGTCGTGTCAGATAATTGGTTCTGACTGCACAACTTCAGAATTCATACACACAGGCTAACGTGTGTAGCATCCATATTTACTTCTTTAAACATGTATTAAAATGCATGTGACGCCACATCTCCTGTGCATGTGGGTTGCTTCAGGGCCAGAAGCCGTTCCAACTAGTCAGATGGAGATCACATTTAAATTATAATGTGAATGACCAAATATTGGATCAGCGCAAAAGTTGGAATAGATGGTTAAGACCTGAAGAGTGAACATAGTCTTAGTTTCAATATTTTCTGGAGGTAAAAACTTTTCCAACTAGGGCAGTTTCAATTTTTTTCCCCAGTAATTCTGTTGAACAAAAATTCAGAAGCAAGAACTGATCATCGATTGATTTTCAAATTATTTTTTTTTAATGATCAGGACAATCCTCCCCTGTAAAATATAGAAACCAGTGACCACAGCTCTTTATACACATCCAGCTCTTCCTGTTTTCCCAGAATTCACTTGACAGAATGTATGCGACACCATTAAAAACAGTTTTGGCAAGATGAAGCACAACGTGCACTTACAGTACCAGATTTTTCGGCCTATACTGTAAGTCGTGTTTTGTTTGTTTTGTTTTTTTTTTTTTGCATATTTTGCAAGCCATGTGACTTATAGGCTGAAGCGACGTATTTATGGATTCTTTCTCATATTTATAAACAAATTTTTGGCTGAGATATGACCGTTTTCATTCATCCTGAATGAAAAGAATTGAACAGTGCCATTTTCAGCCACTAGATGGCAGAAGAGTAGTAGTGGGAGTATGGCATGCCATTTTATCATGCAATAGGTAAACGTGGCTATAATGACAAATTCAAAAAAGTTAAAACAAAAACAACTGGACTTTATTTATTATACAGTACTTTATACTTTATTGTTTTTTATCTTGAACTTTTTTTTAATTTACCATGTCCTGGATGACTGAGCATCTTCACCAGCTATTAAAGACACAATCAGCTTGCCACAGTGCCCCCACCTTCGTTCTGTTTGCTGATTGGAGCAAGTTAAAACAGCTGCACCACCCTGGCGAAATGCATCTAATTTGATCATTAAAGTGCATTTATTAAGTAAAAGTTCAACTGAGACAGCAAACAATTGTTTTAGGTGCTTTTCTTGTTAAATTTCGAATAAATGAGCAGCGTTCTTCTTCCCTTTTTCCTCCTTCTGCGCGCTCCCGGAGCACCGAGGCAGCAAGCACTTTCAAATGCAGCTGATTTGACCGTTAAAGTCCTTTTATTAAGCAAATGTCAGCCGGAGACACACCTTTATTATAAAGTCGAGCAAACAATTGTTTTTAGGTGTTCATCTTGTTAAATTTCTAAGAAGTTAGCAGAGGCTCGTCCCTCTGAGCATACTCATTATGCAAATCGGGTTTTGAACTGCAGCTGATATGACGTCAAAGTGCATTTATTAAGCATAAGCTAGACTGAGACATAGCTTTACTATATATTGAGCATGCATCAGTACCTTTACTATAACTTCAAGCAAACAAATAATTTTTTAAAAGTGTTAATCTTGTTAAATTATTGTGGAAGTCCTCTTGTGCATGCTCCCGCGGCCACCATTTGGCAGCCCATCAATTTTTGGCACAATATCAGCCCACATTTCCGGGTTGTCAGCGGTGACGCATAATAGATGCGACGTATACAGCAAAGTGGTGTATTTATGGATTTTTCCCCTTTTTTTGACAAATTTGGACTGATGCAACTTATAGGGTGGTGCGACGTGTACGGCAGAAAATACAGTAGATTGTAAGAGGACAAGATATCCACAGCTTCATGTGCCTGCACTGCTCTAGACTTCTAATGGCAGGAAGGTCAAGAGCGGAGCGGCCATATTTAGAGCTTTTTAGTGTTAGCTTAGTAATGTCCTGAACAGAAAGTGAGTGCTGCATAAAAACTAAATAAAATGTAAGTAAAGTGAAAAAAGAGAAACTCACCAGTCAATTAAGTAAATATCAGGGGTCAGGTTGTTTTTCTTGAAATGTGCAAAGAGCTTTGGTAAATTTTCTTCAAAGAACACTTCAAAAGCTTCAAAGTACGTCAACATCTGGAAGAAGAGTGAGAGATGCTAGAAAAACAAAGTACAGTGTTGTCACTGGTAAAAATGAATGAATGCAAACAGGCCGCAGAGAGGATGATTAATGATGATTACACCACAGAGTGGAGTGAGGTTTCAAAGGACAGAACAAGAATCTTGATGCTGTTCTACTGCAGCTGGATCAGAGCTCAGACTGTAAACAAAACAAGTTAAAACAAGACTAATCTTTTTATTTCTGCATGTTATTGAGACTTTGTAACAGTAAGAATGAACACTAGAAAGTTTTTGGAGAAACTGACAGGGACTGCCACGTGGCGGCCATTTTAAAACTTTGATTTGACAGTACTATGTGTTGGAGTTTGCTCTCAGGTACCACGATACATTTCAGATGAATATGGAAAAATAAAATCAGTGAGTTATAGTCATTTTTTTTCTTTTAAGCTATGGTGGCCATCTTGGATTTTTAATTTACATCAGGAATGTATAACAACTCGCTCTCAGCTACAGCCACACCAAATTTCAACTCAATATCTCAAACAATGGCTGAGTTGTAGTCAATTTTGAGTTTTCTGAGATAGCTGTGGCAGCCATCTTGATTCCAAAATAATAATAATAATGTTATGTATTGTCATCATTGTATGTCTCCATACAATAGCAAAATTGGCTCTCTGCATTTAACCCATCCACCACCGGGTGGAGCAGTGGGCAGCTATGGAAAGCGCCCAGGGTGCAACTGGGGATAAGGCGTCCTGTTCAGGGACACCATGAGATGTGCAACGACCGGGGATCGAACCTGGGACCTTCAGGTCCCGTGTCGGCTGCCCTGACCCTCCAAAAGTTAATCAGTGTTTTGTTCAGAGACCTCTCCGCTCTAGGTCATGTGACCTCACTGTGGCAGGTGAGCTGGTAAGAGTTCTGTCAGCTTTTCTCAATTAGAAAAATGGCGTCTTTGTTTGTAAATTACGTTGCCATGGTAACACAAAATGCAGATAAAGTAAGAGCACACATCACAGCGCCGAGCCGGTCGTGTTGATACAACATTTGTGGAAGTACATGTTGTGGTTTGGACTGCATTAAAGTTGGTAGTAGACCCTTTTCAGGTGGATAATAATAGGCGGCTGCCTTTCTAGGTGGTCCCCAACTTTAACGCAATTTAAGATTTGATTAAATAAAATGAATTATCAATGAAGGGGAATTTTCTTTTGTACACATTTTTTACAAAGTTAAAATGTGTATTTTTTCCATTTAATATAAAAAAAAACGGCAATTTGCATGGAAATGCTCTTCACAACTGCCTACAATGACTGATTTTACAACTTTTTTTGTGTTTGTGGAACATTCAGAACACTTTGTATTAATTAGAAGTAAATGATGGTTGTATAACCTTTGGCACTACATGTAAGCGTTTTTTGTTTTTTTTTTACCCTGCCCCATAGTTTAACACTCACTTGGTCTAAACGTAGTACAAGTGTTACAGTCAACGTTGTGTTTAAGAGGTGAGACATAAAGTGGTGACTGAAGTGTGCGTGTGTACTGACGAGGCTGTGGTCCACTCTGAAGAACGCCATCTGACAGGGCTTGTTGAGCAGGTTGGCAAAAGCTATGAAGGAGTCGGCCGTGTCCAGATTCAGGATGAGCACAGCAGCGATGAACGACATGCCCTGCACCTGAACACAACAGGAAGGGGTTCAAAAATAAACGGATCATGCTGATGTGCTGCAGCTCTGATCAGCAACACGAGCAGTTCAAAGAGAAACCAAGAGGCCCGTGCACACACCGTGCATGCAGAGGTGAATGCACACTCATGGGATGGGGTTAGTGCAGTAAAGAAAGTCATGTCTCTGTTTAAATGACAGCGCGGGGCTGTGGTGAAGATTTGACCCAGCATGTCTACAAACAGCTTAAAGGACTAAACACACTGGACCGTGTCTCACTGCTGGAACACTTTATCACCATAAACCAGTTCAACGTGTAAAAACAGATTCTGCTGACATAGAATGATAGCTTCATAAAAACATCTTAATAAAAATACTTCTTTATGTTTTACTCCTCTTGGTTCAGGTAAACACAGTTTAAGGGGAAAGTATTGATGTGAACGCTCATGAAGCAATCACACAGTTGTGATCCATTTTTATTTTGTATGTTTTCGGCACGTTTCTCGTCCGGCCGTTTTTAAGCTATAAATCATAAATCAAAAATGTTCAGCTCTTTCCTGATATGACTTTTGATATTGGTGCAACTTTAGCTTTTTAAAACATTTAGCCCTTTCCTGTCACTTTTTCCCTCATAGTAAATAAATGGAGCTCATTTTACATCCTTCAAATCTTTAGATCTGTTACAACCTTTTACTGCTCCTTTCACATTTTGTTCTACTTCAGCTTCTTGTGCAAATTTAAACATTTTCAGCTGTTTTTTCAGTTGTTTTGTAGTCCTTTCAGATTATTTCTGCTAATTATAACATTTTTGTTCTTCTAACTTCTTTCTGCTAATTTCAGCTCCTTTTATTTTATTCCTGCATGTTTAAACCTTTTCTACAATTTTAGCTACTATATAGCAGTTTTAATCCTAATTTAAGCCTTTTCAGCTAATTACATGTTTTGCACTTAAACTTTTTAGCCTAATTCAGCAAAAATGTGCGCTCTCCACTTTCTTCTGGCAGTTTCAGCTTCTTTCAGCTTTTTTTGGCTACTTTTCAGTTGTTTTTTTTGGTTGTTGCTAATTTCAGCTTTTTGCAGATAATTTCTACCTTCTGTGCTCATTTCTGCTTCTTTAGGAATAATTGGACAAATGTGTGTTCTTTCCGCTTTCTTATGCTAATTTAAGCTTGTTCTACCGTTTTAGAAACATTTTAGCTAATTTCAGCTGTTTTCAGATAAAGTCAAGTTTTTATTGGTAATTTCTGCTACTTTCACCCTGATTAACTTATTTCTGCTAATTTTAGCTTGTTATGCTCATTTCAGCATTTTTCTATTTCAGCTATTTAGGTGTTTTTATAAACATTTTGCTTTTTCAGCTAATCCCACATTTTTAGCTCATTTCAGCTCTTTCAACTTCCTTCTCGTAGGTTAAGCTTCTTTCTGCCTTTTCAACAACTTTTTATGTGTTTTGAGCTAATTTTAGCCTTTTTTTTAGACAATTTCTTAATTTTTGTGCTCATTTCCGCTTACCGTATTTAAATATAATTCAGCAAATATGTGTTCTTTCTGCTTTCTTCAGCTGATTTAGAGCAGATCTCTGCTTGCATTTCGGCTACATTTCAGCAAGTTTTAGCTAATTTTAGTTATTTTCCAGCAAGTTCTTCTGCAAAAAGCATTCACACTGCATTTTTGCAGGTAATGCAGTTTTTCTAGTTTGAACATTTCCTCTCATCGTATCAATACAACAACTTTGTTTGTTCCAATGAATACCTAATTGACAAAGGTAGCAATTTTTACAACTTTTAGTTTTTATAAACACTGAAAATATACATTTAGCTTGTTTCAAATATAAAAAGTACTATAATTTGTTTGCACTTTTGCAAAACCAAAAGAAAATTTCTCTACATGTTTAGTACTCAATCCTGACAGATCTACAAACCAAAATGTATTTTCACATCTCAAAGATGTGACTCAGAGAAAAACATCCTCTCTGCTTTATGGTTTTATCGTCAGCGTCAATACACACAGCTCACAGTGGAGTTAAACCCCTGCCATCTTCTGACTTTGGTTTTTGATTTAAACAGAGCATGATTCAACAGAGCACGTCTACTTTTGCTGTGGTTTGTATATACAGGTAGTCCTCGGTTTACAGCCGACTCGGTTACCAGCCGTTTCGCATTTACAGCTTCTGCCCCAGTGACGTCATCACACCTCACGTTGCCTTTTTATGCAGCATTTTATATTTTTTCTTTTTTTTTTTTTAGGGTATTGTGTTAGCTAACTGCTTGGAATCATATTAAAACGGCGTTCTAAGTACGTTGTTGTTGTTTTACATTGAAAAAAACGTGTTTAAAAAGACGTTACGGCCGCCATGTGCTTTCAGTTTCGGTTTAAGGCTAAATCGGTATCCGGCCGGGCCGTTGGAACGGAACTAGGCCGTAAACCGAGGACTACCTGTATATGAAATTTTCTGTTCAATGCATGAGATGACTTCTGTTGTGACTTGGCGCTATATAAATAAACTGAATTGAATTGAACTGAAGCAAACGGCACTGTTAATCTTAGATCATTTGATTTATTTTACTAAATCAAAAAGAAAGGCATCCACAACTATAGCATTGTGTATACTATATATTGTTAGATTCATAAGCTTTTTCATTAAAACTGATGTACAAATATGATGGACGACACCAAAATGCATGATTGAGAAAACATAACATAATCTCATTACATAAAACTGCCATCTGGGAGAAGTTGGTAGAAACTCTGCATGTTCCAGGTGCAATTACTTCAGGGCTCCATATGGTGTTCATTTTTTTAACTGTCTCTTCATTAACTGCATGGCTTTATTTGTTATCCACGAGCTTCCCCGTAGGTGGATCATCAACCATTCTTCACTGAGACACGATTCTGTCCACAGAACAGACTGAAATGAAATGAAACAGATACAATCTCTACTGACAGAAAGTCTGGCAGGGTACAAATTAAAATGGGTTGATGGGGCACAGAAGGATAATACACTAGTGCAGTTGCATAAGTGGAAAATTACAACGCAAGGAGACTTGAAACTCACTGACATAGTTGTTCATTAAGGAAATAAACGTAACAGTCATTATAGACATTTTGAATAATTTAAAGAAGTTTGCATGTCATCAGCATAAACATCATGAGCCAAAACCGAGTTAAAATTAGATATTTTCTCATTATTTTCAACACCACAGACATAGAACAAAATAGAGTTCTCTAATAATAGGTCCATTTTAATGCAGAGCATCATTTTGTTGTAGACTCATGGAAGTGTCATAAACTTAGTGAGATGCTTGGGGGTAATAAGTTTCTCTAAAGTTGTCTTAACATGCACTTACAGCCATATGCACAGAAGTTCTTGGACAAGTGATAATGTGATCTTTTGCGTTGTCGATTTGGTGGTTCAGCACCTTCTGAAACTTTATTCTGGACGAAGTTTTTACACAAGAAATTGTGTCAACAGATCCCCCAGATTCTGTTTAGTCCAGTGGCTGGCAATGGCATGCTTTGAGTCAAGTAGCTTGCTTCACATTATTGAGTTGAAAGAGCCAAGCACAATCACACAGTCCTCCACACACACGCAACTCTGGGAACGCACTTATGGTGCCATGGCTGTGAAGAGTGAGCTTTGAAAAGCTTTTTGAGCATAGTTTACTAAGATGGGTCCATCCTAATGGTGGTAGTCCTTTTTACTGTGTGGACGGTTGCCCAGTGTGTGATCCAGCTCTGAGGCAATACCTGCTGTGATTTTTGGAATCACCTGAAATGCACAGAACAAAGACAGAATCCATCATCCTGTTGTAAAAAATGCTGAGCAACAAGACAGATGAATTAAACGCTTAAAAGAAGTGAAAAGGCACCTGAATGGCTCCCAAGTTTTCTGTCAGCTGACTTGGATTTGAGGCTCCGAGGAGCACGGAGCTCACTCCCTCGTTTCTCAAGCACCAGGCTAAAAGTCAGGGAGAGCAGCGCTTTCAGAGGTATAATTAAGATGTCAAGGCAGAGAGATGCTTATTGCAAACAGTTATAAAGTTTTGACTTCATGTCAGGAAGCAAAAATTAGATTTGACAGAAATAAAAGCAGAGGCAAAATGACTTTTGTCAGCTGTCATTTACCTATGGCTAATTGTGGCAGAGTACAGCTGAGTTTTTCTGCGATGTGAGTCAGTTCTTTTAGTTTGGCTTGCTGCTTTTTTCCATCCTCGCTCGTTATCTTCTCCCTCAACCACTGGTACGGCTAGGGAAGACGTTAAATAAGCATAATCACAATCACATCTCAAAACTGGACTGCAATGAACTAACTATAACCGGGAGGGTTTGATGAAATTCAGCCTCTACCTTCATGGCAGCCCTGGAAGAATCTGGGATGCCATTTTCATACTTTCCAGTGATAATCCCACAGGCCAGAGGAGACCAAGAGACCACACCAACACCTGTGATGAGACAATGACCTCTGAAGAATCTCAGATGATTCGTTTTGACGGCAGGATAGAAACTTACAACACACCTACCTATTTTGTGGTAGATCTCTGGAAGTTGAGTTTCCACTTTCTCCCTCTGGAAGAAATGATACTCAGCCTGCTCGCACACCGGAGGAATCAGATTAAACTGCCGGGCCACAGAATACGCTTCCTAATTAAATGGTGAAAAGAGGAATGGAGAATGTTCAAGAGATAAGGAAACTTAACGCTGACCTTTATTTTAATAACATTTGTCTTTTCCCCACAACCTTTCAGCACAGCAGCCTGTTTTCTATTCACTTTACCTTCTAATGTCTAAAAACCCTTGGCTTATTGAGAAATAATAAGAAAACCGTAATGAGATAAAAAATGGATTTCATGTGCAACAGATTTTTTTTTCTTCTGAAGTTGGTTTATCGCCGCATGATTTATTTATTTTTGTTTAGCATTTGAAAATTATTTGGCAGCTAATTAGGTGTGGAGATTTTATAGAGCAAAAAATATTACATGAAACTAATTCTTGCTTTTATACGCGTAACTGAAACATTTTGTCAGTGCTGATCTAAAGTGTTAAATTAGCTGCGAATGCATTTCATTGCCACAAGCACTGACTGTTTCCCCCGCAATAATAACCTCTATTGGGTGATGTTTTTTGATTTGCAATCACTTACCATGATCTCCATGGCAGACCAACGAGATGTTCCCCAGTACATAGCCATCCCCTGGTTGATGACATGAGTCATTGCTCTCACTATTTCTGTAAAAAACAAAAATATTTAAGAGCAATTGAGCACCTTGTCAATTTTTGAACATTAGATGGTGCCACAATCACATATGGGTACCCTCCCCCTCCAAAATAAATAAATAAATAAATAAATAAATAAATAAATAAATAAATAAATAAATAAAAATTTAAGTTGTTAAAATTGGCATCCTAAACCTTCAAAAAAAAATTCAGTTTGCACTTTCCTCATACCATTAAAAAAGTTTTAAAGACGTTAACAGGACAAAAACGGGCATCTTCAGTCGTCACCTCCTTTAAAACTAGTCTGTCAGCAGATATTTGAGGTCACACTACTTAGTGCAGATAAAAGCTGCAGGGATCAGATGAGAAGACTTGCTATGACACAGTGCTGCTCGTGCAGAATTAAACAAGTTCAAATCAGAGAGGCCAAAGTCACAGCCAGACCCTTCAGATGTTTGTATTTCAGAAGATGGCATGCTATATTTGGTGATCTTACAAATGTGTTTGTTATGTAAAACCTTTACAAAATCATTTAATTAATGAAGAACACTTGCATTAAATTAACAAAACATTGCCAAGTGCAAATGATGGAAGCGACTGAGCAAAAGCTGATATAATTAAAGGCCTTGGATTCCTTGAAAGCATCCTTATTGGCAGCTTTCTTTCATGTCAGTTTTAAACTAAGATCACATTTTTATGAAAAATGAGGGAGATATATATACATTTTATTCAGGCATTGATAAACATGCACAATCTCATGCATTATTGTAACATTCCACTTAATATTAAAAGATTTGTTGCACATGTATACGTCAGAAGGATTCTCACTTATGCCAATTTTGGCTCAATATCTATAAAACTGACTGAGTTATAGATGTTTTTGTGTTCGCTAAGGTTTCTTTGCTGTGACACACTGACTCCAAAAGTTAATCACTTGTAGATGTACATCACTGTCATTACAATCTATTCAGTGACTTGTGAGATATTTTGTTAACAAAACCAATAAATAGATGTATATAATATGATGTATATAATGTAAACAATAGATAGATGTATATAAAATAATACAAAATAAGAAGCATATAATATACTGTATACAGGTCTCTCTTGTAAATGAGTCCCCGAGGCTCAGTGGATTTAACAACTATAAATAAAGGTTGAATGAAACAAAATAGATAGATAGATAGATAGATAGATAGATAGATAGATAGAAACATTGATAGATAGATAGATAGATAGATAGATAGATAGATAGATAATATGATGTATATAATGTTAACAATAGAAAGATGTATATAAAATAATATAAAATAACATAAGCTGTATTAAATATCTACAGGTCTCTCTTGTAAATGAGTCTCCAAGGCTCAGTGGGATTAATCTGTATAAATAAAGGTTG
>JARVGS010000001.1:6709682-6728568 GCA_031762315.1 Hypsolebias antenori | reverse complement strand
AAGGGGGGGGGGGGGTCAGTGAAGAGCACCAGAGTTGAGCCTTTTGTCATCCACTGTCTTCAGTAGAAAGAGAGAGACACCAAGAAACGATAAAGCCGATAAATGAAAATGAGGTCGATAGTTTTCATTTTATCATGTGATTAGTTGATTTATTGTTTGTTGCGACAGGCCTAGCTCTAAGCAAATATTTACAATGTTACTAAATTCTTAAAGTCCTCATCAACATGCTGTGGTGATATCTAAAATCTGCCTGTAGTTGCTTGGGATGCATTTATGTGCAAAGGAAATCTGCTATGATCTGTATTTTGCAGTAACATGTCATTTGGGGACTAGTGTTTGATGGCATGAGTTGTATTGGTTTGGTTGGGAGCCTGAGGTTTGCAGGTGTTGTCATTTTCCTCCTCGGTCTGCCACGTTTTTTACTGATCAGCAGTTAGTTGGAACACATTCCACTGTTTGTGCGTAATCACACTGATCGTAATGTATACTTTATGCAATAACGTCCTGCTAAAATCTAGACTGTTTGTTTTGAATGTATTATCACCATCTCGCAAACTTGTTTGTGTGCCCCACTTCTGACAAACCTGGCATGCCAGCTGCTGTGTGTTAATGACGCTGCTGCAACAACACACGGCATGGCACAGCAGTGTGAAATGGCAGTGAACAGGACTGGAGAACGGGAGGGCGAGGCTATTTTCAACACTGTCGCTTGCATGTTAAATAAGAACTGACAGTTGTTTTGCTCCGATGCCAACATTTCCAAACTTTCTCTTGAAATTTGCCTTGGCATGTTGTCGATGCTTGTAGAAAAGTGACGACAGAAAAAAAAAAAAATTAAAGGTTGAATCAAATAAATTGTGCAATGTCAAGCACTTGGAGTGTGTGTTAAGTGTGACTCAGCTACTACCATGTCAAATATTAGTGTGCCATCTGTCAAATTTACAGCCATTTTTGTGTTGTGTGATGCCATTTAGTTGTTTAATGTTCTAAAATATACAATCACTGGTTACTTTAAGTGTTTCGTTAAGGTCAGTTCATTGGTTGGTGAGTTATTTTGCTAACAGACAAGGTTGTCGCCAACATTTATTGCCAGTATTTTGAGTAAAAATATTTAATTATGTGAAGTGCTCCAAATATAAATGAGGAATGATGCTCAGTTACAATCACTAAATTTGAGCTCAATATCTGTAAAACTAGTTGTAGCTCATTTTTTATTTAAGGTGGGTTGGCTGTGGTGGCCATCTTATATTTGGTTAACTCATAATATTAATCAGTTGTAGATGATCATTCATTGGTTACGTTCTGGGAATCTTATTCAAAACTGTCTTCTAGTTCACAAGATATTTTGCTAATGGTACAAATATTGCTTCACCTTAAACAGAAGACAATCAAAACCACTTCTGGACTAAATGTACAGATTATAGGTTCAAAATGTTGTGGATTCCTTTATAAGCGCTGCTGACCATACAGCTGTCCTGCATGTGCATTTTTCTGTAACTAATCTTTCTTGTTGGTGCAACATTTTTGAATGACTGACTAATCGGTCAACACAGTTTTTAGTTGTTAACTGTCATTAACCTTTAGCTTTAAAATTGTTTTTAAATTATCAACTTCAGGTGACTTTTCAGAAGTGGCACTGAAATACTTTTTCCCCTATGAACATGTGGTTCTCCTGTAAAAGAACTAGGTTTGTGTTTTAGTGGTTGTCAGTCACTTGTCAAAAACAAAAATAGTTCCTTGTGAGTTGCTGTTCATTACCGTACTCAAAATGTTCTTTGCTGAATCCTCAGTTATCCCTTCAGCTCCAGATGTATAGTATTTGCAGGTCAGCAGGGTTATCTGCAGTAGTCTTGCTGACTCTGCAGTAGTTTTCACCACAATTTCACAAGTCGTGTAGCTAAAATGCAAACCATCTTTTGTGTTAATGCACCGTCACTGCAGTCTGTTTCTTTCTGCCAGATCTCCTTTCCCTTTCTTGGAAAAGCATCAACTGTTACTGCGAAAGCTCAGCATGTTTGCACTTGGTTTCTCGTCAGTTAGGAGAACGAAAATGAACCAGAGTAGAGCGGTGATAATGTTGAAGAACGTAACGGTTTTGCATGTATTCAAACTAGAAAATTTTCATTTCTTGCGAAAATTATATGTGAATGCTTATTGCTGAATGATTTTGTTGAAAGCTGTCACTGTTTGTTATGAAAATGTATTGAAATGTAACGCTGAATGTTATTGAAAATAGCCAAAAATATCAAAGTTCACGCTCAATACCGGTAATCCAGGTAAAAAAATCCAACAAAACTCATTCAGGTCGCCTGAACGGGTTCTTTCTTTCTTTTCTTTCTTTTTTTCTTTTTTCTTTTTTTGTTTAAACTTTTCGTTCTTCATCCAAAGGACTTCCATCAGTCTGAGGAGCCACGACAAACTGTCCCACAAGCAGCACTTTCACACTGTTGACTGTTGGTCCACTTTGTGAGTGTGCTGCTTGTAGACTGAACAAACACACCCACCCCCTGAACATAAGAGGATCTGCAGTGGAAGTGGTCTACAGCTACAAATACTTGGGTGTGCCCCTGAATGACAACCTCAACTGGAGCAACACTACCAGCCTGATCAAGAAAGCTCATCAGAGACTATACTTCCTCAGGCGGCTGAGACGAGCTGGACTGGGAAGCTCAGTCCTCACCTCCTTCTACAGGTGTGCAGTGGAGAGCATCCTGTGCTCCAGCATCAACGTGTGTGTGGCATGGAGGCTGCACAGCTGCAGAAAGAAAAGCTCTGCAGAGAGTGGTAAAGGCTGCACAGAAGTTTGCTGGAGTCAGCCTCTCCACCATGACAGACATTTACACCTCTAGATGCAGGAAGCGAGCCACCTGCATCATGAAGGACCCCACTCACCCAGCACAAACACTTTTTGCCCCACTTCCCTTAGGAAGTAGGTTAAGGAGCATTAAGTGTAGAACCAATAGGCTGAGGAACAGCTTCTACCCTGAAGCTCTTGGGCTCATGAATACCTAATCAGGACCTAATCAGGATTGTCACTGAAAAAAATCACTGTAATGCCACTTGATTGTTGATATGTGCTGTTGACTATACATGTTGCTGATCTTATGCTGCTGATTTATTTATTTAACATTATTATTTAACACTGCTGTGTTCATTCGTGCTAATCTGCTCACACAGACTCATGTTGTGCTAGTTCATATCTTAGTTCTTATTACTGTTTTTCTTTACAATTTATACTTTTATTGGACATAACTGGGACCCTGTGTACACAATTTTGTTCCGCCACATGTACCACGTGGTGCAAATGACAAACAGAAACTTTGACTTTGGAAAAAAATACAAGTGTATTGATTCAGATGATTGTTTGGCCTGTGCTGGAAATTCTAATTGTTTTGCCCATAAAATGTGTTAAAATGGAAAAGAGGTTCAACTTTCTGACTCCAGGACTCAAAACAAGTAAACTTTAGAACATGGGGTTGAATAATTTAGTTTACTAAGAGAGCAGCATATCACGACTACTACTAATGGGTTGTATGTAACCTCATGTTCAAGAATCTTTTATTATCCCCAAGGGGCAATTTGTTTCACTGTCAGTAGGTACATAAAACATTCATACTAGACAAGATATTGAGACATTAAAATAACAGAGCAGAAATCATTGTTGGTCATTGAGAAGTCTGATTGCTGCAGGGATAAATGAGTGTTTTAGTCTGTTTGTCCTACATCTTGTCAGCAGATACCTCAGATGTGTTTATCTCAAAGTATGAAGGTCATGCTCAGTAATCCAGGTAGAAAATCCAACAAAGTTCAGTCTGGTCCAGTGGTTGGTCCACTATGTGGGTTTGCTGCTTGTGGGACGCAGTTTGTTGTGGCTCCTTGGACTGATGAAGTCCTTTGGATGAAGGGCGAAACGTTTAAAAAATGTATACATGTGCCTGTATATAAATTAAATAAACTGTCCAGATCACCTGACTGAGCTTTGCTGGCTCCTCTCAAAGTGTTTTGTTTTTACTAAATGCCATCTCTCTAAGACAGTTAAAGGTGTGAAAGTCAAGTAACAGGTTTTGCTGATCTCAGTGTTGTTACGTCTTTGTTGTTCCCAGACATAATGTGCTCATGCTTGTTGCAGCCCTGCCTGCTGTTCAGGTTGAGTAATTGATTTAAAATTTATAAGCAGTATGCCTCCTCTGTTGCCTGCAGTTTTTCCTCGCCCAAGGATACCAACCCAGCTGGTTGTGTTCTGTCAAACAGGTGCAGCAATGCTAAGAATAGCTACTTCTGCTACATTGTGCTAACGAGCAATAACCACAGTCAAGAACAAAAATTAAGGACGATAAAAGATTGCATGACAGGAGTCGCTCATGATCTTCTTTTTGCAATATTTTTATGGGAAGCATTATAACAGCTACAGTATCTATGTCAAATATGTGAACTGCAAAAGCCTCAGGAGATGAATGTGAACACAAAAATGGTTAAGATTGCATGATAGCAATGACAGTGATTGAGAACTTTATGTAGCTGAATTATTTTTTGCATCAGTCCATCATTCTTGTTGTCTTACAAAGTACTGATAGTTTTAGCTACTTTTTGGTTTCTTAAAAATGTTGCATGTTGTGACAGATCCTTTCAGAACTGCAGCAGTTGACATAGTTTTAAAAAATGAGCTTTTCCCCCCACTAATCTTAACTTGTAGATGAAAAGTTTTCAAACTCACCTTTGACTTTAAGTCCTTAATGTAACTGCACTAAGTCTAACTGACAAAAATGATTAGCCAAGTGTTCTCTGTCACGATGTGACAAATAATCTACCTCACGCAGACTCTTCCACTGGTACATTTTCATCTTTAAATCACTTCTTGGTCTGCTGCCTTCATACAGCTCCTCCTACATGTCTCTGCATGAGTGCAGTAACACTGTGCGCTCTCAGGACATTATTACATGCAGTGTTCCCTCAGTGCAGACTGAACTAGGCAAAAGGACCTTCTCCTACTCCGTTCCTGTTTCCTGGAATATCTTACAAAAATATATGAAGTTGTTGACTTTGACCTCTCCAAGGGATTTTAAACATCTGCTAAGTTCGTGGCAAAAACCAACGCAGACACGTTCCTCTTTTTAGAATTTTACATCACTTTACAATGTAGATGTTTTTTTGTTTTGTTTTACACCATTTCTTCTCTTTACTTTTCATTCTGTATGCTTTTATATGATTATTCTTTATACTATTATTTTGTACCTCATCTGTGTTCTTTGTTTAGAACAGGTCCCTCTTGTAAATGAGTCCTCGTGGCTCAGTGAGACTAACCTGAGTAAATAAAGGTTGAATGAATGAATGATACGGCATGCGAGGTGAAACTTGTTTTTTATCAGGTCAAACAGACGTGACAAAGGAACAAAACTGTGTTGTCGTGAAGTAAGCTGAGGGACAAAAGTGGTGTGTTCCACCATGATAGGCGTCCCTCTGTTTTCTCACTGCAATGTACCATACAACATGAATGCATCATACCAGCCAAACAGCTGATCAGTGTACAAATAAAACATTTCTACAATGTATGGAATCAATAATACCATCATGTCCTGACTGTTAAAATGTGTTAAGCTTGTGTGAAAACCCTCTTCTGTCTTACTTATAGGTTTCGGTTTTAAAGTAGGAGGTGTAGTTCCTAAAAAGCCAAGAAAACCCTTCATCTTTAGCTAGACCTCCTCCTCTGTGCTGCTCGCTGTAAGGCTAAATGGCTGAGCAGAGGGTGCATGCCAAATTGGAATTTAATTCCAATTTTATTTTATGGAAATTTTAGCTTCGTTTACCCTTCTTTATTGTAACTTGGGCTTAACGACAGTAGCCATTTTGAAACCCAGAACAATTCCTCTTTAAACTGCGTGCATGCATCTCACTGTCAGCACCCTTCAGCTTGTATCATCAGTTCCTTCACAGCTGGAATAAAAATTTGCAGACACTGAATATTTCTGACAAAAAAAAATGCATAGTTCAGCAAACCGATGACTTTTCTTTTTTCCAAGTTTTCCAATCAAATACACTCAGAGAGGAACTTGTACTAGATAAAGCAACCCAATGAATTTTAAGGAGGCATGACTAAGCATGTTTTAGCCCCTCACAGCAACAACAAAATGCCCCATCAGACCTTTTTTTAGCCATCCACCTCTGTTCTCTTCAGCTGGGCGCAAAGCCAGCAGCTCCCCCTTCGCTCTTCTATCTAACCCTCTCCCACACGGGGGCAAATGGAAAACAGTGACCCCCTCAGTGCACAAGAAACAAAGCTATGCTGGCATGGAGAGCAGGGGGCGACTCTTTAGACAAAAATCCCAACTGCAGTGGCATTTCTGTTCAAGTTTGCATTTTCAGGGCATGTTTTGTTCGTCTTTAAGTGGCACTGGTGAAAGACCGCCTTTGTGGTGCAAAAGAAAGGATGAAACTGAGAGGAGAGACTGAGGGAGAAACAGCCTGTAGGCTCAGAATGTGGGAGAGCTGCAGAGATGACGAAATGGGGAAAAAAGCTGAACTGAAGCCCGGACAAAGCGGTGGAGGGAGTGAACAGAAAGGGAGTTTTATTGGAAAGCTTAGCTGGGCAGCTGAAAAGCCTGGGTGAGCTCTATCTGCCACGTTTGGTGCCAGGGAGGGAACGCTCGCCGCCGCACAGGCTCCACCATTGTTGTTTCCATAACAGAGTGCCACGCCAGCAGCTCGGAGATGGACAAACAGCAACAACAGCTCAGAGGAGTCACACAAAAATGAGACAGGGAGACTTGGCGCTTGCCAGACCAACACTGTATATGAAACTGTTCAAGTCTTGCCTGGTAAAATAACGGTTTAAAAAAAAAAAAAAAAGAAACACTGGTTGAACTGGCACTGGTTGAACTGGTTCCATTCCAAAGCAGGGCATGATTGTTTTTAGCCTACAATACATGCATAGTTCAGAAAGCTTCTTAAGACTTCTCCAAAGTCCATAAAGCCACAAAAATACAAACCTCTGCAATAAACGAGTATGCTCTTTATTCTAAGATGTCCCAATATGCCCACACATATCAGACTGGAGCAGTGATCAAAGCATTTTTCACTGATCAGTATCTGACACAAAGTACTCCTCATGTTTACCGTTGGTTTTATGTCAGCCGTGCTTCAGTTCGGCTGATGTACGGCAGCCAATATGACATAATGTTTCAACATGTCTGCAGGATACAAAATAAAATACAGCCGAGGACTGCTAGACTGTAACAAGCAGTGGCCCAACATACCACAAGCTAATGCTAATAATAAAGCTGAGCTTCAAAAATAATGACTTGGACGAGGTAGTCTTTTGAAACCATGAGTTAAAAATGTGTCTCGTTAATTTTATATTTCAAAAAGCAAAAAGGATTATAGAACGGGTGACTGATGTCATCACTCAGAATGGCCAACACATCGCTGTGGTGAAGAAAACCATATTGTTGCCCTTTATGAAGAAGTTTTGGAGACACAATACATCTCATCGTCCCAACAAGATGAGACACAGCTTCTAGAGATTAAAAAAAAAAAAAGTTCATAATTTCCTGTTATGCTTTTTCTTTCTTGCCAAGGGAACAAAAATCAACTTTAGGAATAAAATGAACATAGTATAAAACTATGCAGTAAAATTTCAAACAAGATGGTGTCAAAGTCAAATTTATTTATAAAGCACATTTAAAACAGCAGCTGTTACCAAAGTGCTTAACAATAAGATGGAAAATAATATATTATATTATATACAGCAGTCCCATCTCTCGCGGTTCGACTTTTGTGGTCTTGCATGGTTTTCCAACACAAGATTGTACACGACACACAATTGTCAACTTTAATATTGCATGTGATTGGAACGGAATGGGATAAAAAGTTAATGAAAAAAATACTTGAGACAGGTGCCACCTTTTTGTAGTTTTCTTTCAATAAGCCTACACTGTAACTCCAGTCAAAAGAACTACACTACCCAGAAGTCAACAGTGCTTCTGGCCTCTGCTTTCTGCTGAAATGGAGGGAAAGTTTTACAACACAGTCAGAAGTAACTATCTATTGTGCTCAAAGTAGGGATGTGCGATATGGCATAAAATTCATTTCACGATATGTATTGTGATGGGTGGCGATAACAATATACGTATATCACAATATGTTTTTGGTACAAAACTTGCAATGGGAATGAAAAAAAAGCATAGGGTGTACTTTTGCCATCATTTATTTTGAAAACTGCTATACCACAAAATAATCTCAATTAACAAAATTCCACCACTAGGTCCAGAGAGTTTTTAAATAATAAATAAATCAAGTATTCTTTCTTGTAGTGCAAAACAGTGCAAAATATATCAAATGTAGTTTTAGCCACATTTTAAACAAAATAATATGTTGTTAACTCAACAGTTTCCAGTATTCTCACTTAATAAATGAACAGCAAAAGAGCAGCATTTTACACTGAAAACACTTCACCCTCCAACCCTCTAGTGGGCGTCTTCTTCCACTTTAAGGAGAGCTGACACAAAATGGCGACCAGTTTCCTCTGTGGCTTTGACCAGAGGGTCTTGCCGTAAAATCACACAACACAGAGTTCTTTTCACAGATCAGTGAGTAGATTACTCTTAAGCTGACCAACGCTTACTTTAACTTTCGACGGAACATAGCGTTTTGCACATGCATCTGAATACGGCAACACTACAGCAAGCCGGACATGGTTAGCTTGTAGCTTCGCTACTTAGCTCTCGAAGAAAAGACTAACACCACTTATGCAGAATTTTCAACTAAAAAAAGTAAATTAAATCTGACAAGTCTGATTTTACATCAGACAGCATTACTGTGGTTATCCGGTAGAATACAGATCTCTGTCATAGGATAAATGTCTATCGTTTCTAACATGTACAGTTTATATGGCACATTCCAAGCTCACAGAACTGGCAGAAAAGTCGCAAAACGTCCTGAAGCTTCCTGAAGCTTCCTGAAGCGCAATTATCCACGCACACATCAACCTGGATGGGGCGGCAGGCTTTGTTGCTACAGGGTAGGTCTGTAGAACTGGAACTGAGCCGGACTGGAATCGAGCTGCTGGTCTACAGAGCTGTGAGTACCCATATTATGCAGTACTGTGCAGTACAGGTGCATATGTTGTTAAAATTATGTAGGTTTAAGAGTTGAGAATATTGCAAGAGTGTGGGCGGTTATACAACACTCCTACTTTGTGGTTTTTCACCTATCGCGGTGGTGTCTGCAACGCAACCCCCACCATAATCGAGGGACTACTGTATTATATTATATTTTATAATTACTGTATATTATTATTACTATTAACACTATGTACATCTGGACTTTGATCTGCACAGCAGTGATGTAAAAACACACAAATAAAAAAACTAAATACTGTCAGTAATACAGTGTAGTTTGTGTCTCAGTATTAAAGACAAAAACTTTAACTGGGACACATCTTAAAGCAACACTATGCAACTACTAGGACAGAAAATGAACCATTAAGACCAATTTTCAGCTTAACCAGAGCCATTTTTACCCTTTCCATGAACACACCACAGGTAAACAGCTATTTTATATCAGAAACTGTATGTTTTTAAAGGCAGATGTTTTTATCGAGTGAGGAAGACCATTTTAAATCATCAGTAAACTGTTTAAAAACAGCTTTCTTCAACTTCCTGACATCAGTGGAGTAATGTAAATACATTCTTGTGTTATCTGGAATGATTTTATGATTCAAGATGTGTGTTTAGAACAAAGAAAAACAGTAATTTTATTTGAACAAATGTTTCAGTTTTGTAGATTATTATAATTTTAAATATCCAGTGACAGAGAGAAAGATCCGAATGTTATCAGTTTTGTGTACTCATTACTGAAATGGTTTGTTTGTGTAGTCACTTCTTGCTGTTTCAATGATCCTGCATGTGGTTTATTGGACTGTTTTCTTGTTTGTCATTTTCTCTTGTGTTTTGCCTTCATTTTATCTGCTGTCAATCACTTTGTGTTGCACACCACTGTATGAAAAGTGCATTTAAATAACGCTGGATTAGATTGTTTACTTCTTAGGTAAAATTTGACTTGGAAAAATAGTTTTACGAAAAGAACAAATCTGATTCTGGTTATAAGTCAGTCTGTGACTTTGGCAAAAAATTATAAGGACCTAAAATAAATACATGAATATTTTTAAAACATTTATTTTTCCAGCCTTTGCTGTCCATAAAGTGTTTGGGTCACCTGTACTGGTCGAGGCAGACAGAGGAGCTGTTGTAGCTGAAGCCTGGAGATGAAGGCTCAGTGTACGCAGCACAGAAAACTTAAAGCCTATACTGTAATGCTGTTTTGCTTCATCGCAGCACATAACAGCAGTAAAAACTAAAGAGGAGGAGCAGTCAGGCGGGGAGAACACAAACAAACAGAAAAAAATGTTCTTCACTCTTTTGTTCCCAGACATGCAGAGAAACATATGTGGGGCTTTGCTCAGGAACGCTGCAGCACCAGAGCGCTGTAACCAAAGTGAAGCCACGTTTCCTGGAGAATTTCAAATGAACTGCTGACAGCCATAATAAAAACAGCAGACGGCTGATTGGTACACCACTGTCACGCAATCATTTTTCCCTTTATAGCATTAATAATAAAGCACACCTCCATTCTATAGCTCCTCTATTCCACACACAGACTGAAAGTTGTGAATACACCTGAACTAGTGGCTATTGAAGTAAAAATCAAAGGTTTCTGTGCTGTTTCATAAGCCTAACCTTTCATGGCCATCTCTGTGATTCTGTCTCTGACTCACATAAACACAAGCGTGCTGCTTCATCTTCAACTGTGACTCAGAACTGGTCCCAGGACAGCTCGACTTCAGAGACAAATGAAACCAGTGAGGCTAAACCCTGCCTGCTCAGGTCACCAAGACGTAAACCATGCTGTCAGTCTATCAGGTCTGGCTTGTCGACTAGAAGATGCCTGTCAAGTTGGCAATGAACACCCACTGAAGGACACACTCGCTGGACATTGTGTCGGGAATGAAACGCCACATAAAGCACGGCTAAGTTCAACCTGCTTATTAAGAATAACTGTTACTCGAGTCCATCCGAAGCCCAACAGTCGACCGCGACCACGCAAATGCGGGACGTTCGGTTTTGCAGACACCTTTCATAGTCCATGAGGCACAGGTGCAAAGCTTTTGGGAAACCCCTCCCGCTGCAGTATATGTCAACACACAGGTTTCTTCCTGCCAGGGTCTTCACTCTGTCCCTGCTTCTGTCGTTTGGCCACAAATCTATCATGAGGAGACCACCAACTTCTGACCGATTAGACAATACGTGGTACATACGCCTGTAAGAAACAGTTCAGCCTGGGCCTTGTGTCAAAAAGAGGCAGGTGAGGCTGCTCTGAGAACAAACAGAAGCGATTTTTGTCACGCAACTATGTCAACGAGAGAAGCTTTGGTTGGAAAATGCGCAAAAGTTGTATTGCCACATTGTTTCCTCCGTGTTGAAGAACACTGATACAGCATACTGGTCTGAACATTTACACAACTTTTGTGTAGAAAGACTATCTGGCAAAAGCTAAATCTCCGTTTTTTTAAGTTGTGCTATTGTATTCATCTGCAATAAACGGTCATCAGTAGCACTATACAACTAAAGTAACACACATTTTCTTGAAGAGAAAAGTTAAATATTTGTATGCTAAATAATCACAAACTTCATGATGTCACAGCTCTGATCACAGACTGAGATATGGTTGAAATCAAACTTTTCTTCTGCACACAAACCTTCAAGTACTTCTATATTTCTGCAAATACCTCAGACCACATTTCTGTCAGGTACCGCATGGTTTCCAACCTTCAGTCAGTCATATTAGGCACCTTCTAAGTAGATGAGAAAAACTATTTTAACATTTATTGACTGACTTATTATATACAATGGTTACATGCACTTAAAAGGTGCTTTGAGACCTGGCTATAAGGACAGTTATTTCCACTACAGAGTACTTGTAAGGACATGCACTTTTGGTTTCACACTACCAGGAGAAAGCTGTGAATTAGCAATGCTCAGGTCTGGTCAGTCCAGCCCCATCACAAGCACAGGACATTCACCACCATCATCAGAGTACTTTTTAGCTGGAGCATTGTGTTGTGAGTCTAAGTTTCTAAAGATGACACAAACATTCAGAGAAAATAGTGAAAAGAACAAAGACATAAAACAGATCTGTCTTGTGCTGTGCATGTTCGAAAAGCTGCACATCAAAGCAGACAATGACACAAAGTAAGATGCTTCACCCCTAATAAAGCAAAAGCAATTTTAATAGTGCAGGGTCTGGAAGAGCATCCCATTTTCTTGACCAACAAGTCCCTTTTCCATAGCTCCTCTTCAGCATGTTTCAACTCGGCACAGTACAGTTCCAAGGCTTTTTTCCACTAGCAATTTTTCATGGAACCGGACCCTTTTTCAGTCCCTTTTTATCTGGGTTTGCCCATTCATGTTGAGTGAGCACCAAAACATGAGGTCAGAACACTGTAGGTGACTGATTGGTCAGAGGGCGGTGTCACTGGTTGTTTGAGAAACTTTTCAAAACAACCCAATCTGCCATTTGCAATTACTCAAACTCAGAGCAGCGGCTGGACCTATTTTTAAGAATTTAAAAACAATAATGACAACACTGTGGTCTACTTCTGAAGTCCAGGCTTTTTTTGTGTGTGTTTGGCGACCAATGACAAAATTCAGAGCAAGCTAGTCACCACGGAAGATCATATAAGCCGTCTCTTCTCTTTGGCGTTTAACAAAAAGCCACAGACTGAGCAGAATTGCTCAACTAAGTTACAAGATGCTCCATTTTTGTTGTGTACCTTTTCCAGGGTCGTCGTCTTCTAATATGTTTAGTGGTGGCTATAAATAGCTTAATAGAGCACTACTGCCACCAGCTGGTAAGGAGAGTTGGATGCTGGCCATGCCCACTAGAAGTGGTACTGAAGTTTATATGGAAAAACAACATGTACCGAGCTGAATTGAGCTGAGCCGAGTCAAACTGTTCTGAGCCGTCCCTATGGAAAAGGAGCATTTTAAGAGATGGAAAGACCAAATGAGTTCCTGATTCTTTATGTGGCATAAAATGTTACCTGGCGGTGCAAACGCAAGCATGTGGGTATTTTTAATTGCCCCGTAATGGGACTAACAGTCTTTTTAAACCTAAGAGACTCATAGGTTGAGCTGAAAGCACCCATTGATCCAATAAATAGTTAAAACGACTATACATGGTCACAGTACTCCCAATGCAAGAACAACAAAAGGCAAATTACCTGCATTTTAGATGAATAAATTGACTTAAGACTTGTTCCTTGTGGTCCAAAAGCACCTCAGGTTCTATATATCTGCACTTAACTAATGCAACTAAAGATCTGGAGGCTGAGGTTGTGTAGAGCAGGGGTGTCAACTCACTTACAAAAGGGGGCCAAAATTAAACTAAGGGCCAATTTCAGAAACTACATTAACTCAAATCAGATACCCAGCATCTTTTCTTGGTCACTGGTTCCTCAACAAGAGTTTGATTGGTCTCATTTGTTCATTTGATGTTTTTTGTTGTGCTTCCGACATCATAATTAAAGATTACTGAAAAAAAAAAAAAATAAATAAATCAAGAGATAGAAGTATTTTACATTTCTTGGGGGCCAGATAAGATGTCAACGAGGGCCCCATTTGGCCCCCGGGCCTTGAATTTGACACATATGGTGTAGAGGCAGGGCAGCTGACTCGGGACCCGAAAGTCCCAGGTTTGCTCCCCAGTCATTGCACATCTCGTGGTGTCTGAGCAGGACACCCTATCCCCAATTGCTCCCCAGGTGCTTTCAATAGCTGCCCACTGCTCCACCTGGGGGTGGATGGATTAAATGCAGAGATCCAATTTCACCATTGTATGGGAATATACAATGATGACAACACATAACACTATTATTATTATTATTATTAATTATTATTATTATTATTAACAAGTCTTACAGCAGCAGAGCTAAGGCAGGAGTCAGCAGAATCAGGTTCTGGTTGTCCAAGACAACCTATTTTCATCTTGGACAACCAGATCTCGTCTCGAAGTGAAATAGACATGGATTAAAGTTCTTCGCCGCCACATTGGATTTCTGTAATTTTGAATGTGGCCAGGACGGATTTCCATCATCTGAAAACAAATAAATGAAAGCGGAAAAAAAGCTTGCAGAGTCAACATCATCGTACAGACGTGAACAACTTGTGCATGAGACCAAACTCTGGGTCAGAGAGAGCCTGCTGCCACGAGTGAGGCCTGTTGAGCATCTCTCACAGTAAAAGATGCTGCTTCTGATGCTTTAGTTTGTATAATTAAACCATATTAACACTAAGACAAATATTTATATGTCCCAATTATAACGCAAATGTGCGTCTTCCTTTATATTTTTTTCCTTCAAACTCACAAAGTTATCTTTGAGAGTCAGTTTCAGGTGTTTGTAGTTGGATCAAAAATATCTGCAAATTTCAATTCTGTACAGAGTTTTAACAACAACAAGGTGTTGTTGCTGTTTGGATGATCTAAACCTGATTATATTTAGACTCATACTAAGAGGTAACTTTACTGTGTTGAAAGTAATTCAATAAATGATCAAATAGGAAAAATAAAACAGCATTAAATTAAATCCTGTGAATAAAATCCCTCTGAATGAATAATCATTTACAGGGAAAGATATGTCAGTCTGGCAAAATAATATTAATAATTTTAAATTAATTTATACTCTGCAAAGGACTTCCTGTTCTATATATTTTTTTTTTATAAATCCAAAAACCCCCTCAATTAAAAACAATGAAATGACAAAAGTAAACTATGGAAAAGTTGTTCAAAACGGTTTCTTCCTCCAGAATGATGTTAGTCTTGAGGATCTAAATGGTGACCGTAAAATTCTTACAACTTCAGTGCTTCATTAGAGAACGTTATCCTGTGTACTTTTACTAAGGTCACGTACACAGTATACAGTACTGTACTCCTCTTCAGGTGAAACCCTTTGAGAAGTGACCTGTTTGCAGTAAAAAAAATCTCTCCAATATGTGGTGCTGGGTGGGGGTGAGGATGTTATGGTAACTTCTAGGTGTAGAAAAAAATTTGGCCAAAATATTTTTTTCTGCTTTAATCACCGAGTCTTAAATACGCTGCGAGTGCCTCTCTTACAAAGTCTGATGACAAGGATGAGAAAGTTCCACTCCAGCAGCTCCTGAAACAGTCTGCCTCTCAAAAAACTCCAAGCAGTCCACAAGATGGCTGACCGAGAACATCTGTATACAGTAAACATTGTATATAGTGCAAGATACTTATTGTATGTGACTGCTTTTGTTCAATGTCCTGAGGTGTTATAGAAATAAAACGGAATTGGATTTAATTAAATTATATTTTCTTGATCCATGTTGCCTTCTTTATTGTAATTGGTAAATGGATTGTACTTATATAGCACCTTTGTCTTATCAAGACACTCAAAGCTCTTTACAATCTCTGCCCTCATTTATCCATTCATACATTACTCTATTTCCATACAAAGACTAATCAGAGTTTAATTTAGGGCAGAAACGATTCCTCGAATAATCTGAGTACCTCGACTACTAAAAATCATTGAGGCAAATTTATCTGCCTCAAAGCTTCATTAAATATATTGTAATAAATACTGTTAAACTATTCAGCACACTGTGATCTACATGGAAGGTTTTGTGTTAAGCAGACCCCCTACCGTATAGCCGATAGCACGACTTGTTGGGTGAGTTTTATCACAGACATTTGGACGTCGTGCTAGCCCTGTTAGCATGATTAATCTTACAGCACAATGGACAGACAAAAACTTTGAACTTTAAAAGTCTGTCCTTCATGCACAGGAGTGCAGATGATCCCTCACTGCAGCTAGGAACCTGGAACAAGCCTCCACAAGTGAGACAGCATCACAGAATCAAAAAAGGTCCAATACAGAAACAACTGGACTTTATTTGTAGCAAGAAAACGTTTCGCTCTCCATCTGGAGAGCTTTCTCAATTCAAAGAAGCAGGTTTGGGAGTGAGGTTTTAAAGGCTGAGATAGCACACACGCACACACACTGCCCTTGTGTAGTCTCTCTGTTTTTCCCTACCTCCTGCCTCTCTCACGTTTCCTCCACTATTTAGTTTAATGCCTTCCACCTGTCGCTTCGCCCAGCTGTTCCTGTTTACCCCTCGTTAGTGTACCTATAAATTCTGCGTCTTGTCTTTGTTTCCCTGTCCGAGGATTATCCTTCCATGGCGTGTGATCTGTTCCTGTTCCTTGTTCCTCCTGAGTTTTTCCATTGTGTTTGCTGCCATGTCCGCTGTTTGTTTTCCTTTAAAATAAATAGTTTCCATTTATATTTAATCCTTGAGTCTGAGTGCTGCCTGCGTTGGGTCAACCTGCTCCACTGGGTTAAACCTGCTTACAGATCATAACAGAATCCTCGGACCAAACTTTGAGCCCAGCAGGTTGTCTGTTTCTCGCGGGTCTGGATCCAGAAGATTTTCAGCAACTCTGCAAAATAAAGCAGAGATATGTGGATACTATGGCTTCAACCAATGAACTGGAATTAAAATGGACAACCACAAAAGACATGCTGGGGGAGTTTTTTTACCTTCCTGGTTTATGTGACTCCCCGGGGATGTCGGAGATTTTGTCAGAGATTTTCGAAGAGAGACTCATGTTACGCGCTCTTCTCCCTTAGCCTCCTGCTTTGACACCCGTCGAAGTCGGCACTTCTCCCGAGTCACACACGGAGGCAGAAGCTCCTCACGTCTTGCCTCTCCATGTTTCTTCTCGATACCATTGTAAGAGATATTGTCGTCAGACCCAAGGTGGGTCCACTGATCCTCCTCCCTTGCCGCCCACTCCTTCTTGCGTCTCAGTGAGTGGTGGCTGTGATGGTTCCTCTGCTCCTAGTGCCTTTGAGCAGGTCCTGAAGGATGTCCCTCAAAGCTCTTCATGTGTTCCATTGAATGTCCCTGAGGACAATTCTGATTGCTGTGCTTCACCACCAGAGTCTGCTGATGTTTCTCAATTGGATTATAGTGACTCCTTTGATAATTCTCACTCAGATCTCACTTCCTTGAAACTACAGTTGCAGAAACTTTACACATCCGCTACTCTTCACCTAGAAAATAAATATAAATTCACTACTTTCTCCATCATCGATAAATTATTATTCTCCAAACCTGGCCTTATTAAACTACCTGAATATTCTGCTATACTCAGTAAAGTAAGAACTCTTAAAGAACTACATATGCCCCTTTTCCACAGGGCCTGTTCGGGCCCTTTCGGGCTCCTACACAACTAGTTTGGGCCGATTGTGTTGCTTTTCCACAATGCCTCTAGAGGCGCAACCCGCCCCATTTTTGGGACCTGCTTCGTTGGGGTACTAAGGTCTGGTTCTTGTTGGGTCCAGTTATGACATCAGTACACTGTCGGTCACTGATTGGTCAGGGGGAGGAGTCACTGGTCAGGGGGAGGAGTCTTTCAGAAACTTTTCCAAACATCAATCCGCCATTTGCAATTTCTCGGAGTAGTGGCTGAGTCTATTTTAAAGATTTTACAAACAATAATAGCAACACCGTGTTTAATGCTGAAGCGCTGGCATTTTTTTTTTGTGCTTGCTGGCCAAAGACAAAATTCAGAGCGAGCTACATGGAGCTCCACCGGTCTACCCGATCCTCTCCACCGGAGCCGGGCAGGGCGTCATCTCCTCGAGCTAAAAGTTATCTGTTGAAGTAAGTAAAAATCAATATTTACCCTCACCTTTTTTTTTTTTTGTTGAAAACTGTGCGTAGATGGTGTTAAAAGTCTGTTTTCTTTGAGAGCTAAGTACACTGAAAAAAGAGAATAGGCATCTATTGGATTTATGTTATCATTTTGAATGTATTAAACTTAACTGCCACGTGTTTTAAGCTGAAACATAATTATATAGTGTAAACCCTATGCGATAGGCAGAGAGAGTACATTAATTGTTCGAATCACGTTTGTCTGAAGTAATTCAATAACGTGTCAAAGTTAAATCTTGCGATATGACACAGGATTTTGACTCTCTCGCAATACCCAACAGGATTTCATCTTGCGCACGCAGCTTTGCTAACAACATGGTGAGAACGCAACAGAAGTGGTCGAAGAGTGTGGGTTGTTACTACATCACTCGGTAAGTCTTAATTTTCTGGATAAATATTATGTAAATCACGGCCAAATGTCGTTAACTGTTTTGAGAATTGCTATGTAATGTTTAATAGTTGTCAGGTTGTTTGCTAGTGCTGTTTTTTAAAATCTGTTTCATATATTGGCGCTGCTTCTTTTGAAAATGTTTTTTGAGCGCGAGCTCTAGCGTGACACACAACTTAACTCTGTGGTTATAGTTATTTTACATAATATTTGGTGTGCAAACTGACTGTTCAGTTGTGTGTTAACTGCATGGTGTTAGTGGAGTTTGGCCATCGAAGCGCTTCGGCTAAAGACACCTGCAGCCTCAAGCTAGCATTAAATTAGCATACTACATCAGCCTCAAGCTAGCATTAAATTAGCATGCTACAACCACATTTTTCTTTCTATTTTGCTGCAGAGATTGAGATGCAACAGCCAATGGATCATTTGCTCAAGTTTTTGTGGTAAGAACAGTACTTACACTACCTAATTATCCTATCTGTGAAATAAAGAAAAAAAATCTTCCATGTTTTTTTTATTTATTTTTATTTTATTTTTTATATTGTCAGAAAGATGATCAACTAGTTGATCTGGGGTGGTGTAGACTTCTGTCTTTTGTGTAGTTTCTGAAATTTTTTCCCCAAGTAACATCTCACAGTATAAAAAAAAAAGACCAATACAGTGCATTGCATTTAGGTAGGATTTTTGGAGAGGGTGCCAGCACAGTCAG
>JARVGS010000001.1:6656711-6670493 GCA_031762315.1 Hypsolebias antenori | reverse complement strand
TTGTGTAGGTTTAAAAAAATTAATACCTCGTCAGATGACATTTACTACTTTTTAATACTTTTTAATGGCCGTAATTTTTGTTAATTTTATTTACTACCTTTTAATACCTTTTACAACCCCGCGGCTACCCTGTTAATAAATGCACTTTAATGGTCAATTTAGATGCATTTCACCAGGGTGGTGCAGCTGTTTTGACAGTTCCAAGCAGAGAGCAGAATGAAGGTGGGGAGACTGTGGCAGACCAATTGAGTCATTAAAAACTGTTGAAGATTCTCAGTCATCCAGGACATGATAAATTCTAAAAAGTTCAAGAAAAAAAAACAATTATAGCCACGTTTACCTATTACATGATGCAACAGCCAACAGCATGCCATACAACTACTGTATTACTACTCTGCTGCCATCTCGTGGCTGAACGTGGTACTGCTCAGTTATTATTATTATTTTTCAGTCAGAATGAATGTAAACAGTCCTGTCTCAGCCCAAAAATTAGTTTATAAATATGGGAAAAAAATCCATAAATATGTTGCTTCGGCTTATTAAGTCGCAGGACATTTAAATTATGCAAAAAACTGCGAGAATACTCAACCCACTAAAAATCCACTCCCGTGTTTTCCTGGTTTCCTACAACAACTCACCACACCGCATACAGTGTTTTCTCCAGGTCACTTGGCTTGGCAGGGCGCTCATCTCTTCTGAGGTTTTTATTGGCTAGAGGAGAGGGAGACATCTTTTGCGTGCTAGCTTCACGCTACTTTAGTGCCGGCAATTGACAACCAGGGGATGGGGGGTTTAGGATGCATGAGAGAAGCAGAGCGTGCTCTATTCACACAAGGAGAGCTGTTGGTCAGGCTACTCTAAAATAGTTATTGAATCAAGTGTTTGTGCAGGTAAACATAGATGTCTAACAACTTGTTAAAATACACCAGAATGTAGGAAATGGCATCTACTTTATTCAGAATTTTCTGGGGGATGACTCCAGACCCCTCTACCAGTGTGTGCCCCCCCCCCCCCCACCCACACACACACACACATAACAAATGCTTCGGACACCAAGGTGTAGCCTTCAGTTTTGCTGGGAAAAAGCTGCCATCAGACAGAAACACTTTGAACAAGCTGGAGTAAAGTTCAGCAGACCTAGCACATTACTCAGTTTCATCACAGTAAAATCCAAGGGTCACAGAGCTCTTTTTCATCTAGAACTGAGATGTTAGTCAAAGTGGATGAAAGAATGAAAGGTTCCTAACTCCTGTTTATTTTAGCTTGAACCCTTCAGGTGTTTGCTAGAAAGCCAACAACAAGGATATATATATATTTTTTTTCAAAATGGCAAAACACAAACAAACTCTTACAGCCTACATCTATGCAAAATATAATGGCTTCACCAGAAGAAGACTAATGTTTCTGAATGTCCAAGCCTGAATCTGCACCTACATTTGATTTTGTACAGTAAGATCAGGCGTGGCCTTCTGATAGATTCCTTCCTACGTAGTCTGAAAGCTGCCGTTAAATCAGAAGGTGCTTCAACAAAGTGTCAGTCCAAGGATGTGCACACTTATTCAACTAGCTTTTAGCACATTTTGATTTTTCATATTTTCTCACATTTTCTATTTTTAGTAAGGTTTTACAGAATGTACGTCTAATCAAAGATGGAAAAAGCTTTGAAATAATTTTTGATGGTCTCTCTAGATCACAGAAAACTGGCATTTTAACACGTGTTTAGACTATTTCCTCTGTATCCTTAAATGTGGATGAAGTCCAGTGGAGCCTTTATTATGCTATAAAACAGTAAATGAAGTCATTGACAGAAAATGATGAATACAACAGTTATGTTTTAGGTGTACAGCTGGTAATAAGTAGGGCCTGATATGGAAATTTTGGCTATCACCGTACTGTTAATGGGAGGAATGGGCTAGTGCCAATAACCAATATAATGGCTGGAAATTTTTAAGCTTTGTCTACCCCCAATAATCTAATAAAACAGCTACTTTTAAACCTGTTTTAACTTGTTACAAAGATAAGAATGTGTTAATATTTTTACCTTTTTGAAATACGTTATTGTCCGAGGTACAGTTCTTACATGCAAACTGCAAAGAACATTAATAATTTTTACTTCCCCATGAACATCCTTGGTGAAGTAGTCCCACACCGTACAACTACGATCTTGACATCTGTAAAAAATAAAATAAGACAATTATATTCATATTAAAAATCACACATAGCCTGGTCAAACCATGACTATTCACACACACAACACTGATGTTTGGAGGTGACCGCATGATTTGTGTCATACTAGGAGATGTCTGTGCTTTGGAGGGGCGAGTGGAGCAGGGCTTGTTTATTTAGCACAGCTGTTAGCTGTCATGAAGCTAAGCTAATCAGATCCATGTTATGACTAGTCCCACAGTAGATTCACAAGCGATGCACTGGTCATAAATGTATCTTTCTAACGTGCGTTCACATTTTCTGTCCTCCATTATTCACCATAAAGTTAACAAGTGTGTTACATAAATATAAATTAAACAAAGAAACATCATTCCGTGTACATTGCTTAAACAGTCACATATGGTGAAGGTCTAATTAGTACTGACTGCAGCGGCACAGTTTATTTTTTATTTTTCTTTGCAGAGAAGTAAAGATTTCAGACAAACAATGCATTTCATTGAGGACGACAAAGATAACATTACTAACTCGGATACATATATTTACTTCTACTTTAGATTATTGTTCTGGATAAAGTTTTACAAGACAATAGCCTATGCTAGGTTATCTAAACGTTAGCTTGCTAACTTGGGAGGCATGTAGCTAATGACAAGCATGTTGGAGGATTGAAGGGAATTTATTATTGAGTTGTTTTACAGATGAGTTAAATTAAACTTGCAATGCTCTGTTCAGCAAAATACACAGTATTGCTTCCTGCTTTGTCTGTACTCAAAGTGAAACTTAAGTGAACGGCCATGGCTTGAAAGTTGTCTTCATACGCCCTTTGCTGGATACATTGTATAATTACGGCTGCTTAACAGCATTTTAGCCTTGAAAATTATAAGTGTTTATATAAGTGAAAAATGAGACAATCATCATTGATATGATAGGTCCCCAAAAGGACTATATCGGTCCAAAATATCGGCTCTACTGATTTATCGGTCGGGCTCTAGTATTAAGTTTTCTTCTTGACTTTATCTAGTACACAGTTTGTTTTTCATGTCCAGTAACCGTTAACTGATAGATATATGGTGGCTCTGTGCATGATTTGTTATTATGAGTCAAGTCAAACCGAGATTATTTGTTGTGTATTTCAGTTCCTGAGGCACCTCCGGTTGCCAGCAGGGGGGCCTACTCATTCCCTCCACCAGGACAGCTCTTCTCAGTTCAGCCCAAGGTGGAGCCCCTCTCCTCCACTGTCACAGCAACGACCACCCAAACGTGGGAGATCATGGAGAGTCTGAAGCTGGGCCCTCAACCCAAAGCCAACCCAGTGCCCACCTTTCAGATGAACCCAGCACCTAACTCCTCCACCATCAAACCTTCCACAGCCCACCCGGACTACACCACTGTCAACGTGTTAGACCTTCATGAATTCTTCCCCAACATTGCTCAGGAGGCTGTAGCTAGTCAGGTAGTCCCCCCGCAGACCAACAGCTCCTTCTCCCTTCAGGAGGCTCAGTTCCGGGCTGACCCAGCACTTGTGGATGAGGACCTCCCAGAGTTCCCCAGCTTTTCCGACACCCAGGTACCCGGCCCCCTGGACAGCTTAAACATGGAAGACTTGGAGGACCTTCTGAACTCGCGCCTGATGGGCGAGGGTGGAAACAACACGTCAGTGTTGGCATCATGCCAGCAAGCGTCTGTCCCCAAGTCCACCGCTGCAGCTCAGAATGGTACAGCATCCCAAAACACACCTGAGGCCGCCGCTACTGCCGGAACCACCTACATGAATTACCCAAACAGCATCGCTAACTTGCTCCGGAACGAAGACATGATGGTCCTGAGCGCCGGCTGCGCCACCACCAACCACCACCAGTCCGCGGTGCTCGATGACCTCGATGAGCTGATGTCCGCTGACGAGGACCGTCTCATGTCCATCTTCAACAGTGGGAGTCAAGCTGGGTTTGTGTCGGGACACCCAACCTAAAGATTGACTTTATTTTTATAAATCTTTTACATCATCTGCCCTCCTAAAGACTGAGTTTTTAGTAATGCAGAAAAAAGAGGGACACACAAGGCTGGAGGAGACGAGAAAAACTTTTCACCGTGGACAAACATTAATGCAAAACTGAACTATCCTGTTTCATGTCGGCCACGAAATGTAGACTCTCCCACAGAAGCTCAGCACGTTGTCATGTTAACCCAGATGTCCCAGTCCTCTCTCATTGTTGGGAACTATGATATCCCAGTTTACGGGAGCAGTCATGTATTTGTGGAACCAGAGTCTGTGCACTAGTGGGGCTTTAGTCCTGCCTGCTTCCCCACAGTTATAGTTTGCAGTAGTCCCTCGTTTATCGCAGCGGTTACGTTCCGGACCACCACCCCGCAGTAAGTGAAAATCTGCAAAGTGTGAACGTTATATTTATTTTAGTACCGTATTTGTATATGTATTAAGGCTTTATAAACCCTTCCCACACTCTTAACAATATTCTAAACTTAAGCCTACATCATTTTAACAACATACGTATGTAGTAGCTACGTACAGCAAACAAAACAATGGTCCCGATCAAGTCCAGATCCAGATGAAAAAAGTCCCGTTGAGCGCTGGAGAGAACACCGGACCTCCAAGCGACGCCTCCCCACCAGAGAGGCTCCCTGGGCCGGCGAGCAGTGCTCAGATTGACCGATGAGGCTGGAGGTCCGGTTCTGGTCCAATTCCTGTCGGCTCTCTGCAACCACCGAGCGCCGAAGTCACTATGCATAAGGACCGAACTTTTTTGGATCGGATCAAAACTTTTTCTCCATTTCAGCAGAAAGCACTGTTGGCTTTTGGGTAATGTAGTCCTTTTGACAGGCGATACAGTGTAGACTTGTTGAAAGAAAACTACAAAATGACGGTGCCAAGTTTGTTTGTTTTTTTCTTCAATTTTTTTTTACTGTATTCGGTACTGTCCCAATCACTTGAGTTGTATTAAAGTTGACAATCATGTGCTGTGTACAATCATACGTTGAATAACCGCGAAAGAGCGAGTCAGCGAAAGTCGAACCGCGAAGTAGCGAGGGACTACTGTATGGTATTGTTTTTTTTTTTTTTTAGGAATGAAATGGCTCATTCCAGCTAAACTTCAGAAAAATGAATATTTGATTATAGAGCAACAAGATAATAATCAATAAGTTAACATCTGCTAAAGAAAAAATATCTGAGTGTATCGTTGTCCTGTTTGTGACCTGAAGGGTTCTTGTACTGGAACCAGCCTACAGGGATGGCTGGTCCTGCTCCAGCTTCAGGGTGCGAGTCAGAGGTTTTATCAATACAGTTCATGGTTTTCATGCTGACATTGAACAATTTTGGAAGCGGTCTTCAGTTTAAAGCTGCCTTTAACGTTAAATAAGTGTAATCAGGTGAGTCTTTACAATCCGTTGTCACAGTTAAATGTTTGGATTCAGCGTCCCCAGCAGTTGTCTGAACGTGCAAATGAAGGTCTGCGTGTAAATAACTTTCAAACAAGCAACAAGTTACTGAGCGGTGAGATTGTTTGTTTCAAATGTACTTTATAATGGCTTAAGTTTAGCGGTCAGCTCCTCTGTCATCTACTTTTGTTGCAGAGGAGCTTTGATCAAAGTGTTCTGCCTGTTTTTCTTAAACTCTGGTGGATATTTGGAATAATCGTGCCATTTATTGATGTAATTAATGACTGTTCAACTAAATCCAAAAACACTTCCTTTGACAATAAAAAGCACAACATTTAAAGACAGGTCTTCAAAAGTAGATTTTATTTGGTAATGCTATGATGTCAGTGTTGTAAATGAACATTAAAGCTCATCAAAGAGCTATTAATTCATAAGGGGCAAATTATCTCCTAAATTCATGCACAAACGTCAAAGATTCCCTCACTAATAATAAATTATTTTGAATTTAATGTGATGGCATGTCAGGTCACCTGTTTAACAGAAAATATGACTGCATCAAAAGGATAAGTTTTCAAAAATGGAAGAACGTGAGTGAAGTTTCGTCACATCTTTACAACAGCCTTCTTCTAAAACGCCTCCAGTTCATGTCACCTCGAGGTTGGTGACTTTGTTGATGATGTGGGAGCGCCGGGGCACACACTCCAGGTCAAACTTGCTCTCGTAAATGGTAGGGCAAAGCTTCCAGCGATTGTTTCTGTAGATCCCCAGGTATGTGTAAACGTCTGGCTTGTAGGAGAGGGGACATTTCACCCCTGTGGCCCGGATGACCGAGTCCGTCCGTATGACCTCGCTCTCGTCCGTGAAGTTCTGGTTGTAGGCGCATATGACCTGCTTGCCTTCTGACTTGGGATCGAAGGGGCTCACTTTAACGCTGGAGATCTTGCCCTCCAGGGTTGCTCGGGCCACACACTCCCACGCATGGTCCAACTTGAAGCCAGACTCCAGATACATCAGCCATTTACCCGAGAGCACGTTGTGGTTCAGGGCCAGCTCCTTCACCGTCTGGAAGGTGACGGAGCGGCCACTGGACAAAAGTTTCTCCCAGCACTCCTGGAGGCCCGTAACGTCCCCACTGCCCGGGCAGTGGCCAGGCCCCAACACGGCAATCCAGCCCACCGGGCTCACGCCACCTTCCTCATCGCCAAACCTGGACACCTGCGAGGGTCTGTTGGTCTCCAGCCAGTCGTCAAACTCGGACCTGGGAGTTCTCCTGGAGTCGAAAACAATCCAGGGATCCATATCTGCAGCCATCGCCTCGGCCGCGTAGGTTTCTGCAGAGCAGAGGGCGTCCACCTTGCCATCTGCAGGGCCTTCTTCTTCTTCCATTATGCTGTCAGTGGGAGGATGAACCAATTCCTGCTCGAGCTCTGTTGAGAGGAAACAGTGTGAATTACAGATGTGGGTTTTAGCTCTTAGCATGTTTGTTTATTTAAAGCACCCTGACATATTCACTTTGGCTAACTTGATAATACTTACTCTGGTATGGTAACTCTCCAAATCACTGATTCGTTTATAAAATTGGACAAAATTATCCCCGTTATATCACCTGAGATACCTTTTTATGATGGAGCTAGCCGGCTAGCTAGCTACAATACGAGCTCGACTTCTTTACAAACTCACAGAAAAAAAAACTTTTTATGGTCGACTGTTGACAGCATCTGATGTTACATCAAATACAGTTTACTCGATGACAACAAAGAATTGCAATTGTTACAGTAACCTCTGGTTCAAGCTACATTTACCTGCAGGAGTGAAGTTTTTCTCCGGTTTCCGGTCTGACGCGGCGATGGTGTAACCAACATATGCTTCCCCGGCTCCAAGTTGGGGGGAAAAAAATCGTAAAGTATAACCACTGAAAATTAGGGCAGGGCACTGAAAATTAAATTAATTTTAATGTTTTAATGGTTATTTTGTCCTACAATAATGTTTTTTTAAAATGTGCACTGTTATTTCTAAATGCTCTAATTAAATATAAAGTTTATAATAAAAGTTATCTTTTTACCAAATACAAAAGCGTCATATTGTCAAGTTTGTGCTGCTGTTGGGAAAAATATGACAAAACGACGCGTGTGTGTTGAAGCCTGACCTTGCCAGTGGACCGCACGGAACCGAACCTGCCTGCGGAGCAACAAGGGAACACGGACGTGCTAACAAGTTAGCCGGACAGCTAACGCTAGCTGGTGTATGTGCGGTGGAAGTGACTTATCTATGATAAATTTATAATTTGCAACATTTTGTTTTTTTATTTTTATTTTACTTTAGCCACACAGGTTATTTAATTATGCCCAGCAAAAAGAAGAAATACAACGCTAGATTTCCTCCGGTAAGTTAAAACTTTCATTTGAACCGGCGTTGAGACGAGCTAACCGTAACGGGAAGCTAACTACAGTAGCTAGTTTCAGTGTGATCCTGTCTCTTTTTCTCGCCTTGAAAGTAAATAAAGTCAGCAAGTAAATTAATTATATTAAAACTGCATAACTGACAGACCGTAGGCTTCATTAAATCAGCTAACAAATTTAGTTTACACGTATTTCTTCCTGAAAATACACTTAATTTATCCGACTTGAGTTAGTTAGCATGTGTTAAAATTAGCATGTAAGTAAACTGGAATGTGTAAATAAAACTACATGAACTACTTCTGTCATCTGTAACTGCACAGAGAGCATTTCGTTTCTATTTTAAAGTGTACAAACAAAATATGACGTGATCAGACAAATAGATCTGTAGGTTTCAGCAGCAGGTTGTTTCTGTATTTGCATCCAGATGTATTTTCAAACTGATTAATGTTAAATGACTTTGAGTCGCTACATGACACAGGTTAAATAACACCTCTTCTCTCTGCAGGCAAGAATTAAGAAGATTATGCAAACAGATGAAGAAATAGGAAAAGTGGCTGCTGCAGTTCCTGTTATTATTTGTATCCTTTACACAGTATTTGTTCAGTATTCTGACAGTCTTGTGAGTTTTACTGCTTCCAACACTGATGGATTACTCGTCTTGTAGAAAAGCAAACCTCTGCTACACTAAACCATCAGGCAGATTGTTGAAGGATTGATGGACTGGCTGTTTAAGTTGTGCACAGTAGTGTTAATGAGTATCAAACTTTAGATTTTTATGTGAAGATTGTGCTGGATTTTCTGAAACAACTGTGGGCTCAAGAACTAAACAGGTCAGCTGTCTTTGTGGCAATTTTAACAAAAAGGAAATGAGGAATAACAAGGACTAAGGACGTAAATACGAGCAGGTCAGAGGTTAAAAGGACAGGTCAGCTGGTTCAGCAGAGCGAGGACATCTGCAGAAGTTGTGGCTCAGATCCACACAAACAAGACGTATATATTTGCTAAGGTTTGCATGATTGAAGGAAACGCATAAAAACATCTTATGATTCAGTAACCACAATACAGTATTTGAGCCCTCAGCAGCCACTACTTTAGATCACTCACATTTAAAATCAGCCAAAACCTGTAGCAGCAGGTCAGAAGTGTGAAAATTAAAGTTTGTTATTGGCACAAAAATCCAAAAACGGGTGCATCTCGTAGAAGAGTATTATTCTTTGTCATTCATTTTAATTGTTTAGTTTGGTATTAAATGATCAAAAGGACATTTCAAACCTTTCTTATTTAAAAATCTTCTACAAATCAAACCATATTCTTTAAAATATTAACATAAAACAAGATGCACCAATTTTGGGGTGGTGGGCTGATAGCAACTGTCTTACCTGCTGCTACAGGTTTTGGCTGATTCAGGCTTGTCTCAAAGAACTATAATTAACAGAATGGTTTTTTTTTTTTTTAAATTTGTGATAAAATAAAAAATGTCATTCTGTTGGTTCCATCGTTGCGATCCCTCTGCAGCATAGTTACAATATAGTTTAGATACATCAAAGTTCATGGTCAATAATTCAGGAAAAAATTGAACAATGTTAAGTCAGGTCCTCTGGACAGTTTCTTTTTATTTTTTTAATGCTTCATCCAAAGTTTAGATGTGGTTTATTCTAGGTTAGCCTGCAGAGTGACAGAAACTTTCACCCAACACTGCAGCTCATCACAATAACGATCATTTAGCTGCAGACACAACAGATTTTCCTGGTAAAATAGTTGTTAAAGTAAAACAAATCAAGAACAAAGTGCTTTTTTAAATAAATATTGAAAACAGTTACAATGTATCAGCTTCACAGCTGTATTTTTTAAAATTCGTTTCTGATTAAATTTAAAATTGGACTGTTCAAATGTCAATTACTGTGTACAGTAAAAAAAAAAAAAATCCTCTTGTCACTGAAAATCTGTATCTCTGGACCATCATCAGTCGTCTGGGAGTGGTCGTTAATTAAATATACTAAAAGCAGAGGAGACATGTGTCAGAAACAGTTGAACTCCTGCACTGCATGCTGGGAAAACATGAAAATCATGTTTAGTTTTAGTAAATAAGTTAAAAAAAACTGATCAGTATAAATGTTTAATGTCTCTATGGATGGATGGATGGATGGAGAATGAGAATTGACTGAGAATGCACACAGGTTGACTCTGCAGGATGTAAATAGACAGTGATGTTTCAGCAACACACCTGATGTCGTATATTTTCCTTCACTGATGCACCAGCGAGAGCGCTCGAGCTTTTCTTGGAGTCGTTGCTTACAAAAGCTTGTCAGGTCACCCAGGCGAGGAACGCGAAGACAATGACGACGTCACATCTGTAAGTTTGTCGTGAAGAGTGTCTTCTCTGTTTGAGGGGACATTTTAATTAGAAAGAAGTTGTTTTTATGTGTCTATAAATATATTTATAGTGCTAGTTTCTTTACAGCTTATTGAAAAGTAGGATTGGTCAGTAAATTTATCTAAAATGATGATTGTTCCATTTTATTTATTTGTGTTGACAATACTGATAAATGAGTAGAGAGCATCTTCATGCCAGGCCTAAAAAAATCTACTGTTATCAGTCTTCTAATGAAATTGACAAAACTATACAAAATTCATTGTTTTAGAAGCATATTTAGTTCTTAAGAAACTTTAATATGTGACTCGTGAGTGTTCTCATAGATCCTTTTCTTCTCTGAGCTCCCAGTTAGTTGAACGTTCTGCTCAGAGCGTCGTGAAGCCAGTTGACAACTGGTTGTCTTCGTTTTGCAGAAAGCACTGCATTGAGCTGGAGCAACAGTTTGACTTCCTAAAAGACTTGGTGGCCACGGTGCCGGACATGCAAGGCGACGGGGAAGAGAACCACGCCGAGGGGGGAGGCGACAAAGTCCCGCGCAGGTATCTCCCACACACCTGTTGTGGCACTGCAGCGGGTTCTGAGGAGTTAAAAGACGAGCTGCAGGGTTGAACCAGCAGGATACACAGGATAATACGTCCAGGGAGATGAAAACGTAGGCTGTACCCATGACTAAATTCATTGATGTGTAACTGGGGGGGTAATGTTGTTTGAAGCGCCTGCTATTTACCGTAATTTCCGGACTATAAGCCACTACTTTTTTCACACACTTTGAACCCTGTAGCTTATACAATGCTGCCAAAACATTCAGCCTCGTCACACCCGGGCGCTCACATAGCTGCCCAATACACATCTCTCTTGGGGGGTGGGTCCTTGTGACTCAATGAGACTTCCTGTATAAATACAGATAAAATAAATAAATTTGACCAATGAAATTACTGAACAGGTCACAGTGGACCAATTAAACTTGGTCCCACCTGTTCTCTCCTTCAATCCTTGTTGGGCCCCACTCCCTGGGGGCACAATACATATTTAATTTAAAGTTTAAAAAACCTGTCTGTGTAAATATTTGGCTTATAGACAAGTGCAGTCTATACATGTATAAAAACTTTTTTTCATTTTAAATTTAGTGGGTGCGACTTATATCCAGGTGCGCTCAATAGTCCGGAAATTACGGTACTTATTTTATGTTCACTTCAAAGGCGAGGTTTGAGGAGTGCTAGTATCTCATAATATCACTGTCTCAGAGTTGATCAGTTTTAAAACTACCCATCAGAGTAAAACAGGGAATAATCTAAACCTCATCAATATTAAAATGAAGTAAATGCATATGCAAATGTAAAACAAGCTAAAAGTTCAGAAAAGAGACAGAAGGTGCAGCTTCATTGCTTCTACATGAATTAGCCATCAGGTTAAAAAAAAAACAAAAAAACAAAGCACAACATATCAGGACAAACTTGTCAGCAGGGTGGTGGAGGGATGATGATTTGGGCTCTTGCAGGAATTAGACAACTTCCAACCTCTGAATCAATCGAAATATTCCCGATTCAAATATGAGGTCGTCTGTTGAAGAGCTGAAGCTTGTCTGAAACAGTCAAGAGAGCAGGAAATGACCCAGACGGCAGCGCAGAATCACTGGAATCTGTGTCGTGAAGACCCCATAAAAACCCTGACTGCTTTGGAGGCGTTTTAATCACGCTGTGCACAATGATGTGGGGAATGTGATGAGGTCACAGAAAAGACGCCTGCTGGGAGTTCCTGCTGCTGAAGGTGCTTCTCTGAAGCGTCCTCTTAGCGTTTCATCCACAGCTTCTGCAATTTACCTTTTTTTTTTAATTGACGGCTGCCGACCAGTACAAACAAATATTTGTTTTTAGGTGTTAATCTTGTTAAATTTTGAAGAACTGCAATAGCGAGTCCTCACGAGCGCACTCCCGTGGCTGTCAGTTGATTTTTGGCACGGCACCTGTCGTAAGGGGTCAGCGGCGACGCATAATAAATGAGGTTTTTACCTCTTCGTGATGCGTTCTTTGACTGATGCGACATGTAGCCTGTACGGTGATATGTGTTAGTTAAATTTTTGAACAGCTTTAGTTTGAAATAAATGACTGATGAGCTCGCAGCTAGTCTGAGCAGGGCCCAGACCCACGTGGACAGGACAAACTGAAACACAAGGAGAGTAACGCTCTCAGCCAAGACCAGTCGAACATTTTAAAACCTGCACATTGGGGGAAATGTTCTTGTTTTTTCAGAGGACGGAAACCGGGGTCTGGTCGCAAGAACGGAGGGACCGGCTCCAAAGGCAAAGACAAGAAGCTGTCTGAAACAGAGTCAGATCAGGAGGTGGGGGATGATTTGCACCGTGAGTTGTCTGCAGTCCTGCTGCACGGATGTTTGTTTGGGCTCACTGTTGGACTCCTTTGTCGGAGACAGGACGACTCTGAAGACAGCGAGACAGACGGAGACGAGGAGGACGGTTCTCAGTCGAGCACGAATCGTCAGGCTGCAGCCGCGTTCCACAGGTGAGACAGAGCAGAGGAGACATTACACCAACCAGCTCCACCTGACCTGACTGACTAACATGAGCTGCACAAAAACTGTCCCACCTGATTTGTTTTCTTTAGGACACACATGAATATGATTAGAGACAGGGTCATGTCAGAATTTACACCGATCACATCAGAAACACTGAAAATATTCTGGTTATTGTTCCACTATTTATTATTTATTCAAAGAAGAAATCATACGTTCTGAAAGATTCATTTTACTGAGCCATGTGCCAAATTTCTTGTTTGCATTTCAGACACTCGTCTTCATATTCACAAGACAAAAGATGATTCCAGCACAAACACATTCATCATTGTGTGATGAAGCCTTTTAGAAACTGACATCATCAGACCCTGGTTTTGTTTGAAGGCTGGAGGCCCATCATGGTCTTACAGGACAATAAATTAGTGACAGACAGGGTACTTAAGTTGTTTTAAAGCTATCAACACGGTACTTACAGGGTAAACACCATATACTTATAGAGTACTTTGTGGGTACATATAATAAGGTTTTTACAGAGTAATTACAGGTGCCTAAGAAGTACATAAAGAGCTATTACGAGGTATTCACTAGGTCATATGAGGTATTTACAGGTTAATTACAGGACATGTACAAGGTATATATGGAGGTAATTACAGAGTAAATACAAGATACCAATGGGTACCTACAGGGTATTTACAAGGGATAAATATGGGTACTTGGAGGTTAATTTCAAGGTATTTACTAGATTTGTGTGTACTTAAGAATGTATTTACAAGGTACAGTATTTACTGATATTTACATGTTACTTACAGGGGGACATTCAGGTTAGTTGCAGGGTATTTGTAAGGTACCTAATTGAACATACTTAAAGGGTAATTGCAGGTATTTACAGGATACGAGGGTGCACACAGGTGAATAAAAAAAAAT
>JARVGS010000001.1:6546201-6561367 GCA_031762315.1 Hypsolebias antenori | reverse complement strand
TCGATTTTAACGTAAGTCGGAACTCATTATACTGCGCCGCAAACCCGTTCTTAAGTCCGAGTTGCTGTAAGTCGAGGACTACCTGTATTTCTAATTTGGCTAACATAGCCTGGACAAAGACTTCTACCCTGTTCCATGTGTTCTGACTGTTACTAAATATAGATAATTATGTGACAGAATATTATTTCAACATTCATCAGACCTTTTAACCTCTCCACAGAACCCCACTTCAAAGGGTCTGAACTGTCTTATCTCTTCAGAGGTGTAACTGATGTGCTCTTCTTTCCAGTGTTAGACCTGCCCTTGTGCCAAGACACGCAGGACTCGGAGGACAAGGCTTTGGTGCCCTACTACCTCCACCCCAATCCTGCCCTGTGGAGCCCCAAAACCCGCCGCCTCGAGGTCAGCGTCATTCCCCGGCCACGCCCTTCTCCCATCCGCCCCCGCATCGACCCCTGGAGCTTTATCTCAGCGGGTGGCGTGAACTCAGCCGGAGGCCGCAGCCCAGTTCGCTCGGAGAGCAACCTTCTGGGCTACCAGCCCTCACCCACCAACCCCTTCACCAGCTGCGACCCTTTCCCCTCTCCAGACTGCGACCCCTTCGCCCTCAAAGCCGACCCCTCAAGCAACTCGGACGCAGCCTCTCCCTTCGACCCCTTCTCAGCTCCGTTTCCCACCTCCCGCTCAGCACCGTGCTCTGCTAACGGCTCCCCCACGCTGCCCTCGTTCCGCATAGCTCCCATGAACTCGGCCGACTCGCCCCTCATTGACCTGGGCTGGGCGGCCTGCAGCAAGCCCCTGGATGCAACCAAAGAGAGGGTCCACCCCCGCAGGACTCTGGGGCTCAAACCCTTCAAGTCCCCAACCCAACTCCGAGACGACAGGTTCTAAATGTAACCTCTTCCATGGAAGTTGGGAACTGCAGAGTTGATCAGAACATTATAGTTCAGGATTTTAACTACTGTCTTATTTCATGAGGAAGATTTAGAATCTTATGGAAACAAGAAAAAACAAGCCTACTGAGGGGGTTGCCCCCATGGGAGCCTGAATCATCGCAGGTCTTATTTATACACCAGCCTGCTGCTTTGGAAAGCAGAAAGCCAGTGGAAGGTGGGACCGTGAAATGTTGGATTGCTGCCTGTGAACCAATAGCTGGTGCCCATTTCATTCTTCCCGTTTGCCTCTGCTACTGTTTCCCTTTGAAGGAGGGGGATTCAGATCAGCAGACCTACCTTCAGATTCAATCAGACTGCTCATATCCCTCGCTTTCATCTCCCCGTACCTTTGAAGCGGTGTGACAATGCAGAGGTGGATCAGGCGACTCTCACAGCCCTGTCTGCCTCTACAGACTAAAAGCATTCGGGACAATGGAAACAATCAGAGTGCCTTATTTCGTGAAGTGTTTTTAATATATCTTTTCAAGTTCCTTAATCTGGTGCACAGGTAAGATGCTACGAATCTGGCCCAAATTTCCACATCGTCTTATTGCTGTGTAAGAAAAAGTCTTCTGTATGTGTTTCAGTGTTCAAAGGAAGCTTTTTTTTTTTAACTGTACCTTTTTGGGAGAATCCACTGAGAGTGGATATTTTAGGCCCCTCATGAAATTAAAGACAGGCATTCCTAGGAGGAGCACATACCATTCCAGTCACATTCTTTTGGAAATGCCAAGGATTGAACAGATTTATTCGGCTGGCAGGTGATGCTGCGCAGGAAACAAGCCGGGGAGCCCTCCGCTTTCTCTTTATAAGCCAAAGAATGCCACTGTGCAAGAGCTAGGACAAAATAGCGTTTGCATAAAGCAGTTTCTGCCTCCGTGTAGCGCCGCAGTGGGACATGAGGGATTCGCATGCAGTGTTGAAATAAATCCACTTCCCCACAGAAATAACCTCACATGTTCCATATCTTTACCTGTTTAAGAAGGTTTTAGAAAAATCCTCCACAGTTGTTCCAGACTTGCTGATTTTTTTTTTTTCTGAACTAATTCATCAAATTTTGTATTGAAATGAATCAACGTCATTCCAGGGTCCAAATACATGTATAGTGTGTCATTTTCAAGACATTTAGGGGGAACACATTTATCTAGGAGTGAGATAAGAGAGGTTAATTAAAATGTATTGATTTGTTTGTGTGACTAAGACTAAACCCAGCTGCTGATTTGTTCTGCTTCGGACAGAAAAACTGAAACTGGAAGCTCCTGTTCAAATGAGAAAACAGTCCATGCATCAGTGTCTCGTTCTTAAGAAGGGGTTTAGAAGTTGAGCTGTGTCAAATATTTATTAGTTTAGTGCCGTTATTGGTCAGCGTGCTCAGATTGGAGATGGGCTGATGGTCTTCGCCATCAAACAGAGGCTTTTTACCGTCTGAAACAGAAAAGGTCAACATATCTTTAAACCCAGGTCAGTGTTTCCCCTACCAGTATACAAGCAGGGGGCCCCACCCTGTCAACAGAACTGAGCGCCCTGCCTACTAAACTGATGACAACTGGCAACACAGACGTAGCGCTAAGCTTGCGGCGTGCAATATAGACATGCTAGCTACAACGTTAGACGTACCAATTCCATCATGATTTGCCGTCTCCCAACAACCCACCCTCCCTGAAAAACTTTCAGTACAAACAGCTCACAATTCAGACATGTCTTGTGCCCCCCCACCCGACAAAAGTCATGGAAGAGATGAGCACCCTGCCAAGGCAAGTGCGGTAATGTAGGGGAAACACTGCATGACTTTTGTCACGTCTCTTGAGCCAGTAGTTCCTTGAAAACCCCTTCAAGAGATGCCTTGTTAAAGAGGTGCTCTGAGGTGGACGGGGTTGAACTCAACTTGTTGCTAACACGCTGCTAAGCCTTCAAGTTAGGTAAGAAAAAAAGCGTAACTGTCAGCATATGTAAGAGGAAGCCCACTTTGCTCTATATAGAAAAAAGAAAGGACTTTCTTAGCCTGCGTTAAGATTCTCCCAAAATATTTGTAGCTTGTTCTTTTTTTTTTAATCACTTTTAGTTATGAACTATTTCAGCGCATAATACAACTTTAGTGGTAACAGTGTCAAGGTAAAGCAAAACAAAGTAAAATGGTAAAAACTGCTTCATTGTTGTTGCAGTTTTTTTGGGCACGAAATGCAAAAAAATAGAAATAATTCTTAGAAGTGCAACATTTTGAATCCAACAAAAAAAAATAAGGTTTTAAAAATCAGCAAAAACTTGCCAGCTATTTGCTTTTTGAAAAGAAATAAGAGGAAAATAAGATAAGACAGAACTTTATTGATCCCGCAGGAAATTGTTGTGCCAGAGTTTCAGTACAAAGGAACATACACATGGAATCACACGAAATAAAAAAAAAAAAAAAAACAGAGAAAATTAAAAAAAAAAAGTTGTGTGATGTAGCACACACTTGGAGCTCTTTGTGAATGGAAGGTGCAAGTGTGTTTAAAAATATCCATTGTAGTGTAGATGGGGTCTAAATCGGCTGAGGGCATTTAGGACAGCTGGGGTTGATCTAATTCACAACTATGTTTTGGGCAGTCACTTTGTTTCTGTTACATAATTTCTTACAATATACATAAATATCCAATACCAATACTATAGGTATTGCAATGATAGTAAATTTTAGTCTGTTATGCAGCCCTACGTTCATTGGTAATACCTAGGCTCCTCAGAAGATCCTGGGCTAAGCAGTCCTGCTTGACCTCTCGTTAGTACCTCTTAGGTGAAACTCAAATATCCTTCTAAAACACCGTCTCTTTGCATGTACCGTAATCGCTGTGATGTCTGGCTCTCAGAAGTCACGGTTGGCCTGATTTTCTGTTTTAACAAACTTTGTGCAGCAGAGCTTCCTTTGACGTCTGTCACCGCTGGGTTGCCAAGCAACAGTCTGAGGTATCTAAAGGTTAGTACAGTAATGCTCGTGATCTTTCATACATTTGGTCAGAGTTTGTTTGGATTCTTTTATTCCCTAAGATTTAATTGGCTTCTCTAAAAGCTAAAGTTATAATTTCCATACAAATGAAATTAGATCATTGCTCTTCTCATCTCACTCACTGGAGAATGTGTGTATTTCCCCCCCGACGGTCTCCCTAATTGGGCGAGGCGTATTAATATCTCAATTATGTTGCAGTTTGAGTTCCCGATCAGCTCGAAACCCTTCTAGACTTATTTTGGAGCCATAGAGTGAATGGTGCTATCGCTGATCATCCTGCACGCCCAGTGCAGCAAGATCACGCACATTTATAAAATCCATTGAGAATTAGATGCTTTCTGAGCTGATCTCGCTAATGGATTTAATACTTCGTGACTCCAGAGTGCGTTAAATAATAACAGACTGATGACGGCAGTTGAAGAGCCTTTTCATTACGTTAGTTAATTAAAATAATTATTGTAGGTTCAGCAAGTGGGCAACTGAAAGAGACACACTCATAGCAGAAAGCCCCCCTGTTAACAGTTGTTTTTTAATATTACACTGTACACACATTGATTGGCTCTCTCCGTGACATGGTGTTAGTAAAAGACAACACCAGATTAGTTGCGGCATAGGCTGAAGTCTTGTTTCCAGAATGGAGAGCGATGTGATTAACCAGTTAATCCTGCAGAGGAACGCCAGAAGCTTAAATTGATAATTAGTCTCTTGATAAGTGCAGGGAGCATTAATAAAGGATTCAGACTTTTAGCTAATTAATTTGGCCTGACAATAGTTTAATGTCCTTCCCACTCCAGGCAAGGTGCAACATCTAAGCTGTGACGTTTTTCAACGTGTACTTTCTCTCTGTTCCTTCGGTTTCTCAGATGCCATCGGCTATAAACCGCTGACCATACTTTTTTGTCTTCTTCGTTGCAAAAGCCGTTTCTTTATTCTGCGTTCCTTCCCCTCCGGTCTTATAGTAGTAACGTTTTCTTAAAAAGGAGGAGAAAAACTAGCTTTCCTTTTCTCTTTAGGTTTCCCTGGGAGTGCGTTTGTCCGAGCGTTCAGTTCAGTAACAGCCTGGATGATACGTGTCGAGGGACGGAGAGAACAGTTTTATTTCTTAAGGGCTGCTGGTTTTACACCTACTGTTCAGTTCCAAATCACCTCTCTCCATCTAATAGGCATCCAAGTACAGTATTACATATGAAACTTTATGTAAGAAATATTATTAAGCAAAAGGAGAGAAAAAAATTGGCACAGAAGTACATTCTATGCCTTTTTCCTAAACTTGTCTTTTTCTTTGATTTATAATTTCCTGTCAGTTATTAAGTGTTGCTGCACACAAAGTTTAATAGTAACTAAATCTAGCTAATGTGAGCGAAACGGGGAAAAGAGGCAAAAATGACTCCATTGTTGTTGTGATGTGTAAATGCAGTGGTGCCGAACCCTGGTCCCTGAGGAACACCATCCTGCATGTTTCAGTTGTTCCTCTGCTCCAACACGCCTGACTTGAATGAAAGAATGATTAACAAGCTTCTGCCATGCTGAACTTAAGGAAGTAACTAAACTACTGAATCAGGTGTGTTGGAGCAGAGAAACAACGAAAACGTGCAGGATGGTGTTCCTCAGGGACCAGGGTTCGGCACCCTGGTCTAAAGCACAACCTGAAATGAAAATCCACTCTTAGAAGCTTCAGATCTACATGGATTTTTAGTGCTTTTTTTTTTTAATCTAAATGTTTGTGTGGATGGAAGAACAGTTTTTAAAAATGCCGGCTAACGTGAACTGGGCCTTCCAAGCCACATTCTGAATCGCCCATGTTCCAAACTGGTAGAAGTTTTGAGTAGACGCTGTAAGCTGAGCTCAATCCCCCATTTCAAGCAGATGTAACAAGATAAACAAGGACTGCAGTTTATTTTTTTTTTTTTTTTTTTTTTTTTAAGATGCACAAGATATGAGACGAGTTATTGCCTCGCCTTGTCATCACAAATAAGAGTCGTCTTTTGACAGCCATTACTCTTGGGTGGCTGTTTATCCAGAAAGCTTTGAGGAGAGAAACAGGCGGCATTAAGAAAGCTGAGATGATTGAAAAAAAATCAGGCCTTTGGCTCCGTCACTAATTCGTTTTCTTCAATCTGACACTCATGAATTGTTGAGGCTAGATATAAACTCTCCTTCTGACGTGACATTGAAAGCCCTCTCTTTACTTAATAAATGACAATTTTTTTTTCCTAATAAAAGGATCCTTGTGCTTTTCAGACATGATTACTACCTGCAGTTAAATAGGAAATGTTTTTTCTTCCTCTTGGTAATCACTTTGAGGAAGCACTGCACACACAACACTACTCCTACCTCAGCTGCCCTGAATCTGATTTGTAGTTTGTTTTTTTATGTCCAAGAAGGAAAAAACGGGACACGTTGTAGTGAGGCTGTCTTTGACGGGGCTGTCTGATTCTTATTTTTGGCTGTCAGATTTAAGAAGCGTAGCTGCCAGTCGTCCGCCTGAGCTGACAGCCAACACTTCAATAAGGAAGTTAAATTTTTTATTTATTTGTCTTTTTGATAGCTTGTCCATCTAGGCAGCACTGTCCGGGGAACAGACTTGACGGTTACCGTATTTTTCAGACTATAAGGCACACTGGATTGTAAGGACATTAAGCAAAATAAGTTCATTTTGACAGATTTTTGAGTGACGTGTACCACATAAAATTGGTTCGAGGTCAGTAAGCATAATCAGACTTAATACATAAGGTGCACCGGATGATAAGGCTCGCTGTCGATTTATGAGACTATTAAAGAATTTTAAGTGTGCCTTATAGTCAGAAAAATATGGTAATAAAGCTGTATAGAAGATGTTCAACAATATGATAGATGGGTTTATCACCCCAGTGAAATACCGTATAACTACCGTACGTGACTAAGTACTGAAGCTCAATATTTTGACTCTGTTGACGAGTTACACAGATAAATTATCAGACGCCAAATTAATCGTTTTTGCAGGCTAGTTATTTGTTTTGTGAACTAGATGAACACATTTGAAGCCTTTCAACACTGTGAAGAAAAATGTTTATTCACACACGTCCGATTTACCTACTTGTAGAAATGACTGTGAAAAGATTTATGTTGAAAAATAATATTTAGGGACATTTCATTGTGTTTTGGCTCTTTTAAAAATGCCATTCTAAATTTCTGCCTTGATTGTAAAAACTAAAACGAGCACAACTGTTACAGGTGAATGAATCCTGGTGAAGCTAAGGCTGAGTTAGACCTTACGGATGTTTGTGCTTTAATTGTGGAAAATAAACAAAACCTAACGATTACCAGTCAAGTCATGAAGTGAATTACTACTGAACAAATCTAAACTGGAGTGTAAACCACAGATTTTGTGTTGCTTCAGCTCAACAGAACCTCAGTCCTCAGATTCTGGCTTCAGTTCGGATTTGCAGTCGTTTCTGATGGCTAGGTGTACAAATTACGACGGCGCCTGAAGGCAACACGGTTGTTCAGCAGTTGAAGAGGAGCCGTCGTCCGTTAATGAGGTGGCAGATTAAACCTTTTGTTTCCCAGCTTTAAGTTCCCTTTAAAAATAAAAAAATAAATAAAAAATCTGGAGAAGAAGAATCACTGAAAGAGTCTGAGAAGAGACAAAATTTAAGACCTGATCCAAGTTTAATCCAAAACTCAATTTACGGTAATCCCACTGGATTACATTTATTTATTTATTTTAAGAAACTAAATTTAAGATGTGATCCAAGTTTAATCTAAAGCTTTATTTAATTTGAGGCTAGCCTGTATAAATAAAGGATGAATGAATTTAATCCCACAGGATTCCATTAATTTAATTTTAGAGAATGTAAGACCTGATCCAAGTTTTATCCAAAGCTTAATTTAATTTAATCCCACTGGATTAAATTAATTTAATCCCACTGGATTAAATTAATTTAATTTTAGACTAAATGTAAGACCTGATCCAAGTTTTATCCTAAACTTGATTTAATCCCACTGGATTAAACATATTTATTTAATTTAAGAGACTAAATTTAATACCTGATCCAAGTTTAATCCAAACCTTAAACCCTCTAAAACGTCAAAGCAATATATTTTCTATATGACTAGTTAGCATAGCATTAAGCATTTTAACTAAGCCCAGCTGAAGCTAGCTTTTGACATAACACTGTGCTAGCCAGCAAAACTTAGTTTATTTTTCTATGTACCGTAAAGAAAATGGTTGTATATTTACAGGTCAGCGTGCTACTTTTAGCATGAGCTGTTTTGGCTAGCTGAAAGTAACTTTTTAATAAATAAACTGTGCCAGTTTTCGTCAATTCCCCCCAATTATAATGATTTTAAATAAGCTCTGTTTATCTTAATGTGTTTAACACCCAGCAGTTCACCTCCTTCCTTTTAGCTAAGTCAGAATGTTTAGTGGTATTGTTTCTACTAATTAGCATGTTTTTAACAAATATTACAGTCTACAGTGTGAAATAAATGGCACCACTTCACAATAAGGCTCCCCTTATAGACGGATAATAATAGTTTATATTGTTAATTCCTTCATAAACACTTTATAAATTGCTAATAACTGCTTATTATGCATTAATTAAGGGTGACTGAGACAAAACTGACCAGTTTCTTGCCAAATCTGTTCACCTATATATTTCATCTAGAGTTGTTATATTAAACATTTCAGGCTAAGTTACTACTTTGTAAACACAATGAGTATTTGTAAACCTAATTTCTTTAGGATAAAATGTTATTTGTAGATACTTACAATGCAGTGATAAAATACAATATAATATGAAAAAAATTGGTTTACAGATACCTTTTGTACTTACAAGTTTGTAACTTAGTCTGCAAAGTGTTTATAGAGGAATTAATAACGTATCTATAAACTATTTATTAGACATTTATAAGGGGAGCCTTATTGTAAAGTGGTACCAAATAAGCTTTAGATAGAAAAGTAGGATTTCTGTTTCTCGGGAATTATATAATTTGTAGTTTAAAGGCTTGGACTGAACTGAACCGGTGACTCAAAGGTGCAGAACAAAGCGTGGATATAAATTTAGCAGGCCTGTGTGTTTGAGGTTGATTGTGTTTTTTAAACACCTGCAGCTCCCATTAGAGCTCGTTTTCTCCCCTGAGGAAATTACAGATCGACATTGTTAAAAATAGCACCAGATGCGGTTGTTTTTTTACTTTTTGGAAGCAGTTTTTCCTTCTTAGGATCACGTAGTTATTAAGCCAACGGTGACCACAGTAGTTGTCAGTTTCTGAGGCCCTCACTCCAATTTCCATAGCTGCTTTTTCTTCTGTTATTTTTGGCTTGTGCTCAATTAAGTAGACGTCACAAACACACCTGGTTTTCAGCCTCGTTTAGCTTGCATCACAGCTTGCTGTCAGAGCCAGACACATTATTTTCCATTCTGGCTCTTATTAAAGAGAAACACCTGCCTGGACCTTTGTTTGGCTCTAATAAGCCAGGACCAAATGATCAAATATGACCTTGTGACCATACAGGAACCATACATCCCAGGGGTTGGAGCCAAAAGCCATGTCTGCTAGAGACGCCGCCAGGTGCAGAAGCTAATGCTCAATCCCTGAAAAGTGTGAATATTATTCCTAATTCGCTCACTGTGAGCATCCAAGGTCACAATCTGCTGTCCCTTTCTCTTCCAATAACAATGAGAACTCGGTTAACGGGAGCTGCGGTGAAAGAAAAGGCTGATTTGTTTCCAAGCCCGCCGCCTCCGCGCAGAGAGCTGGCGAAAATCAACACCCATTTCTGTGAGGTTATCAAGTCCAAGGCCCAGATACGCTTCCCTCGCTCCTCTTGACGGCGTGCGTGAGCCCCGCGCATGTGGTTATTGTTCTGTCCAGTTACTGACACTCGATTATGTTGTCTTCTTCCTCTGGCAGACGCCGTTTAAATAGTAAATGTCTCCTGAAGCTTCGAACGAGCTTGTTACAAATCAATTTGGTTCAGCAAATGACTGTTGTGTCCAAGATATGGAGAGCGCTGAATGAATTATGATTGTTTGCTGATAAAAATATATATAAATATCTTTTTTTGGCTTTTTTCTTTATTTCATTCCCATCTACCCTATAAGAGCCAAACAAATCAGTGTTGAGCCATTTGTTTGAGTGAGTACGTTCTTAAACTCCTGACCACTTCACTTTCTGTAAGAGGATTTGAAGCGGTTTACCAGTAGATGGTCTCTTTCAGGTGCTCACAGGGGCTGAACTAACGATCCGCAGCGGAGGTTTGAAACAGTTTGGATGGTACAAACCCCCACGACTCACTGGTGAAACGCTCCTCTCGCAGTAAACGACTACTTCTTCTCACGGCTCCCTGCCAGCCAGCTAAAGACGTCGACATCATTTACACACGCATCAGGGGTGGACCGGCCGTCTTTTTAAAACACTGGATTTATGCTATTTCAAGATGTGCCATCGACACAATCTGCGTTAAGATGACGAGTGAGCCGTGTGAGCTTTTCACTGGAGTATTTAAAATGGGTGCTTTACGAGAGACGCATTATGGTCCACTTTTTTTAAAAATGACCGCACCTGTTTAAAAATAACTTTCTCTGCAGGCTTCAGTATTTGTGTTTGTTGTAAAGGAATATTCCAAGCCAAACTGTTAGCGTAATACCCCCTCGGGGTTGGGGGATGCAATACTTGAGGTCTTAAAGGAACAGTCCAGTCAGTTTAGACCTGATGTTTAAAGATTTTCAGTAGTTAGTACCTCATCAGCCGTGACGTCAGTCGTAGAGCGCGGAGAAAGAGATACAGGTCAAAAGAGAACACAAACAAATAAAATTAAATTATTGATATGTAATGTATGCAGTTTTTTGAAAGGCGTTTTATAGAAATTAAAAATTAAGAACAGGTCATTTGTTTGGCTAGCCGTTAGCCTGGTCTGGATTATTGTCTCCACATGCTCCATGACTGGTGTCTCGGCTGATAAAGTACTAAATATTACATAAAACACTTCAAAGTTACTCGGACTATCCTTTGAACGGAGAAGACAAACTTGAGCTTTTATTCTGTTGTAACCGTTCGAGATTCATTTCCATGTTTGCTTTTTGTCTCGGTAAAGCCTGCGCGATGTGACGACGTCACATCCAGGCATCCGTCGCATCTCTGCTCCTGCGAGTCGAAGCGTTCTCAGACCTCTGAGGTCAGGAAACCTTCGACTCGCTGCAGTCCTTCTAAAACCTCGCACTGGGCTGGGCCTAATCAACTGTTTTTACTGTGCATTGAGAGTATTATTTCTGTATGCAGTATGTGAAAATGTCTTTTTTTTTCTCTTGACTATTACAATGGGTTTCAACCTGTGGAGAAAAAAATAAAATTAAAAAAAAAATGGAAAAAGTTGAAGAAGAAAGAAGACCAAATAAAATGCAACACTCCCGACTTGTGTGGTGTTTCTTGCCTAAGCGGAAAACGTGGGAAAGAAGGAAACAATGTGCTTTTGTAATTTTTCCATTCCTAAAGCTAGAGCCCAACTGATATATCAGTAGAGTCGATAATTTTGGCCGATGCAGACGTCTGGGCAGAGCTTAATTTGTAAACCAATGCCAGAAGGGGGTCCTCCCTCAGAGAATTTTGAATAAAGTAAATGCCATTTCCTGCATTCTGGTGTATTTTACAAAGGTTTTAATTTTAACAGTAGATGAAACAAAACTCTAGGACTGCAACGCTGCAGCTCTGCAGGTGAGGGGGCGTTCACTTCAGGACAAATTGAGGTTGCTGATTGGTCAGTCGCTGACGTGCCTACTGGATTGACAGGGGTGCGGAGTTAAAAATTTATGGGTGCTTGAGCACCCCTAAAAAGGCTAAAATCACCACTGAAGTTAGTTCATACTTCTAATTTACTTTCAAACACTTTGTGTGTGGTTTATAAGTGTATTAAGTGCAGGATCATTTCTTACCTTATTAGTTGTTTAGTATATACGGTAAACAGAGTGCACCTCCTCCCTGCTCCGCACCGTGGGACAACAAGTGCTGCTCGTTTTCAGCCACACACACACAAAAAACTTCCTTATACTGAATTTGTCACTGGCTTAGAAAATATTTGCTCTCACTCCTGCTCATTTCAGAAAAACACCCTGGTCACTCCGTCACTTCTTGTGTTTACTGTACGTACTTGTTTTGTTTTTTTTACTTATAAACTACATTAAAGGAGGAGGAGCAAGTCCATTTAAAACTTTAAAAATTAGACAAGCATCCATGAATATCTGATGGCTATCAAAATCCAGAATGTACTTACTAATGTTACAGTTAGGCTACTGTAAAAGCTTTTTGTCAAACATGTTCAGTGTTTTCTTTAAAAGAGGCTTTAGGGGGCTTCAAAATGGTCTCTGAAGTGTGAGACCATGTATAACAATAGGCGATATGGCTGAATATCATGGCATGCATAAGCCTTTGCTAATTCTGTTGTCAGAGAAGGTCTTATATGTTTGAAATTTGACAGGTTAAGTTTAATTATGTGAAATTCTCTTTACATGCTGCTTGAAATTTAGATTGGAATGTCCATTGATAATTGCACCATTATTCGCCGATACAAGCACCTATAATTTTCACCCCTAAAACGCTGGCAACTGCTGTAATTGTACAACGTATCCAGCAGAGGGCGCATGAAGACTACGTTCAAGTCGTGGCCATTCACTTAAGTTTCACTTTCAGCACAGTCGAATCAGGGAGCAATACTGTGTAGCATGTTTTGCTGAGCAGAGCATGGTAAGTTTATTTTAACTGATCTGTAAAACAAATCAACGATAATAAATTCTCTTCAATCCTCCAACCTGCTTGTCATTAGCTACTTGCCTCTCAAGTTAACAAGCTAACGTTTAGATAACCTAGCATTATTGCCTTGTAAAACTTTATCCAGGACAATAAATCTAACGTAGAGATAAATTATATCAGTGTTGGTAAGGCTATCTTTGTCATCCTCAATGAAATGTATTGTTTGTCTGAAATCTTTACTTCTCTGTAAAGAAACAAACTGCTGTGTTCAATACTAATTAGACTTTCATCGTGACTGATTGTTTAAACAATGAACAAGGAAGGGTGTTTCTTTGTTTAATTTATATTTTTGTAACACACTTGATAAGTTCATGGTGAATAGTGGAGGATAGAAAATGTGAACGCACATAAAGAAGACTGTTTTTATGACCAGTGCACGGCTTGTAAACCTACTGGGACTACGACATATAGGAGGATCTGATTAGCTTAGCTTCATGGTTGCTAACAGCTGTGCTAAATAAAAAGCCCCACTCACGGTTTACTTAGACTCATGGGGTGGACAAAGTTCAAAGAATTTCTGCCATTATGTCGGTTGTATGCAGTCGTCTTCCCTGCCCAATATTTGTGTTGGTGATAGCCAAAGTTTCCATATCAGTTGGCCTCTAACTAAAACCAGTTTAAAATTGTTGTGTCTTGGTTGACTGAAGTGGCGTCCGTGTGTCTGTCAACAATTTTCTAGCACTTCGCTGAGCAGACACCAATTACAGGTGTGTGAAACCTCCTGCTGTCCTGCTTCGCTTCAGCTCCAGGCCTGAGCGGATGTGTTATTATGTCGTATCCACAGTTTCATTTTGACATGATGCAATGATGTCCTCATAACAATTATCTATCCTAGCAATTATTTTGTTGTAAAAAAAAAAAAAAACACTTTGACATGATAAAAACATAGTTTTGACAGCATGTCATAAAAAAATTATTCTTTTAATTCAAGCCCAGCATTTGCTTGATAGGTGCTCTGAAGATCTCGGCAGATGAGTTTGCTCTCATGAAGTTGCAGAAATCGGCTGCTGATGCAAACATCATTCTGTGGAGCTGGCTTTGATTAAAGCAGGTTCCTCACAGAGAAGAAGAAAACGGAACATTATAAATTGATATGTGCTGTGGGGTAAATGGGTCAAGCGTCTGCACTTCACACTTTGGCAGATATTGGCTAAAAAGCCGTAAGGGCTGACTGTAAAAAGTGTCATATAAATGTCAGGAAGCTGTGTGGACAGCAGCAGAAGAGAAAATAGAAAGTGTGTCTTCTTTCACAAGCAGATTTGATCTTTTGACCTCAGTGTGAATTTGACCCAACTATAATTTAAGCTAATAACGTAACCGTTTATAAGTAGCCTATAAAACTGATGTAATGACTATTAATTATTGAACTGGCTCATAGATATTAGCTTCTGTGATGTATTGCTGTGCTGAAAAGGCTGAATCATGCTACGATTTCATACAAATTATTAAATAATAAAAGCTGCTGTTACCTCTGGTAATTCATTATTTGCTCTCTCTGCATGAATTCTGAAAATGTTCTTTAGACACTGATCACTGCTATTAGCAGAGCATACATAAACAAATTTTTACATTTTTTACAAATTCATCAACTAGTTGAAGTATCTTGTCTTAAGTCATGATTTTTTTAAACCAGATAGAAAGTCTTGAAATCACTGGAAGTCGGTCATTAATTATTGACTGACTCTGGGTCCAGTTTAGACCATTAGTTTTAATCAATATTAGATATATTTATATAACATATCTATAATATTGATTACAACTAATGGTCTAAACTGGACCCAGAGTCAGCGCACATTCTGGTGGTTAATAACAAAACAGAACAAAGCAAAAAAAAAACGAAAAACTTTATGAACAAAACCAGGATGAGTGCCCCCTGTAGGCTCATGTCAGTACAAGTATACATCCACATGAACAAATGAGACTGAAACATAAAGATACACTTCAGATACTTTTCTAGGTGCTGACCTTTGTTTATTCATGTAGTTCTTATCTTGCTGTATCTTGCTCAAAATTTATTTTTTCTCTAATATCCAGATCTTGGTTATCAGTTATTTGATGCCTTCATAAACAAGGTCAAAGTTTCTTTACTGTCATTCCCATCTCGTGGTACATGTGGTTGAACGAAACAGTGAACACAGGGTCCCAGTTACATCTTACAAAAGTATAAATTGGAAAGAAAAATGATAATAAAGTCTAAGATATGAACTAAGAATACCGGTACACAAAACACTAATAGTACAAAAACAATACGTCGAACAACAGCAGCACGAACATGAGTCTGTGTGAGCTGATGAGTACGAATGAACACAGCAACATGAAATACATCAGCAGTATTGATAATCAGCAGCACATATCAACAAGCAAGTGGCATTACAGTGATTATTTTCTCACAGTGATTATTCTGGTTAGATATTCATGAGTCTAACAGCCTCAGGGTAGAAGCTGTTCCTCAGTCTAGTGGTTC
>JARVGS010000001.1:6425036-6437606 GCA_031762315.1 Hypsolebias antenori | reverse complement strand
AACCTCACTGACCTACACAAGGCGAGGTCAGTGAACAAGGCCAGGCTGATTCTGGCAGATCCTGATCACCCACTCCATGGTGAGTTTAGGTTGCTTCCATCTGGACGCAGGTATCTGCTGCACAGACGTAGAAGAACAGACTGAAAAACTCATTCATCCCTGTAGTGATCAGGCTTCTCAACGAACAGTGATGATTTCTGTTTAGCTATTTTTAATGTATCAATGTCTTGTTTAGTATGGATGTTTTGTGTACCTACTGACTGTGAAACAAATAGTCCCTCAGGGATAATAAAGATTCTTGAACTTAGCAACATCCTTTGTAATTCTTATCAAATCTCTAAATGAGCCATGTTATCTCTTGGATTCCTGGAAGACAATTTGCCAGCTGGAGTAGAACTACATCATCAATCACTCAGACAACTTTGTATTGATCTGAAGTGACCCTTCATTCAAGAGGAGCAAGTAAATCAAAGTCATTGCCAGACAGGGCTTTTCTATTTTCTCTTTACAGTGGCCAGGTTTTGCACTTGTCAGTTTTTAAACTAAAACTACTTTTAGCAAGTAGTTTGATGTCTAAGGTTTTCTTTAATTCAAGAGACTGGCTGGTGATTACTGTCTCTGAGAATTTTAAGTAAAGTTAAGGTGATAAAATTGTAAAAAAAAAAAAAAAAAAGCAAGAAAGAAGTAGAAATCAGGGTTAGAGGCATGGAGACCATGAACAGACCACGTGACGCAGAGATTAAGAAGTATATTACCAAGTGTATTCCCTCTGTTAATGTACACATATTTAGTCATCTCACTGGAACACTTTACAATAACATTTAGAAAGAACAGGAAGATACTGGGAGAAGCATGTTTGGAATGGAAAAGGAAAGGGAAAGGAACCAGACAAACATGACATGAGAGTAAATCTTGGAGTCCTTCAAATGAAATGGCTGCCATCGTCTCACGGCACAGAAACAGGAATTAATATAAAACAAAATAAAAATGGAACGTGGACATAACTAACTTTTTCAACTGGACATGGAAACTAATATCTGACGTACAAAGAACTGATGTAAGACCAAATAAATTTATTAAAAAAGGAAGAACATTGGAATGACAAAGAATGGAGTAAAGGAAAAATGTATCCCCTATAGAAAAGGAGATCTGTTGTATGTTTGTAACTGAAAATCTCAATTACCAGAAAAAAAAAAAGGAAATACATAGAAATTTCAGTATCCCAGAATCATTGTCATTTTTTTCCTCCAGACTGGAATGATGGTAGGGAAAACACATTTGTCTTAGTAATGGGATGAGAGTCAAATATTTAGACATTTCACAAACTTGTTTCAGGAGTTTTCTTTTTACGGTTCCGTTTACTTTTTTCAATAGAGTTGAGAAATTTTGAATACTAGAGTTCAGTTGTACATCTTTCAGGGAACTGCCATTCTCCTTTTGGTTTGTGTGCTCTTCCCACAAAGTTTGCTTTGCCCGTTGGCTGCCGTCAGTCCATTGAGGCAAGAGAAGGGCAAAAGTCACAGTCTGTTTTTCTTCTCTCCGCAGTGGAGCTCCAAGAAACTGAATTCTGTCTTACCATAAAATGTGTCGTGTTTTATTTTTTCAGAAAACAACCCAAAAAAATAAAGCGACTGGCTCTTGCAGCGAGGCAATTTATCAGTCGTATTGTTCATGGGAAGGCGAGGGATGTCCAGGATGATGGGGACTGGGTGTTGAAGCTGTTCCAACGTCAAAAAATCCTAAAGTCCATCTTCATTCTGTACGGTCAGCAAACCCACTTATAGACTCACAGTCCATAAGTTTCTGCAACGTCTTTACATATATTTATAGTTATATAGAACAGAGTTCAACTGGTTTGCTGGAGGGTTTTTTTTTCTGTTTTTTCGGCGATTAGTAACTGTGAGGAGGTGACAGTTTCTATGCTGGCCCACACCAGGGTATCTCAGCACCCCCTCCCCAAAACACGACACACATCTGTTGGAACAAAAGACCAAAGGAGGTTTTGGCCTCAACAAGCTTTTGGTGGCTAAACGTACAAGTTAGCATCCGTTACGTTGGAGTGGTGGTATCTCACATAGTTGCTACTTTTAACGTTATGATCATCAATTGTCATGTTTAAAAAAAATGTTTTTTTTTTTTCCATTTTTTTTCTGTTTAAACTCCACAAAAAGAAAAACTGTTGTTTTTTTTTAAATCTCATTTTCATAAATGAATACTACATGCTTGATACATGGCAGAGTTCGCGTTGCATCAGTTGCTCAGCAGCGTAGACAAGGAGAGAAACAGAGTGCTCCATCCAGTGAGAGGGAGAGAGAGAAAACCTTTCCTGAGGTCTAGTGACAAGAGATGTTGGAAAACACAAACGTTGAAGAGCCAAATTTGACTACGGTATTTCCTTTGAAATGAGGGTATAATAATGTCACAAAGGGATATTAAGTTGCTCTTTTGAGCTTAGTTAGAAAATAATTTGCTATCTTTAATCCTTTGATCTTCACTTCATGATTGACCTTTGCAGTACACAAATACTGTTCTTTTTATTTCCTACAGTACTGCAGCTTTTTAATTACTTGTAAATTGCTAATTCATAAATCACGGACTAACAGTCACTTGCTACATAGTTATTGGCACAGTACATGTTGAAATTGTAGCACCCGTTTCTTAAATAACACCAGGGTTAACATTTAGTCACAACTGTCCAAATTATTCGAAGCAATAAACAAAGGTCTGAACTTTTTATGATGCCATCTTCCTTTACTGCCTATTTCTGATTAGAGTAATTAAAGGTAACTTAAATTGCTTCCTGACAATACTGAGTGTAAAATAATTTAGCCAGTTTGTGTTTGCTGTTGAGGCACTGCCTTCTCTCTCTCCATCTGTCTTTCTCTCGCCTCTTTCCTTATCTAAGTGCATGTTCTGTGTGTCTCTGCAATGGCAGCACTTCCTCAGACGTAGTACTCTTTGTCTTTGTTCTTCTTGTTCTTGGTGACAGTTTTGGCAGTGCTGGGTTGTTTCTCCTTTACCAGAGCCCCGTTGCTCTGTGTTGCCGAGTTGCTGATGTAGTTGCGACTCTGGTCTACCTGATAGGAGCCCTCGTCTCGGTTGCGGTACTTGTACATGGCGTAGAGCAGGATAAGGATGCAGAGGGCTGCGGCGGCTACGATGCCCACCACCATCCCAGTGGTGCTGCTGGACTGCTGCACCTCTACGGCGCCAGGAAGTCCTCTCTCAGGAGATGTAGGATCTGGAGTAGGAACATGGGGGAAATTTGGGGGGTAAGTTATTCCTGGAATTCTGCGGTGGCCGGGATCTAATGAGGGGTGGGCTGGTGGCAGCAGCACCCGATCCCGGTTGTTCATTTTGCCTGCAGGGATATTGTTGCTACTACTGCTGCTGCCACCAGCGGCCGGCTTGATGTGAGGATTGAGTTGGTCTGGGTTTGCGGTGGGGGTGGAGGAGAAAGGTGGGCGGTGGGAGATGGGGTACTGAGAGAAATGGCGGTCTTGGGGGTTCTGAACACCACCCTCAACTGCTGGGGGAGGAGGAAGGACAGTCCTATCAGTGACCAGGGCGAAGTTTTTATAATAGTCCTCATCATCTGTCTCAGTCATCTCCCCAGAACCATAAGCCGACACCTCAATGGTCTCCTCACAGTCCTCTTGGTCCAAGGGGCAGGGGGGGCGGCCATTGGGCAAGGGGATAGACTCTTTGGTGGTTTCAAGCAAGGTGAGGAAGGGACGGTAGGTGGTGGGGGGCGGGGGGAGTACTGGGTAGTGGGTGGCAATAGATGGGGGGTCTAGGGAGTCCACCGTTATAATGGGCAACACTAATTCACCTCCTAGGACAAGAAACAGACAGGGAAGGAAATATGTTAGAGACCATTTGAGAGAGGGAGCCCACCTCCAGACAACAAAAGAACAGTTCAAATGAATACAGAAACACCAGTATTAGAACAGCACTATAGCTTAACATGAAGTCAGTTACACATGTCTAATATGTTCTACTTCAGAAATACACTAACTAGATCTGACCTGCAGTATTGTAATACATTATATAGTAAAATACTGTTTCTGTCTCTGACTGCTCTGTCCTGTTTCTGTTAGACCTAGGATGTATCATTGAAGCTATATCAAGGTAGATACTAAACAACACTGGAAATTTAACATTTATTGGATTATAAAACCTATCCTTAACTACTATCTTCCTATAGTCTTACTACACTAACTCTAACTCAGGTGTTTCTGCTGTGAATGGCTAAATAAGATAGCAAACCACGAGGTTCAGGTCACTTACATCAACAAATTGGCCGCATGATTTTTGCATGAAAAAAAAATTACAAAAGAAAGCTGTGTAAGATTGTTCTTGAATAGTGATAAACATGCCACCCCCCACCCACCCCCAACCCAACCCAGCTTTACCTCCTCTTTTTTCATTTATTTCTTGTAAAAAATAAAATAAAGTCATTTTCAGCAGTTCAGCAATTTCTGCACCCCCACTACCAACCCAACACTCTTCCATTTCCATTCCCCAAATATTCTTATGAAGAATTGTCTCAATCCCATTTTCTCTATTTGCCATGATGGAGTGAAATGCTTATTTCTAGGACAGGCTTCATAAAACTGAATTCCCCCTCTTTTTTATAGACAAACTTTGTGTTACCTACAGTACACCAAGGCCGAATCCCATTTCATTCTTTCCTTTCACATTTTATATTTTGTGACTTCACAGTAAGAGCATTCTCTTTCTTATAGTAATGTAAAACTAAGGTGAATGAGTCTTTAAAATATTATAAAATATTACAATGAAGAGGTATTACCTTAAGAAAATGCTCACAATTGCAAGTGTTTCTCTGTTAAAAATATTTTAACAGGCACAAAACTATTGTAAAGTCTAATTTGCTATGCATTAATGTCCTTTGATATTTATTCTCAATTGTGGAAAAAAATGGCAAAATTATAATCACAATTTTCTGGTAATTTTTTTTTCAACAACTATTGTAAAGTTTAGTTTGAATCATTCTAATGTAACAATTTGGTCTTACTGTTGTTCTTCCTAACAAGAATAATAAAATAACTTTGACTGCAAAATTAGTCACTGATTAGATTACCAGTTTTACACACAATACAGTAAAGAAATCAAGGTTGTCCCTTCAGCTGTGCTTCAAAAGGATATGGGCATGGCACCTTGTAGAACATTTTTTTTGGACCCTAAAGCCAGTACCTAAGTGAGTTGCAACTGTTTAGGAAGTAGATGGCAATTCTACAAAGTAAATGGAATAATATAAATGAGGAGAAAATAGGCAAAATTTCAGTTGCAGTCTATGAATTCTAAATGTCTGGGACCAAGTGACCTGTGAGTGATGTAGCTACGTTTGGTGAGATAGTTTTTCTTTTTAAACCATGGCCTATATTTGGTGTTACAACAAATTTGCAGCTATTTTAAGAGAAAATGTTTTGCACATTTTTTGGGGGGGCATGTTCAAAATTCAAGTTTTATCACTTAAACTCTTCAAGAGACATTGAAACTTGTGAAAATTAAAATACATTTTTAATATTGTATAAATTCTCAAATGAATGTCATTTAGCACAGTCTCCAACAGTTGCAATCCAGTAAGATACAGGTTTTAGGTATATTTCCTTGTATATTTTGCACCTTTATCATGGGATTTATATTGTTAAATGTGCAAAAAAAATAGACCATTATTTAAGGTAATATGCTTGTATCCTTTAAGAATCATCTGAATGAATTGCTTTAGTCAATCTTTTTATTACTTATTGTAGGACCTAAATCTTTAAACATATGTTCAGCAGTACCTTTTTATTGTGTTTTACTCTGCAGATCGTAGGTTATTTTTCCATCAAAACCTTTAATGGACAAGCAACATTCAAATCAGGAAACCTTGCCTGGAGAAGGAAAACAGGGGCACTTCCCTGGAGCCAGGCCTAGGGGAAGCTTTTTGGCAAGGGCCTGGTGATTGAGACTCAGCCCCTGGGGCTCAATAACACCAAGCCTGAAAGCAAGACAGGATGCCACCTCCTTGTGGGCCCACCATCTGCGAGGAGGACTGTCAAGGTCAGGTGCAATGCATTGATCACCACCTGATGGATGATAAATTGGATCCAGTGGCGAGGAAGGCTGTTGGCTAATCCTGGTAACCCAAACACATAGTGAGGGTGAACTGGGAACATTGTTAGAGTCCTCTGTCTTCATCAACTCACATCTCCAAGAGTTTAACATGTATCCCTTGGGTGGTTGGGGACATGGAATGTGAATGGGCTATGTTCAGGGCCTCACAGATGCAGCTTCCAGGAGCTGTGGCCTGAAGGTCATTGGTGCCTGTTACTGTGACAACAAAATGACCTGCTGGAGACTGTCAACCAGAGGAAGGAGTCCATCAGGGCTTGGCTGTTCCAGAGAACTCCTGAAGGAGGTACCGGGTGGTCAGGACTGCAGCTTTGGTGGTTGTGGAAGCAAAAACTTGAGAATGAGAGGAATTTTGAAGGCTCTGTAGAAGGACTTTCAAATAGCCTTGAGGAGGTTCTGGCAGACTGTTCAGTGACTCAGAAAAGTAAAACAGGCCCTATTCTAGGCTGTGTTTGCTTTGGCTGGGGAAATGCTGATCTGGATTGAGGATTTTGTTGAGCAGTGGCAGGAGCCCTTTGGATATATTTTTATTACGTCTACAATGTTCACCTTTGAGGAGTGAGTTTGAGGACTCAGCAGAGGTCACCAAGGTAGTCAAAAAGTTCCTTGGTGGCAGGGTGCCAGAGGTAGACTATATTTGCCCCGAGATGCTGAAGGATCTGGATGTTGTGCAGCTGTCATGGTTGACATATCTCTTCGATGCTGCACGGAGGACTGGGATAACACCCATAGAGTGGCAGGCCTGGGTGGTCATTTTAAAAGGGGGACATGAGAAGGTGGTCCAACTATAGTGGATCACACTTCTTGCCCTCCCTGTGGAAGTTAATTTCAGGGTGTTGGAAGGGAGGTTCCAACAGATTGTTTGACCTCTGATTTAAGAGGATCAGTGCGGCTTCCATCCTAGCCTTGGAACAGTGGATCAGATCTTCACCCTTGCAGGCCATGATAGTCTGCCTCTCCCATCTACATGTTTTGTGGACCTGGAGAAGGCTTATGACCATGTTTTCTTAGGGTGCTGCAGTAATATAGGGTGTATGGGTTGCTTCTAAGGGCTATCTAGTCCCCATATAACCAAAGCAGGAGCTGTAGCTGCCTTCTTAGCACAAAGTCTAGCTTGTCCTTGACAAGGATAGGCTCAGCCAGGGCTGTTTCTTGTCTCCAATCCTGTTTGTAATGTTCATGGACAGGACCTCAAGGTACATTCATGGAGAGAGGGGTGCCTGGTTTGGGAACAACAGGATATCATCTCTACTTTATATAGATGAAGTGGTTCTGTTGGCACCTTCAGCATGCACTGGGGTTGTTCACAGCTGAGTGTGAAGCAGCTGGCATGAGTCAGCTCCTCCAAGTTTGAGGCCATGGTTCTTAACTGCCAGCAGGTGGAATGGCCTCTTTGGGTCAAGCAGGAGTCTTTGCTTCCAGTGACGTTTACGTATCTTGGTGTCTTATTCATGAGTGATGATAGGATATAGTGAGAGATGAGTTGACTAATCAGGGCCTCATCCTCAGTAATAAGGGCATTGCTTCTGTAAGTCATGGTGAATAAAGAGTTGAATTGAAAGGAAAACCTCTTGATTGACCTTTCTTCATTTCAGTCCTCACCTATAGTCATGAGGTTTGAATCATCACAGACAGAATGAGATCCCACATACAATTGGACAAAATGAGCTTCCTTCATAGGGTGGCTGGGCTCAGCCTTAGAGATAGAGTGAAGGGCTCCATCATTCAGGGGGTAGTTCGGATTAGAGCTGCTGCTACTTCACAATGAAAGGAGTCAGTTGAAGTGGTTTAGTGAGCTGATTAGAATACCTCCTGGATGCCTCCTTTTGGAGATTTTCCAGGTATGTCCCTCTGGCAAGAGTCCCCAGGAAAGACGCAGAACTTGCTGGAAGGATTGTGCATTTTCTCTGGCCTGGGAATGCTTTATAAAGGGTTCCTTGGGCAGACTTGGAAAGTGTCGTTGGGGAGAGGGATGTCAGGGTTTCTCTCTTGGACCTTGCTTCCTTGACCCGACCACAGATAAGTGACAGAATATAGAGATGGATATGGTGGTATATTGACTTGAAGGAGTGACCCATGATGTTCCATGGGGGATTACAACAAAGTGATCTGCTGGCTTTCTTAAATAGATATCTTAACTCATTGCCATTTTCTAATTTATTTGATAATTTTAGACAATAGCATGAGATAACATTTATTGTGAATTGGCACTTTAAAAATAAACTGAATTGTATTGAATTGATGCAGTGAAATTGTTTAACCACTTCACTTTGTGACTTTCAGTTATATTAAACACTTAGCCTTACCACTTTCCTGGGGGCAAGGCTAGGAAATGAGATTCGGCCTACAGCGCAAATAATTTAGCTTTTTAAAAAATATATCTACCCTCCTATACCACTTTCATCTAAAACATAAAAAAACATGAGGTATTGTCTTTCCTCTTAAATAACAACTTACTGTTAAAAATAGTCTTAATGTGCTATTTCCTGTCTAGATGGAGTTATGTATTGTGAAATTAATATCCCCAGAGATTTTTGTGTGTAAAATGAAACAAATAAATAAATCTGATAGAAATTGATCTGGTAAACACATCAGGAAGCACAAGAGCACAAAGTAGAACATCAACACCGGCCTTTTTCTGATCGATGTGGCAAATATTCAAGGGTCACAATTATTAACACAGTTGAGAAACAAGGTAGTTGGGATTAGATTATATCACATCTTTGGGAGAGAAGAAAGGGCAGGTAACAGCAAAACATGACAAAAGAATTGCCAACATCAACAACAAAAAAATACAAGTCAGGCTCTTTGTTTGATGAGGTAAATGAGAGGGATTTAGCGGGAGATGAGTTGGATATACAGGGATGAATGTTGCGGGGGTCAGTGTTAAGGGATGGTTCTGGGATTGTAGGATCTCTGCAGTGGTTTAATGAACTGATTAACATAGAAAACCCCAAACCTTTTATGTTGTACAACTATAACAGCTTTGTGTCAAAAAATGACAAAGACGTTAAAAAAGGAATCTGAGGCTATTTGAACAATGAACTCTTCAATGTTAGAACTGTTAATGAAAAAAGTCAACATAGTAAATCCTTAACCTTCTAACTTCTGTATTTCACTGCCATTGCTGTATAGTCTAGTTTCCATGGTGATACTGCTATCTCTGTCCACTTCCTTTCTGTGTCTGAGGGATGGGTTTCACCTTGAAGATGAATGACAGCAGAGCATGCTGGCACTTTTGAAGAACAGAAAACTATAAATGTAGCCAAAAATAAATAAATTAATTAATTAATTAAAAAAAAAGGGGGTAATTTGTTTTTGTGTTAAATTTGTAACGGAACAAAAGAAAAAAAAAAAAAAAACAGACCTGGGGACTTCAGCGATACCGGGCCCATGTGTGATGGAGGGTGATGAGATTCTTTACTTTGCCATCTGACGCAGATTTGCTGCAAGTGCAGTTTCGAGCTTTATACAGCTGCATGCACCCCCTCCATTACCAAGGAGTTACTTCCACTCACTTTGTGTTCTACTTACAGCAAATGCAGCTGACATTGCAAATGGATGTCCTTGTGAGGGTAAACGCTGCAGTCCTCTCAGTATCAAGGATGGTGCGTTTCTTTGCTTAAATTTAGCTTATAAGAGCCCACAACATAATTTTTCTTTGGATATTTAAAAACATACGTTATTTATGAGCAACGTTCTGTGACGCTGTTGTCCATAGTTAGTACCATATCAGCCATGACCTTAGTCACAGAGCACGTGCTAGGCTAATAATTAGCAAAGCGAGGGCACCGTAATAATGTTTTTCAGGCTTATAAAACACTAACACAAACATACCAATGTGAAGGAACGCTGCAGTAGCTAACGTTAAGCCTCTACACTTTTACACATTGCTTTTTTAGTTTGCTGCTCTATTTATAACTGACCAAAGTCTGTGTTACTACAAAAAAATGTATGTGTGCTGAACATAGTATTTACCTGAATGAATCATGAAATCACTGTTACCTTGTTTTTGAGAGAGATGTTTTAAAAGCCTGAAAAATGATAAATAACAGACCCTTGTGTGGCTAGCTGTTAGCCTAGCTTAGTCTGCACTTTTTAACTGATCTCACGGCTGATATGATATTAACTACTGAAAGTTATAACAGAGCAGCACATCAAAGATGACTGGACTATCCTTTAAAAAAAAAATCAGATGCTGCACATACATGTTTTAAAAAGCATTGTTCCATCAAAGTTCTGCTACTGCTCTGCTGTCCTCTAAAGAGTGCTGTGGAGCCAAAGCCTGCAGGGCTTTTGGTACCACCCCAATGACTGGAAAAAGAGTGAATTTCACCCCTCAGAAACAGAGTGACACAGAAAGCTATCAAGTCAACCATCCTTTTATTTCCTGTTGTGTGACCTGAGCCTGCTGAACCAGTAGTTAATAAGCAACTTTTATTGGCTCTGCCCCATTTGATCCCTGTATGCATCTCTGATTCTCTGGCGGACACCTGCAGGAGGGTAAAGGTCAATCTCAGGCTAGTTTCTCCCACCAAAAAGCTGCCAAGAACCATGGTAACAGAAGTAATGACTCTAACCAAGGTGTTGCAGATCCATCCATTCATCCATTATATGCCAGTTGTTCTGAAGTCGGGTCGCGGGGGTGTTAGATCATGGTTGATACTTCAACTCTTTGAGTACATGTTGAGAATCACTCTTAGCTACCATCTCAAGAAATTTTACGTCTATATTTGTAAAAATGACCAAGGTACAGCCATTTTGGGTGTTTTACGATTACTTGGCTGTGGCGGCCATCTTGAATTGGGTTGTTTCCAACTGTTTATCAGCTGTAGATGTACATCAAATGAAAAATATTCATGAAAATAAGTCTAGTTGTTCATGAGATTTTTTTTTTCTCCCAACCGACAAATACAGTCAATCACGTAACTACCTGTCTTTCATGGCAGTGGATGATAACTATTGTAAACAAAGCATTTTATTGTTTTTGAGTACACAGCACCAAATATTCAGTTGATTTTTAAACAGGGATGTTAACCAGACTGAAGATACACCTGGTATGATTCTAGTGTGCTCGTCTCTGCCATTGAGCCTCACAGCAGCAGACTCATTTATTCAACCTGATTTATTGAGTTCCACTACTCCACATGATGGATTGCTTTTTTATCTTCCACTATGTGCCCCTCCACCTCACTGCCAGTGTGACCCCACCCCATGTTATTTACTTTGTACTCAGAATGAGTACAAGGCAGATGGACACTGGTGCATCGACGTTGGTCTCCTGACAAACAGTTCTCCTGCCGATAACACCGTCCGACTGGTGTCCATTTGAAATATTTAGAGAGAAAATGGTGTTTGGCGTTTGAGGACTCTACAATTTGGCTTTGATTAGGCTGCAGATGGAACATCCAGCTGAGTGTCCGTGTATAATATGTTTTCCTTAGCTTGCAATTATGGCCATATAATCCGTGCAGCATAAGAGTTCCATAAACTGTTTACAAACAGTGCATTTGTTGCCGTCGCTCTCAGGCAAGGGGATTTATTTTGACAAAATGGAAAATGATGCCCTGCTTATGTTGTGTCTCACAGGGAATTACAGTGAAAGTCACCTCCTCAGGGCGCTGTGGCCTGAGGACTGGCTCCATAAACCTGCCTGGATTTGTTGTTGTTAAGTTTTTCCTCTGCAGCCTGGTGTTTCAACCTCGCTGTGGCATAAATGTCTCACGAACCACTGAAACAAGTTCAGAAATGCATCATTATGTTAACACCTACAGTCTGGACTCAACCCTAAGTTGGTCTCCACAGGCAAAACACAAAAAATTGTAATATTCAATTAAATTGGACAGATGCTGGGTTAAAATTTGGTGTGTTAGGAGCTTAGAGCCATATATAACACACTCCCAGTGCTGCTCAGTGAACAAGACCTCTGCTTAAACTTTTGTGTTTTTTCTAATTAGTCTGTTGGCAAAATATCTCTTGCACAACTGAATGGATTTCAATGAATCTCTACAGATGAACTTTTGGAGCCAACTGAGTTTAAGATTTTGGCTGCAGCTAATCAGCATTTGCCAAAACAAAAATTTTAATAATAACATAATTAATGTTAAAAAATTGTTCTAAAATTTGCTATGGTTGTAGTTGAGTCATTCACAATTTATACTCTGAGCATGACTTCCAGTGGCCAGCGATGTACTTTCCTTTAAAGAAAGTTAGGGTTTTCATTTTTTCATGTATTTGTTGCATTGATTTTTTTTTAACAAACAAAAGAAAAACTATTTCACTTATTCATGGTACTAAAAAGAGAAAAAAATACCAAATTGTAGCTGCTTTGGTTACACCTACACCTACAGGAGTGCAGTGGAGAGCATCCTGTGCTCCAGCATCAACGTGTGGCATGGAGGCTGCACAGAAGATGTTGGAGTCAGTCTC
>JARVGS010000001.1:6317445-6327657 GCA_031762315.1 Hypsolebias antenori | reverse complement strand
CGATGGTAAATTTTCATTCTGAGCCCTGTACATGAGTTGTAGAATATTATAATCCACCAAATCATAAAACTTAAGAAGTTGCAGTTGATAGAACAAAATACTTGAAGGATGACGATAATGCTTTTTTGAGATTACTCTTATAACTCTTTTTTGCAAAACAAAAATAGGCTTTGTTACAGTTCTACATGCTGTACCCCAAATACTAACACAATAAATCAAATGCGGGATAACAATTGTATTATACAGCAATCGTAATACCTTATCATTCAAAAAATCCCGTACTCTATAAATCACAGCCATAGACTTAGAAATTTTCATTCTTACCAAATTAATATGTTTTCCATGTCAGAAAACTGAGAAACTAAAGAAAATTGAGAAACTACGTAGTTTGAAACAAATATGGAGCAATGAATCTGTCTTTATTGCATCTGTGAGGCTTAGCGTCGCAGGTTCGAGGTCGGTCTATGACATCATTATTTTCTAAAGGTTGTATTTTGTTTGTCCACACAAAAACACAAGGCTGGTGTTTCAAGCTTTATTTTGCAACTCATTTTCAAGAAACACCATCTAGAGGGTTCAAAAATACTGTAACTACTGTATCCATGTAGATTAAAAAAAAATATGTACAGACAGAAACATGGATGAATAAACACTTAATGTCCTGTAATCGTAATTGTACTTATTTTATTTGACCTTTATTTATACAGGTAGTGCCACTGAGGCATGAGGACTCATTTTCAAGAGAGACCTGTTTGGGGCAGCATCTGGGGACCAGTTAGGGATTGGGTGTCTTGCACAAGGACCCCACGACATGTGGGCATGGTGGGGAGTCGATCCTGTGTTGTTCTGGTCCCAGGTCAGCTACCCTACCGCTACACCACAGCAGACCCTAGTAATCAAACTCAACAGGTAATGTACAGTACATAGCCAGTATATTTGAGTATTTATAAATGTTCTTGTGTACAGTAAACCACAGTTCTTTGACTTCCTGTAATTAGTTCTCTCTGTGAGCACCTCACCTCACTCACATCGGCTTAGTGAGAGGAGTACTTACTGAGGACTCAGGCACCTTTAGTATTCATCAACCAGGCAAGACCCCCACCCCCCACATGTATTAATGTTGACAGGCGCCCACTGCTTCGAGTTTATTACAGTCAACCGCCTACTCTACTCGTTTTCTGTCGCCATTTCTCTCGTCTGCCTCTGTGGTTTCTGTCCTCAGTCCTAGGAAAGGTCAAAGTCATTTACAGAGTTACAGTCTGCCAGAAAGCCACAGAACAAGGGTGAGGGAGAGAAACAACGTGCATAGCAGACAGCACTACTGCAGACACGCTGTCTGTCTGTCTGCCAGTAAATTCTCTGATGCTGTTTCGCTCAGCACGTCTGGAAGACTGTGCTGTCCAAACCACAGACAACAAACGCTTCCTGACTGTCAGTATAGGTCAGGCTCATTTGCAGACAGGGCCAAGTTTCGAGCTCAGCTTTGTGCCCTCTGCAGTTACAACTTCATTGATTCCATTATCTCATTAGCTATGTGCATTTGTTTAGCCACTTCCCATATGCCATGAAATTCAGAGGTGAACGTCTGGCTTTTGCTTGCAGCGGTTTTCCATTATTCATGGTTGATTAAGGACAAAAAAAAAACCCACTACAATCTTAACAGAAGTGAAAATAGCAAGTTAATTAGGTAAATAAGTGCAGAGGTTGTATAGTTAGTTAATGATCAGTACAGGCAGCCAAATGTATGCACATCCAAACTGGTCTTTTATGATGTTTCAAGTGGTTGTGGTATTCAACCAATCATTCTGTGATTATGGTATTAATTGTGTTATTATGGTTTTGCTTACTGTTGTTATCTGAACAACAGATAATAAAACACTGTAAAAAAATACTACTTTATACAAATAGAACAAATAAGAATGTTTCACCAGGATGAACACTAAAATATCACTGTGATGAACACTACATTATTACTGTTCATTGTAAGCTAAGTGCAATCAGCACATCTACATGTTTTTAGCATAGATTCGTACACATAGTTGGCCATGCCAATATTCTGAAAGTAAGTTCAGGGTGAGATTGTTCCATTGCACATAAGATTGAAATTTGAGATTTGGGCATGAACTGTGGATCACTGTTGTAACTGAACAAAAGAGACCTGCATGTAAAATTTTTGACAAGCGATTTTAGAGCAACTTGCTCTGAGAGCAATAGGAGGTTAGTGTGTGCCTTTTCCTGTCCCTGGTTAGGCTTAAGATTGGCGCACACCACACACTACTCTCCATAAACTGACATACTGTGTCACAAACCAAACCCCCCACCACCTGCCTGCCATCAAGCCTCGTTGAGACATCAAGCTGGCTACTGAGATCTCATTATTTGGGGTAAAAGCAAAGGTTGTAGGTCACAGAGGCATATTCAGCATGTAGACCCTGAAAAGTCACATTAAGGCAGCAGGGGCAAGGGCAATCTTCTGTCAGTCAGGGGAACAATGCACTTAGACAACAGGTGGATTGGTGCCCTGCACAGGAGCCTCCAAGAAAGACTACAGATAGGAAGGAGCACAGCCTGGAACTTGAGACTGTGACAGACATGTTAGTATTTCTACCTCAGGTGTCCCCGACCACCAGGTAGGTCGGTCGGTCGGTCGCTCACTCTTTACCCACTCCTTCCTTTTTTGGGATACAGGCTCAGTAGTGCCCTATCCAGCCATCACTGTGTGAGAGGCAAGGGACACCCTGGATAGGTCTCGAGTCCGTCACAAGGACACATAGAAACAAACAAGACAAACAACCATTCACTCTCTCGCTCTCTCACCTAGAGACAATTTAGAGTTATCAATCAGTCTAACATGCATGTTTTTGGTCTGTGAGAGGAAACCGGAACAGAACATGCAAATTCCACCCAGGAAGGTCCCCCTGGCCGGGCTTTGATTCGGCAACCTTCTTGTTGAGAGGTGGCAGCTCTACCAATTGCGCCACCTTGCCACTGGTCTTCAATCCGTTTATCAATTACTACTAGGCCACACATAAATATAAAAAAAATCAAAACATAAAAAATGCTAATACTATATCTTACAACTGGTCTTAGAGGCTTGACCATGGTTTGAATTAAAGATTGCCTCCAGAGGTGTTATACAGCTAAGGACTGGTGAAAATTGGACTTGGAGGAAGCTGATCTGTTGTGGCAACCCCTGACAAGTGATGAGCCAAAAGACAACAAGATACCAAGTTAAACATTGGTTCACCTCTATGTGACTCAGTTGCATGTATTTTTCCATACTTACAAAGATATAAGTTAACTCTCAAAAAAAAAAAAAAAAAATCAAACGTAGACGGAGAAGTTCTTTTTTCCACGTATGGGAAGGTTGTCTTGTGTGAAACCAGTAAATGATGCAAAAAGTTCTGAAATGCTTTTCTAACCAATTTGTTTTATAAGCTTTGTTCCAACTAGTAAGCCAGAGTTGATCAGAATACCTCATTAAAACATTAAATTAGTAGTTTTTACATCAAATGTATCTTCTAGTATCAATTTGTTCTTCTTTTCCAACGAGGTACTCCACAGAATGCCACAGGAAGTCCTTCCTCCCTGTGGCTATCAAACTTCTCAACTCCTCCCCTTTTCAATAAAAGCAGGACAATAAAATTAATCTTGCAACACAATAAACATAGTTATTTTGTATATCTTGTGTGATTCCTTGTGTATGTTCATTTTTACTGAAAATCTGGCACAGCAATTTCCTGCAGGATCAATGAAGTTCTACGTATCTTATCTTATCTTTTCTGGGTCATTATTTGGAAATGTATTTGTTCCCCTAATGATTTGTATAACTTATTGCAGAGAATGGGATAAATAGTGGTGATTTTAGAAGAAAATTCACCACTTGTACCACATAAAATCCCAACAAACGAATAAAGATCCAACATAAGAGATAAACATAGATCATGTAATTTTCAGGTGTAACCTGTGAACGAATCTATATAAAGAGCCTCAATACGTATTGTCTTAGCTTTTCTCCACAGTGCTTGATGGAGTTCAGCTCATATATATCATTTTGTGAAGAGGCTCAAAGTCTCAAATGGCAAAGTGCTTCCACCTTCTTAGGCACCTAATGAAATGATTCATGTTATGTACTGGCCCTTGCAGTCTTCATAGTCTTTCAGTCTGCTCTCCCCATTCATGCCAAAATCCAATATAGACATGAATATAAAAACGGTCAGCAAGCGTTTAAAAAGGCACACAAAATGAAAACTCATTGAGAGCTGAGCTTATTGGTACTTTTGAGATACTGCATCATGAGTGCCAAAATGGAGAGGGGTGGAGAAATGCTTCAGGATGAAAGTACCAGGATCATCTCCATTATGCCACACATGCTGCGAAGCTCAGAATTATCACAACACCTTTGCTTGAAGAATTAATTCAATTTCTCGGGGCAAAGCAAAATGAAACTATGCTATTAAGACTGAAAAGCAGAGGAGAGACTGAGTTTTAGTGATATTTACAGAGAGATTAGCATTTGTGTTCCGCAACATTAGGGTTCTTGTCTGTGCTGAGGGAATGTATCGAGCCCATTACGACAGGAAGCCGCAGGGAACCGGTGCTTTTTAAAAAATGATTTTAGTGAAGCAGTAATGACATTTTAATGGCCATTTCCCTTAAGCAAACATATCTCTAGAAACTGAAAAAGGGGAAAAAATCTCTTTGAATGACTGTGTGCGCTCAAGCCTGCAACACTGAAAGGAAAAGGACTGCTAGGTAACTTGAAATGAGCAGTCGCTGCTCTTTTAACGCCACCACTTCTCAGCTACTGCTTAGCAGTTCTTATTCTGCTGCAGCTGTCAGCTGATGTCACCTGCAGGAGCTGGTACATTTCTTGCCTCTTTCCCTGGAGCTTAGCTTGTCTGTCTGTTGGCCAATCCTGGTCTCATTCAGACAACAGACAGAGGTGATACAGTAAAACAATGAAAAAAATATATATAATTGATCGAAGGAATTAATTTTGTCCATTGCCTTCCACGTCATATTGTGTTACAAAATGAGAGACTTGTAGAGTTTTGGGGTAATCAAAGAAATGTGTGACAGGAGTGGGGGCGCAGAGGTTAGAGAAGGTGATTGGAAGATTGCTGGTTCAGCTCGGTACCGACAACATCAAAAATGTGGGTGGGATAGTTAAGCACCCACACCTGTCTCCACCCTCATTTGCCCCACTCTGGGCCCTTCAGCAAGGCACTTAAACCCCACCATCTGGTCCTCTGGGCACCCTAGATGGCAGCTCTCTGCTCCACACAGAGGGCTATGGTAGCTTGGTGGTTTGTGGTTGTGTCAGAAAGGGCATCTGGCATAAAAATAATTGCCATGTCTTTGTGTGACCTAGTTTACTGTGGCAACCCCTGAAGAAGGGAGCAGCCAAAAGAAGAAGAAAAATGTAAAAACTAAGCACAATCTCACAAGCTACCATAAAATCTCATTTGACCTCTTGAAGCGTGGAGCATGTGTTGTAGCTTACTACCTCACCAAATGTCTAGCTCAATATCTGTAAAATGGACAGAGTTGTAGCCCTTTCTGTGTTTGTAAGGTTTAGCAGTGGTGTCCATATTGAATCAGGTAACCGTCAAATGTTAATCAGTTGTCAGATGTACAGTTTCAATGATTTGCATCCAATGGTTTATGAAACATTTTGCAAACCAACAAACAGGGTTGACTAATAGCTTTTGGCAGGGTTTTAAGCAAATCTACAATGCGTGGCACTTAAAATAAATGACATGGAATAACCTCAGCTACTACCGCTGCATATTTTATTGTATAATCTGTTGAATTTTAGTAATTCTTATGTTTCCTTAACTGGCTCCTGGTTCACGTTCACATTCATTTTTAATTCCTTCTGTATGCTTTTAAATCTCTGAACAGTTCTGCCGCATTCTAACTCACTGATCTGCTGCAGCCATATGTCCCACAGCGCTCTCTGAGGTCAGCAGAGCAGATGCTTTTATTGGTCCCAGGCACTTGTTTTAAGCTCAGAGGTGATAGGACCTTCTCGGTTGCAGGTCCACAACTATGTAAAGAGTTACCACTGCATGTCAGACAGGCTCCTCTCTCACTATTTTTAAGTCCCGTTTGAAAACTTACTTTTATTCCCTGGATTTTGACACCATGTGAGCTGATTTTAACTTCTGTTTTTTTTAATAATTCTACTCATTTAGTTCTTATCGTTACCTCTGTGGAACTACAGTATGTACTTTTTGCTGTGTTCTCTGCTTGTTTTGCTGTACAGCACTTTAGTTGGTCTTATTGCTGTTTTTAAGAGCTTTATAAATAAGGTGGTATGGTATGGTCTCTTCAGGTCTTCTGGTTCAGGTCTTTCTTGTAAACGAGTCCCTGAGTCTCCATAGGATTACCCTGTCTAAATAAAGGTTGAATGAATGGTATGGTATGGTATGGTATGGTATGGTATGGTATGGTATGGTCTGGTCTGGTATGGTATGGTTGATAAAGTAAATTATTTTTAGTTGGGATAACTCTGAAAGATAATTAGTTCTAGATGTACTTCCACTGTCTAGTTGTTTGAGTGATTTATTTGTTTTTTTGCTAACAGAGAGACAGGAAATAGCATTACACCCCCAAAAATAATTAGATTCCTTTTTCTAAACCATTTTTTAGACATACCCTTCTGAGCATTCTAGTAACTGCACAAGCACAAACTAGCTGCTCGTGCCAAATGTTTGAAATGTTACTGTGAAAATGAAATAAGGGGAATTTGTTTTGCAGTTTTTCTTCCCAATGTTTCCGCAATTCTTTGTTTGGAGTCTTTCCGTTTGCGTCCCCCCCCCCCCCCACTCCAAATACAAAGTAAATTAGCTTTGCAATTCTGTGCAGCAGCCGCAGCATGAAAAAAAAAAAAAAAAAATCAGTGCTAGAATACAGAAAACGTTCCCATCCAAAATGTTTCAGCATGACCTTGCAGCATGTGAGAGCGCGTCGAGGTAAATGCAGCTGTCGAGAGGGGAATGAGAATGAGGCAGACGCTGCAGTGGGCGTGAGTGTATCAGGGTTATCTGGCAGCGTCAGAGAGCTCGCCGCTCATCACTCGGCGTAGAAAGGGAAGAGAAAAGTAAGAATGAGGAGGAGGAGAAGCACTACACGATACAAGGACAGACAAAACCTTGATGGTCCTCTGTGGCCTTCAGGTGCTTTGAGATTAAAGCTCTTTTTGAAGATATCAATATTTCTTTGTTTCTCCCCAACACACATATCCAGTCAATTAAGAAGAGCAGGGAATAGAAAAAGGATTAACGTGGAAAAACTATTAAAGTATGTTTTTGCCATGTGTCCTTCAACAGACAACTCATTCACAAGATGACTATTGTTTAAAGCTGAAAAAGAAAAACACAAACACATTGGACGTGACCTAGTCGATGAGCTTAAACATTGAACGGTCCAGCTGAAGTGCACGCAATAACCAAATCAACTTAACAACAAGAAAAGTTAGGTTAACAATGTTTTCTTAACCAGAAAAGCCAATCTCCCAAGCAATGGATTGTCAGACAATATATTTTATGCAATCTTCTTTATATTCACAAGATTTATGAGAATAAATCTTATATACTGATGACATAAGTCTTATATCTCAGAATATTTCTCAATCTGAAAATTTTTGTCATCCATTTTCCACTTAGCAAAACGTATGTGATTTTAAGTTTGGCTTCATTTTTGAATTTTAATTTTCAAAATTTCCTTTGATTATTTCTTTGTTGTAAGAACACGTTTTGGCAACACTTTGTATATTGCTGGAAATCCTGTTTGTTCTCCCTCAAATTGTGCCATATTGGAAAAAAAAAAAAAACATTTGTGGACTGAGCATCAAAGGAAAGAACAGATGCATCTCAAATAATTAGAATATCATGAAAAAGTTCATTTTTTTGGTCAATTATTTCACAACGTGAAACATATATTAAATAGATTTGTTAGAGTGAAATATTTCAAGCCTTTTTTTTGTTTATATTTATAAAGATTATGTCTTTCAAAAAAATGAAAAACCTTAATTCAGTGTCAGATAATTAGAATATTGTGAAAAAGTTCAGTATTGTAAACTCCTGGTGTCACAACCTAATCAGCTGATTAACTCCTATGAGCTACAAATGTCTCATTCTTCAAGTCCAGCCACTCCTGAACCAAAGACATTAAGGGTCCAGCATATCCAAAGCATATCCGAAGCTTTACAGTTGACTTGGGACACCCACTTCAAATGTTATCAACCATTAAATGGCAGTTATTAGTTGTTATCATCCCCGTTGGTTGCATTTAGACTGTTCCCTCCTGTACCTCCTAGTAGGTTTAAAGGTACCACTGACAATAGGGTCAGGGGATTAGGTTAAGGCTCAAGGGTCAGGGGGTTAAGTTTAGGTCAGTGCTCTGGGTCAGGTGTACAGTTATGTTTATGGAAAGGGCAATATAAAGCTAACAAAAAAGTTTTAGACTGGGCAAAGCTGAATATTATCAACGATAAGAACGTACCTTTAAACCTACTAGGCGGTAGGATGGACAGTCAGAACACTACCTATGGGGATGATAACAACTAATAACGGTCATTTAATGGGCTGATAACATTCAAAGCTGCTACTCGGGTCACACAGTTGCGGGACGTTCAGTTTCGCATACACCTTTCATAGTCCATGAGACACAGGGGCAGAGTTCCTGGGAAACCCCTCCTACTGCAGTAAACATCACCATGTGGGTTTCTTCCTGCCAGAGTCTCCACTCCGTCCCTGGATCTGCTCTTTGGCCACATATCTATCATGAAGAAAACGCTAGACATACTCCTCCATACATGATGTCTGCAAGAGCTCCTTCCAGGATTTTTTGACCATTTGATTAATTTAGTGTACATGAAGAGACTTACAGCTGAATATCCAAGTGCATTTACACATTGATGAACATGCTTACACACTTACAACTGTGAGAAAAAGTTTGTCCCATGTCTTGCGTCAAGAAGGGGCAGACAAAGATGTTCGGAGAACAAAATGACATGATTTTCATCACACAGCTACGTCAATGGGAACTGATTTTGCCACTTCAGACGGAGTATGCAGGGCCCTATACCTGCTGAGGAGACAAAGAACTGGACTGTTGCTCAGTGGTCCAACGTCCTCTTTTCACATGAAAGTAAAGTTTGTATGTCATTTGTAAATGAAGGTCCCAGAGTCTGTAGGAAGCGTGGAGATGCCCAGAAACCATGTTGCTCGAAGTCCAGTGTGAATATTCCACAGCCAATGATGGTTTGGGTCTATGTCATCTGCGGTTGTTGGTCCACTGTGTTCTCTGAAATCCACAGTCAATGCAGCATCTACCAGGACATTTCAGAGCACCTCATGTTTCCTTCTGATGACAAGATGGAGATGCAGATTTCATTTTTTAGCAGGACTTGGCTCCTGCCCACTCTGACAAAGGTGTCAAAAGCTGTGGAATATTCTCATTTTCTGAGACAAATAATTTAGATTTTTTTTTAAAGTTATTTGTAAGACATAACCATTAAAATTACAAGAAATAAAGACGTAACTTTTCACTCTATAAAATGAATCTATGTAATATATGAGTTTCAGTTTCTGAAATGACACACAAAAAATAACTTTTCACTATAATCAGATTTTTTGAGACGCACCTGTATGGAGGTTGCACCCAAGAAAAACTTGCCAAATCTTTTCTACCACTGCCATCCAGCTTAGTCTGCTATTAACTCTTGTTTGGTTCGCTTACCAGATTGGATGATTGAAGTCTGAAGAATCAAAACATGTTTCAATTTCAAAATGAACTGCTGGTGATTCACCAAACAGGGGCCTTAGTAGTATGTGGAAGAACCATACACAGCCACAACAGCCTGGCACAATCACAGTCACGCTTGTCACATTCACCATCAAAGCCTATGTTGTGTTCCCGTCTACAACAGAGATTGTATTTCTTATGTAGACTCAGAGTCTTTGGGGTTAACCAAAAGCTTATGGTTTTATTCTATCAGCCCATATTGGAAAGCATCATCAGGTTTGGAATGTCAGTGTGGTATGGTAATCTCTCTGTGCAACTTAAATCTAAACTTAATCGCATGGTACAAACTGCAATGAAGGTGATAGGAAGAACTGATCACCCCCTCCCTGCAGTCTGTCTATGATGAGTCTGTCCTCAGACTTGCTCGGAGGGTGCTGTCTGACCCCGCTCACATCC
>JARVGS010000001.1:6155131-6174201 GCA_031762315.1 Hypsolebias antenori | reverse complement strand
GAGCGGGCAACCTTCTCACTGAGAGGCAACAACTCTACCAACTGTGCCACCGTGCCATCTGTCAAGAAGACTGTAGATTCCATATTTCATGTGATAGAGAATACTGGGTCTATAATAGGTTTGCCATGTGCAAAACTTCTGTAGCAAAGTTGTGAGTCTTTCTGGTCTCAGAATTCCAAACTCTGGGCTATAAAAGACAACAATTGTTACTTAAGAAACTGTTTTTGACATATGGAGCAAAACAAACAAACAGCAACAACAAAAAAAAACCCCTCAAAAATATTAAAAATGTCATTTAGCTAAACTATTTGCAATTTTTATTTTCAGAGGCATTTTAAGAAGGTGTGGTGGCACAGAAGTTAGAGAAGGTGGGCATGTGATGGGAAGGTTGCCAGTTCAACTCCCTGTAATGACAACATCAAAATGTGGGTGGGAAAGGTGAAACACTCACACCTGCCTCCGCCCTCATCTGCCTCACCATGGGCCCTTGAGCAAAAGCCTTTACCCCACCATCTGCTCCACTGAGTGCCCTAGAAAGCAGCTCTTTGCGTGGTAGTTCAGTGGTCTGTGGTTGCGTCAGGATGTAAAAAAAAAATAAAAAATTAATTGCAAGTCTTCATGTGAGTTAGTTCACTGTGCCAATTCCTGAAGAAGAGAGCAGCTGAAAGAAGAAGAAGGTTTTTAGAGGTTTTTTAACAGAATCCTCATAAGTCCAGGGTGGGTGCAAGATGAAGATTATTAGTCTGACACTGAAACTGGCCGAATGATGAGGTCATAAGAAAAGTTGACCAACATTTACACCATGATTGTTCTGGAAAGTTTGTCCAACCAGTGCTGAAGAACAAATTAAAAAACACGTCATAAATACAGAATAAAGCTGTCAAATCTTATCCTACTGTTAGAACATCAACACGACGTCTGTGACGTAGGAACCGGAGCGTCTGTCAGCGGGTGTCATTACAACGCAGTGTAATTGTCTTCAAGATCGCCTATTTTATTTTTTAAACTTGACGTTGTGTTGCAATCTACACAAGAAAGTGTTTACAGGTGTGCTGTGGGTGAAGCGACATATTTATGGATTTTTCCCCATATTTTTAGACCAATTTTTGGCTGAGATATGCCCGTTTTTCATTTTAGAAAAAAAAAAGTGCAGTACCATTCTTGGCCGCTAGGGTCCACCGACCCTTCCCTGCTCATCTGTCCGGCAAAAGCCTCCTCTACTTTGGACTAACTCTGTCGCCGCACGGCCTCCTGCTCTCTGGAGCTCTGACTTCCGCAGATGTCGTATGTGGAAGTACCCGGATTTACAGTGAAGAAACACGGCGCAAATTTTTAACTCACTTTGAAACAAATTTTCATTAATTTATCATTTTGTTTGCAAAAACGAACATAGTTGAATGATACAAGATATATATGTTGTGCCATTTTATGCAAAGTTCAAAAATCATGTCACATACACTTTAAGTGCAAAACAACATGCCGAACAACAGCAGCACAAACATGAGTCTGTGTGAGTAGATGAGTACGAATGAACACAGCAGCATGAAATAATCAGCAGCTTGAGATAAGCAGTATGAATAATCAGCAGCACATTTCAGCAAAGTGGCATTACATTGATTTTTAGATTTATGAGTCTAGCAGCTTCAGGGTAGACGCTGTTCCTCAGTCTAGTGGTTCTACACTTAATGTTCCTCAACCCCCTGTCCTTCTGTACTGGTTTTTTTGGAGTTGAGCATCAAAATCATACTGGTGAACTTTTCCAGCCGATACGTGTCTTTTTGTTGTTGTTGTTGTTGTTGTGAGGTTTACTATATTTTGAGTCCCCCCCCAGTTCTCCATCTTTGGGGCTTTGTTTTTGTGAGCTTCGGTGTTATGATCATGTTGCATCTTCCTTATTTTTCCTGTTCTGTTGTAAAATTACCAGCACCCCTCGTCTTTATGTACTTGTAAAATTATTTTTCTGTTTGTTTCTCACCTGGGTGTTGCCACTTACCTGTTTTTCATTTGTCATTTTCTTTTCGCTATTCAATCTTCATTTGAGCACGTCTGATCCTTGAGTGTGGGTGTGTGTTTGCACTTTTCCAGTTTGCAGAACAATTTTCACTTTCTGTTCATTTGGAGTTTGAAGCTTGTTCTGGATAGCTATTCAGTTTTTATTTTTATTTTTTAATTTTTTTTTATTTTTTTTTGCCAACTGGATTTCTGTCCAGCTGAATTTATAGATTTTTTTTTATTTTTTATTTATTTTTTTTACTGTTAAACTTATTCATGCTTGTTTTTCATTCACCAGCCTCCTTCAAATCCTGGATTTGCATCCAAATGGTGCTGTTTAAAAAAATGTTAGAGAGGCATTTTAGTCTGGAATACTGAATGCTTCCGCAGCCAAAACTGTAACACATTTCCGATATTCTCACTGTAGTGTTGGCATTTAAAATCTGCACTCCTTTTTGCCAGGTAACTCACATTCCCCATGACTGCTGAGGGAAAAAATGTTTGAAGTTCCTCTTCTCTCTGTTTTCCCTCATGCCTTACATCAGCGACATGTTCCCTTCAACTTGTTGGGGATTTGGAGTGTTTTTCCGAGTATTAGTAGAGCTTTAGAAAACTCAATCAGCTGCTCCGGCATGTAAACAACTCCTTTGTTGGCATGGCAACATAACAGATGTTATAAAGTGCCAGAAGTAACAGCACAAATCAGTTAAGCACCCAGCCATCCATACAAGAATGAAAAGGTGCCAAAATGTTTTTTTTTTTTTGTTTTCTTTTTTTTTTTTATGAAAAAGAAAAAAAAAAGTGGAAAAAAATCTCAGAAAGGTGCAACAAAAAGAACAGACAACAAAAATGTGCACACATAATACAACATAGCATGTTGCAGATTTTATTTATTTATCCAAATCTTTATTAAGAAATGTGACCAGTCTTAGAAGTAACACTACAATATATGACTATATTCTGTTCATGTGTGAGTCACTGTTGACAAAAAAAACAATAATACAAAAACAATAGCTTCTGAGATTCTGAAAATTCTTATATTTGTTAATATTCTGCAATATTCAATACAATTCAAAAATACTTTATTAATCCCAAAGGAAAATTAAATGTTGTAACTCATTATCCTCGTTTCATTAAGAGATGTTATAGATCCTGATGGCTGTAGGCAGGAAGGATCTCTTGTGAAGGTCCGTCCCACAGCGGATCTGAAGAAACTGACTGCAGATGCCGTCTGATCCGTCCACCCAGACTTGGCTGGCCTCTTAATTCCCCTGGGCTGCAAGACCGCCCGAATGCTGTGCTGAACTCCTCCCAGAGTGAAGGCCACTCCTCCCAGTAGCCTGTTGAGCTTCTCGTCGCTGCAGACAGTCAGCTGCAGGTGTCGGGGGATGATCCCGGTCTTTCTGCGGCTATGAGCTGTGTTTCTGCAGGATTTCAGTGGTCAGGCACTTGAGCACAGCCAACAGGTAGATGGGAATGCATCCACAACGCCTCCTTTTCAACTCATTTGAGATTTGGGGCTGTAGTTGAGATATTATTTGAGCTTTTGAGATGTTAATTTCCCAGTTGTTAAAACAGACACCTTGTTGTTATGGTTATGCATCATAACAAATGTCCAAAATTAAAAAAAAAAAAAGTTTCAGTAAAAATCCTTCCAGCTGCACAACATCAGTTAGGAAACTGTCATCCAGAAAAGTGATTTACATCCAAAAAAAGAAGAATTAAAGTTTCCAAAAGCAATACCTCAGAATGAAAGTAAAAGAGTCGTTCCAACATGCAGCCAATTCTAGAACATCTCTCTCTCTATATTTAGAGCTAAATACATAAAAACTTATCACAATTCCAGATCTAGTTATAAATATTTTTGTCAAGCCTTTTTAAAGCAACTTGTAGATGAATATTAGGATATATCCACAGACATTAAAAAGTGTCCCCAAAATGTTTGTCCTAAAATATTCCTTCTGAGGCTAATTATGTCAGTGATGACTATGGATTTGTTTTGGAATTTTTTTTTTTTAGAGAAGGAGACAAAGGGTAGAGAAAAGTGAAACTGGAGCTGACGGTGTAGAATTCGTGTGGCCTTTTGTCTTGTTACTGAGTGTAATGCCATGTCTGTGCCTGTCTGTCATGTGAAGATGATTTACCAAGTGACAGATGTTCTCAGACCTTTGCTCATAAAGGTACCACATTTTGTTCTATTTTTTTTCCCCTCTCCTCTAAAGGTTGAGGAGTGAAATGCATTTCCCGCTTTATGCCAAACTCTTTTGATTCCTTTGGTGTCAGTTTCTTCTTTTAACTGGATAATGAGTTCAGATGCTTTTAACAGCACGGGCTTACCAGTGTCTTTCCTGCCACTTAAAAACTTCGAGGAGGCCTATAGGAACAGGTCTACTTCATCATCTTTTCACTGCATTTTGGTTAAGAAAAGCATGGTTGGCAACCTGCTCTTTTACTGCCCCCTCCACCTCATCACCTACCATCCAGCGCCCTCCGGGGAGCCTCAGAAGACAGAGAGCCATCACCATGGTGATGTGAACACAGATCCCACACACCGGTCCATTGTGACTGGCATGCGTTGAGGTGAGAGGGAACAAAATGTCACAGCAACAGGTTTTTTTTTTGTGTGTTTTTGTTTTTGCCTCTAACCCCAGAGGACTTGTGCTCAGATTCATGTACTCGGTCGCACCGGAGAGACCGCCGTAGAGACTGTGGGAGTTTAGAAAACAACATGAAAAAGCAGCCTGTAAACACTGAAAAAAATCTTTGTTTCTGTTTAAATTTAGTGTTTTATTTCAGCGCTAAACCATAAAAGTAATATAACGAGAATTTTTTGCCACCTCCTGATGCGATGGTGGTGAAATATTGAAGGGTCTATATTTTCTAGAGTCTGCGATGTTGTACGATCAGCTGATAATGCCCTTTGAGTTTTCAGCTGATGTTAATGCCCTTTGGCCTGTCTTGATCCAGGCGGCTTACCACTGGTTAAAAACCATGGAGATGGAAAGGTCTTCTAGATAAGATGGCACTGAAATAATGGGGCTGATTTTGCCCCAACCCTGAGGAAGATGTGGTCTTTGTCCTATGACAGATTCAGGTTTGCTCTCAGTCCCAGAGGTCAGGAGGAGGAGGTCAACCTGTGCCAGAGGGCCCAAAGGTGACTTCAAACACCCAACCCTGGTGTAACGTCTGAGCCTCCTGCCTTCTGCTCAGAGTAAAAACAATCCTCCGCCTCCTGTTACTATCTTATACATCAATTTTATTATTGTTTTAGGGTCACCGCCAGGGTGCTGCTTACTACGACTCCAAACTATTTTATTATGCAAGAGCCAGAAGTCTCATTAATATTTGTTGGTATGTATTCAGAACAGTCAGGCCTTTCCATGCCAAGTCTGTAAGGATCTGCTATCTACGTTCCCCGAGCAGATGCAAAGGTGGAGGTCCTGAGAGATCATTTTTAATGTTTGGAGTCCTCTCCTTTCTCCTTTAACTCCGACCTCAACCACAACGCCGCTCGGTCTCAGTCAGCCCTCTGCTGTAATCCCACTTCAGCATTCTTCTTGGCTAAGACAGTAAATAAATTTTTCAGCATTTATTAGAATACAGCTTGCCAGAAGGGACTCCTCTCTCCTCTCCTATTGCTGCGCCAGTAATTAGTAAATTGATTAGGAGAACTTCAACACACCTCCTCGGCTCTTATCTCTCCGTTCTAAGACAATATTGCTGTGCCATGGGACGGCGTAAATATTTTAGGGGAAACCCTCGGTGAATCTCATTAAATGGCTCTGGGGCAGAGCAGCTGTCTCCTGCTGAAGGTCCCAGCCAATTTTCTAAACTATGATTAAAGAAAAGTTTTGGATTATTTAAACACGCCATGTCCTGTATTTTTTTTTTCTTCTTTTCAGTGCTACTGAAGACCTCTGTGATTTCCTCCCTCCTTCCCCCCCTCACCAATCCATGCCAGGGCTGCCTTTCTCCCTTTGGATCTATTAGTTTGAAATCGTTTGGGTGATGACTCTTTGAAAGCGGTGGTCATTCTGGGATGTAGTGTTCAAATGCATTGCAACAAAGACTTCTCTTTTATGCACAAATGCTAATTAAAATTTTTTACCCCCCATCCCCAGGCTGCTGAGGGAAAGACTTGGTAGCAATTTGGCAGATAATCAAATTGCATTTTAAATGGAGCCATTTAAAGATGACTGGGGTCTGCTCACAGGAAGACACAGTGGCACAAATTAGGGTTAAATACACTGTTATGCGCTCTGAACACAACAAAATTCACCTTACAATAAATAGGTGGTTGCATTTATGCAAATGCATGTAATGTTTTCTTTAATTGAGTAAAAAAGATACACAAATTAGTTTTTTTTTCACAAATGCATGCAGGCAAAAAAAAAATTCTGTTTTTCTTTCAATTATTATCTCTTGCTAAGTGCCTTCTTTTACTAATGTGTCTTTACAGTCTGACCGATTGCAAGTAAGCACTAACTCGACTTGATTTTTGTTACAAAACCCCCCCAAAAAACAAAACAACTGCCTTTAATTTTAGATTTCCAGCCTGACCAAACTGGTAAACTGGGTGGAAAATTTGTCAACAAATATGTTTGTCTACAAAAAGATGCACTTAGAAGCTGTCCCCGCACATTTGGTATACATCATTAATTTTTTTCGAGGCCAATCAAAGTGTCTGTTCACACAGCATTCCAGTACATATTAGTGACATCTCGTTTGCAGAAAACAGAAAACTGACACAAAAATTTGGGAAACGGGCCTGAAGTGTTTATCTCTCAGAATAAGCTAAAAGTGTGACTCTGATGAAATGATGGAATTGAATCAAACACGCAGCTTTAGAAAAGCCTCTCTCTTTCTCACTTACTGTGTCCCAGAATAAATGAAGGCGCAGCTTCCCCCCCCCCCCCCCTCGGGCCACATTTTCTGTAACGTTAACTATTTATCACAAGAGCAACACTCCCCATTGCAACAGTTTATAACCATAAAACTCTGTTATAGGCAGCACAACAAGTGATGCTTGACTTGTACGTTTAAAGAGCTCTTAATTGGTTGTGATTTGTTGGCTGCCCAGCAGTGATTCTGCAACAAGTGTAGCATTACTGGATTGATGATGATATGCGTTTTTCTTTTTTCTTTGTCAAATTAATGAAACTTAACTCTGGAAGGATCTCTAGATTTTTGCTGAATTAATGCCTTATTCTCAATGTCTTACTGCACCTGTACCTTAAACAGATGTATTCCTCCGATTTCTTGGAGAGATTCTCAAATCCAAAGAAAAACTCCAGCAATGCTTTGCAACAGCTCATGTTTGGTCATGTGAATGACTGACTATAATTATTGTCTGACACTATAAAAGGCAGGCAATCATGCAGTTGGCTGTCTATACGTGCATAAGTGCATGCGTTTATCTGCTTGTTAGCAAAATATCTTACTTCTACTTCTTCTTTTGGCTTTTCCCTCTTCAGGGTTCTCCACAACGAGTTGTCCTCCATCTCACTCTGTCCTCACTCCAACTACCTCTGTGTCCTCTCTAACTGCATCCATAGATCTCCTCTTTGTCTTTTTTCCTGACAGCTGCATTTCTAACACCCTTCTACCAGTATACCCACTGTCCCTCCTCTGGACATGTCCAAACCATCTCAGTCTGGCCTCTTTCTGCCACTTCCAGTTCTTTCTCCTGTCTTTTTGTCAATGCCACTGTCTCCAGACCATACAACATAGCTGGTCTCACCACTGCCTGTGCTCCCTAGTGGCTGGTTTGGGAGGAAACCGGAGTACGCGGAGAAAACCCATTCATGCATAGAAAGATCATACAAACTCCAACCAGAATGGCCTCCTGGCCGGGAATCTATCTGACAACCTTCTCACTAAGAGGTAACATCTCTACCAAGTGAGCCATCACGCTGCCCTGTGGACCCAATCAACCAGCAAAAACAAAAAAATTCTGAATATTCTGACCATGTTTGCACTAGTTACAAAAATCTTTTCTACAGAGGCGCTAACACTTGTCCTTGCTTGCTCTATTACTTTCTCAATCAACATTTTTCAAACACTGGACCAGGAGTAAGGGAAAGGGAAGAAAATATAGCCATGTCTCCATTGCTGTCCCTTCTCCTCCATCTAACAATCCCTCTACCCATGCTCAGATTTGACACTTTTTGCTGAAAGATGACTCCCCGGCTGGTAATCAGAGGCAGCCCTTATTTAAAGCTATGAGCCGAGACGGGACAGCCAGTGATGGAGGTGCTTGAGGGAGGCCGGCTGCACTCTGTGCACCAGCCCATAACTGCAGATGAGACACTTCCCACTGAGCAGTTGGAGCTTCAACTTGCCAGCTGTAAATGTAATGACAGCTATGTAAGAAGGGTAATAAATACAGAGCCTTAAAAAAAAAAATTGCTAAAAAGATCATGTGTCACCAACTACAACTTTCTTCAGCCACTTTTTTGAGCTATTTAGTGGAGTTTTTGAGAACCTTGTAAAAAGAGCAGCAGTGTTATTTGCTCTTTTCTTTAATAATGACTCATCTCTCTGAGTATAAAACCTCATTTGTCGCTTAGTGTTATGTGTCTGTTTTGTTTTGATTGAAGCAGCTGTATAAAATGCTTGCACAATTCATGAGCCTTACCTCTGAACCTGCATGGTCATTTATTTTTTTATTTTCTAACAAATACGTTTAACTAGAAAGTTTAATTTTGATCTCCTTGTACTTTTCCAGTTCTTCTCATGTGAATGTGTCTCCTTTGGGAGCGTGTTCCTCACTCTGTGGGTAGGATCGTCTGTCTGTGCTTTGGGAGGGGGCGGGGCTTACGGTGGCACTCATTGCTCACTGATGACAGTGACTGCAGACTGATTAGTGCCAGCTCCAAAAGTCTCAAAAAGTTTGCAAACACACCACAAAAAGTAGCTAGATCTGTCACTAGCTGTTTTGCAATAAATACAATAAAATGTCACTACAGGCAGTGCCAGCCCAAGCCTCCAAACATAAACTCATTGCACCAGTATGCTTTTACAGCAAACGTGTCATCTAGTTTATTATCTTTGGTTCCAACGAACTGCAACAGTAATGTTCAAAATAATTTGTAGTGCAAGATCAACAAACCGATCAAATAACTTAGATGCATAAAGATAAATTAAAGTGTGCGAAAACAGACAAAGTTAAATAAAAAATAAAACATCAAGGACTTAAATAATGTAAATGAGCAATTACTTGAAAACATGTAAATGGTTTGAAAATACATTTAAAGTTGAATAATTAGTTCTTTAAACTCTGTACGTGTATGCAATAATTTGCAAAAGTTGAACTTACAATATTAAATAACCTTTACCCACACATTTGACCTGTTTATGTTACTTCTTCCTCAAAACTTGAGGGGGCCCCCCCTAGTGGCCCCAAACATCCGCTTAGTTTGCTTACGCTTTGGTCCGGCCCTGACTACAGGGGTCTGAAAGCTTGCTAAAGTTGCAAAGTTGGCAACATTGGGAGTTTGCAAGTACAGCTTTGGTTAATCCAGTGACGTCGAGCCACGGGCCAATCAAAGGCTGCTCGTTTGCTCAGCTTGGCTCACTTGGAACCACAGACGAGACTGGTTCACAAACCAAGCATGAAAAGGGAATGGAGACACAACTGGCCAATGCTGAGTCGATGTAAACTGATTATAGTCACGTCCGTGGTAATCAGCTATAAAGCCTTTGTTTACCACACAGGGTTAGGTTGTCTGCACAGCTGACACCAATACAAGGTAGCAGGGACAGTAGAGCGTGACGCCAGAGAAACACCGCTGTAGGTATTCTATCAAGGTTGAAATCAAAGATGTCTTGCATGCTCAGTTTTTAAAATGCCTTTGTTTGTGTACAGGAAGAATAAGCTGCCATATAACTGAAGCTTTCAGGCACAGCTTGGTAAAGTTGAGACAGGCAAGCTGAGAATCCTTACAGTGCAATGCTCACTAACGACAATCTGTTCAAGAAGTATTATTTTCCTTAAAGTTTCAAACAGGTTCTTTCATAGCAATCTGCAGATGGATATTTTTAGCGATCCTGAACTAGAACATTTAAATGTTTGCACCACTGAATCACTCTGACTTAAAAAGAGCACTTTTAAAACACACATCATCCAACAAAGTTAACTCAAACAGTTTGAAGCTTTAAAATTATACCAACAACAGGGTTATTTTTGAATTGATAAGTCCCAAAACTCTGGTTTCCAAGGACTTGCAAGGACAAATGCCTTTTCCAGCAACCATAGATGGGAGATTTATCATCCTGCTTTCATATCTGTCATTATCCCCCTTTTCTTGATTCAAACACCCCAGGCCCCAATGGTAAAAGTGTCATAAACACTGGCAAAACTGATGTCCACACATTTCAAATGATCGTTTTTACTTCTGAAGAGCTAATAGTCTGTGAAAGACATGAAGGGGACTGAATGACTTTTTATTAAATCAGATGAAAACTGAATGAACGTTCTCACTTTAGAAATCCACGTTTCCTCTGTTGTGATTTAATTGATGCTATCAATGTTTGAGCCAATTGTGTTTATTTTCTATACTGTGGAAATCTTAACAAAATAAAAGAATCAATCAGGGAAACCTTAGAGGAAACATTCAACTTTTTCTTTATACAGGTAGTCCTCGACTTACGAACGGGTTCCGTACCTACAAACCGTTCGTAACTCGATTTTAAAGAAGAGTCACAGCTCTGTCACTTCAGTGACATCAGCTGGTATATGCAGTTAATGCCACCATCTTTAGCGGGGAGATAACCTATTCTGAAATAAACTACCATAATTTCAGAACTATAAGCCACTACTGTTTTCACATGCTTTGAACACCACGGCTTATGTGAAGGCGCTTGCGTCCATCTGCTGGGGCTCGGGTGGGCCCTGGCCTGGAACCGGGGAGTTGTCATCCTGCTCAGCCTGAGGGGGCTCTGAGGAGAGGACCGGAAGGACTGGCAGAGCTCCGTCTAACTTGATCTGACTTTTTTCGTCGGCCACCAAGCACAAAAAAACACCTGCACTTCAGCATTAGACCAGGGTATCGTCATTATTGTTTTTAAATCTTTAAAATAGGCCCAGTTGCTCCTCAAGTTCAAGTTATTGCAAATGGGAGATCAAGTTGTGAAAGTTTCTCAAACAACTAGTGACTCCACCCCCTGACCAATCAGTGATCGGCAGTGTTCTGATGTCACGTTTTAGCGCCAGTTCAGACCGCTTGGAACCCCATAGAAATGGGTACTGAAAGAAAAAAAGACCGGTTCCACGAACCGTTCCTAGTGGAAAAGCCTTGGAACCGTGCCGAGTCAAGGAGAACCTGGCTGTACCGTTACTAATGGAAAAGGGCCATACGATTTTGGCATAACAGCAACTTCTGACATCACTATGTGGTCCTTGTTAGTTTTCTGACTTTAATGTGTTACACAGAAACACTCCTCGCAGAGTGTATAGCATGGCCTGGTTTGCAGATTTGAGTGATATCAAAATTGGCAATGTAAACAACTCAGCAAGAGTGGTAATGGGGAGATGGTATAATGTATACATCATCAATAATATAAACCATAGCCAAGTCCATTAGCTGAAGATTGCTTTGAAGTGCTTTTAAACAACATGCATAATTAATTACATGGTTCTTTTTTACCATCTCAGCACAAAAGCAATTTTTTTTGGTAAAAATAAGTTAAAAAAAATGAAATATGATAGTATATTAATCCCACTGTTGTAATATTTTTGATAACTATAATTGAACTGTTACAACTTGATTTATGATGCGCATGTGAACACACTGAGTGACCGATAAGTGAAAGTATTATATAATATATAAATAAATAAATGAATGCATAAAAAACTGTATTTTGGGAGGTTTGGTAGCAATTACATTCTCTGATTAATACTGTATCTGAAAAAAAAAAGTTGACTAATTATTAGAGGTAAACCATTTTGGTCAAAAAATTGTTATAAACCCATATTTCTTTTGCACAAACCTGAATGCATGGGAATCAGAATTGTAATGCAACATGCATTTGTACTAAATCATAACGGTACAGACATTGAGGTCCAGTTCACGCAACAAAGATTGGCACAGGCACCACTTTCATTTAAAGGGGAGTGTTTTTCAATTGCTTTTTGCTATCAGCCATCTTTTGATAGCACACAGGAGCTTGAAGACCAGTCTCTTTCGAATCGGATGTTTGGAAAAGTTCTGTGTTCTCAAAAATCTTCAACAAGAGTTCAAGCAGAAGGTTCTGTATGGAAGGTCAATTAGGTCATACATCCTATAAATTATTTGTACAAGAGACGTACAGTACTTTTCAGTTTGGAAGTTTGTTCAACTTTTTGTTTTACACATGACCTCTGGACACTTCTTACAGTTCAGACTGGATGCTAGTAAAGGTGTTTGGAGCATTTCTCTGTATTTGTTTTTGTTAATTTAAAATAAGTTCAAAAGGAAAACTCTGTTTTTGCCGTTGTACTGAACCCACTGGACTGTGACCTCATCGCCGAGATGCATACACCTTGGCTCATGCATATTTTACAACCTACAAATGACATATAAAGACATGGGCAAGGTGGCGCAGTTGGTAGCGCTGTTGCCTCTCAGCGAGAAGGTCGTTGGTTCAAATCCCGGCCTGAGACATTTCTGGGTAGAGTTTGCATGTTCTCTCTGTGCATGCATAGGCTTTCTTCGGGCACTCTGGTTTCTTCTCACAGACCAAAAACATGCATGTTAGACTGATTGGTAACTCCACATTGTCCCTAGGTGAGAGTGAGAGAGTGAACGGTTGTTTGTCTCATTTGTCTCTATGTGTCCCTGTGATGGACTGAAGACTTGTCCAGGTGTCCCTGTGATGGACTGGAGACCTGTCCTGGGTGCCCTCAATCTCTCGCACAATGACTGCTGGATATGGGCATCAGTGAACCCCATGACTCGAAAAGGAAGAAGCAGGTAAAGATAATGGACGGATGGATAGATGGATAGATGGATGGACATTGAAACAATTCTGCATTAAAACTATAATGTGTTAGTTCTGTTCAGTTATGATGCTTTAATATGGCTTCTATTTACATCTAGAATTCAAGATGCCACTGAGACCATGTATCAGCAGTAAAGTTAGACGCCAGCACTAAATAATTATCAAAGTGCAACAGTCATGGTCTTCTATGAACATCCAATGTCCCTTTGAAGCAGGCACAGTCAGCAGATTCATCTTCAACCTCTTATTACACAACTGAGTCTCCCACCTCGGGGAATGATGACAGCATGTCATGAAGGTGGAATGAGTGATGTCTAACCCTTCTAGTATAAAAGGACAAAAATCATTGGAGGGAGTGGCAAGAAGGAGTAGGAGGTCTGGTAAAAGAGGGATGTGTATATAAAGAGACGGGTGGCTTGAGCAAGATAAGGAATAATGTTCCATCACATCCTGGTGGCATGTTATTATCAGACGTTCTCACCAGTGCTCGTTTTTCTGTTAGACAGGCAGAGACACCGTCCTCTGGAGTTGTGACATTCTTGTGATGGCACCTGTGATCAGAGCTAAGGTGAGAGAGCCTTAGCTATTGGTTGATAACTGACTGCTTGCATGGGCCAGTAAGCATAGATTTATTGGCAATAAATGCCCAAATCCAGATTAATGAGGTTCCAAATACAATAGAAACACTAAAAGCAGGATTTGAACACAAGCTGCTTTCAAAAGATTGTAAATATTCTTCTTCAAATAGACCCATAAGATTTAGAAAAAAATGACATCAGATAGAATCCTTGAATCTTATAGACCTATAATGAAAAGTAAAAAGTATTTTTGAAACACGAGCCAAATCTTACAAAGTTCCACACATCAGACCTCAAGGCCACCATCACCAAACACAGAGCCATTTGGTAATTTGATTGGGTCCGTGAGGCCCTCATCAGGTGGGATGATATGAGGCTATGGCTCAAAGGTTTTCAGGTCTAATTTGCCTGTACTTCTCCCTTCAAAGAGAGACAGGCATAATTAACAGGACCAAAACACCCACCACGGGCTGAACGGAGTCATTTAGGGGAGCGACTCGGGAGGAACGGCAGCAAATGAAATGTAATTGCAATGGGAGCAGAGGAGCTGGGCTTGCGTGTCGGAGGCACTGATGTGTGTGTGAGAAAGAAAGAAAGAGAGAATGAATGAGCCAGACATGAGGGAATGAGGGAGTAAATGAAAAACACTGAAGTTAGATAGAGAATATGCACTTGAGAGAAGAGCGAGAAAAAGAATGACTGATGAGAGATCATGAGCGACAGGTTGAGATAAACAGCAAGAAGTCACTCCTTGAGGTTGGAATGATGTACAACAGTTCACCTAAAACTACAAAAACACAAATCAAGGTTGAAGACGTGTTGAAATAAACCTGGAAAAAGGCAAACATTAGCTGAATGCAGGTGTAGTTTCAACTTTAGCCTACTTCGTTCATGTGTAGAGATAAATAATCAATGTTTTAAATGAAATGTCTTAGTAATATGGGCGGCATGGTGGCGCAGTTGGTTGAACTGCCACCTCTCAGCGAGATGGTCTCTAGATTGAATCCTGGCCAGAGGGCCATTCTGGGTGGAGTTTGCATGTTCTCCCTGTGCATGTGTGAGTTTTCTCCAGGTACTCCAGTTTCCTCCCACAGACCAAAAACATGCATGTTAGTCTGATAACTCTAAATTGTCCCTAGATGTGAGTGAGAGAGTGAATGATTGTCTAGTTTGGCTCTGTGTGTCCCTGTGATGGACTTGCGACCTGTCCATGGAGTCTCCTGCATCTCGCACAGTGACTGCTGGACAACATTGACCCCCATGACATGAAAAGGAAGGAGCAGGTAAAGATAATGGATGAATGGATGAGTAGATGGATGGATGGATGGATGGATGGATGAATGGGTCTTAGTAATAGGTTTACATTTTATGAGTGCAAAACTAGTGGGGTCCCTCTTAACTTAAATGTTATTTGTCATCAGTTTGTTGTCCACAAAATGTCTGTGAATTACCTGGTTCGTTGCTGTAAACATGTCAACTGACTGTATCTTTGGTGCACACTAATCAAAGTATTTATATGTGTAAATAAATGTACTGGAAGTGGATACAAAGAGAAGTATACCAATGTATTTGGAAGACCACTTATTTGGGAAGTGGGTGGTGGTTGGTTGTGATTGTGGTGGGAGGCAGCTTTAAGCTAGTACCGTACCTTACTGGGCTGTGAGTGATGGTTGCCAATAGAATGCCATTTCATTGCCCATATTGATAAACACTGGTAGAAAATGTTCTTATAGCTTTAAAAGTTACCATGACAAAAACACTTATCAACTCGCAGATGACACTTTTCTAATTTCCTGTAGCTTAGCTGCAGTGCTAGTGCTAGCTTGAACGTAAACGTCAAATGGACTATTGATTTCTGCTGTTTTCATTTTTACCCTCCTCTATAACTGTTTGAGCTAGAAATGATTTTGTTTCCACCCTTGCATATGAACATATGTTTGTGTAAAATTATCAGTGGTGGACAAAGTACTCAATTCTAGAACTTAAGTAGAAGTATTGACACTCAGGGTCAAATCTTACTCAACTACAAGTAAAAGTTGCTCAGTCAAAAGTTTCCTCAGGTTGAATAATTGAAGTACTTACTTTTGAAAATACTTAAGTATTTTTTAAATGCATGTACTTTTGAATACAGTACTTAAGTATTTAAAAGCACATATATATTTTCCAATATCAGTACATTGCTTCATTGTTTTGAGTGATTTTACAGAACTCTCTGAAACCACCTGATGATGTGTTGTGTAGAACCACTCTAACACCACGTGCCTTAATGAAACCTGTGATCTACAAATATCTTCCCTGCATTTTACATGTTTATGGAAAGTCATGGAAATCCTAACAGATGATGAACATTTAGTCTTTTCCTCAGTTTCGGTATTTATACTCATCGTCTGTGTGTAAAAGTGCATATATTGACAGCAACAACTTAACACAGGAGAGGAACCGGTAACACTGATAACTGAAAGTACTGCCATACTTACAGTAACATAGAAGCTACAAAACAATGAATGTTCTGCACAGATGAATCTAGGATAATACCTGAATCAACAACTGGCCAACTGCATTTAAGGAAAGAAAAAACAGCAACAGCGAATTACAAAGATGAGCCGAAAGGAACAAGAAGCTTCCTAGAAATGTAGTGGAGTGAAAGTCATAAGTTCTCAAAAACACAAGTAAAGTAAAGATACTCAGAAAATGGACTTAAGAACAGTACTGAAGTAAATGTACTTTGTTACTGTCCACTGCTGAAAATTATTAATAAGCTGCAATATCCGTTAGCCATCAAAACAGGAGAAAGTGCTAACATACACACGACTCCAAACATTACCATCATCAATCCAATGGCATCATGTTACAGAGACGTTGGTACTCAAAGTGATGAACCGTTAAATACAATGAAGAGATTACTATGACCCATTTCAGTTTAGAGTTGCAGCAGTTGACCTCTGATACACCACCTCTCCACCCCCAGCATCATTTTTCCTCCATTAACGTTCCATCTATAATCTTTTATCATTACAGTTGCGATCAGTATTTATCGCTGATGTTAAGAGCATTTAAATCAGCCTTGACCTACCTAGGATACTCAGCAGCTGTGCTCATCCACTCTTTCACCTGTGTCTCCCCATTTCCCATCATCCCTCACCCTGTCACTCTCGGTTTACGAAGCACTGGATGAAAAGTGACCTGAGGTCAACGTTTTTTTTTTTTTCCTGTCGCTTCCGGGCACGGGTAGAACCAAACAAATTGGGGTCACGGCAAAGTTGAAGTGGTGTGAGCACACAAACAAACAGCTGCGAGTTCAGACAGCAACAAGCAGCTACACGGCGATGCCAGAGATAGTGTCTTCTCAAAGCTTATCTCCACTGCATCACTTCTACCAGCAAGTGGAGTGAAACAAGATCTTGACCCCGCGTGCTCTTTAGTTGTGTGGGTCCAGTAGCACAGCGAGAGCTGCAGTCCTGGATGGTAATTAACGGAAACCCCACCATTTAAATGGTTGCATGAAAAAGTGGGCGGAGGAAGCACAGGGTCAACAACACAAACAGAGTCCTAAATGCATTTTTAAATACCTGTTGTCACCTAATTGCCATTTTAATTCATCATTAGAGGTAGCTTTAAACGACCTCGACACACATGAAACACATGAAAGCTGTAAACACAGAGATTATGATGACTAGAAACAAAACATCCTTGCATGCAATTAATCATTTTCTAGAGTTCAAACCTAATTCTCTTGAACTACTCTTAAAAGTACCACATAGCAAGACAGGACAGATGGTTTGAGAGGGGGGGCGGGGGCGAAGGAAGCTGTTTATGTAAAAAGAGAGAAACCATCTTTAAACGGAGGAGGAGGTCGCAGATTTTGCTTTCAAAAACCTACAATGCAGCTTTATGACTGATACCAAGCCACTTTCACACCTATCAGGAATTTCAGCCATGTAACCAGAGTGGCCCCTCTTTGGGTGGGACTAACAAAGACCCTAACGATCCTCTCTCATGATGAGTGAGAGATCAATCTGCACGTGTCAATCTGCATAAGCTTACAGAACACATCAGCTTTATAACTCGAATCCCACACTCCTTGTTTCTTTGAATTGAGAAAGCTCCTCGGATGAGAAGCGAAACATATTTAGATACAAATAAAGTCCAGTTGTTTTTATTTTAAATCTTGTTTAGATTTACCATGTCCTGGATGAATGAGCCTCTTCACCAGCTTCCCCACAATGCAAGCAACTAAATGTAATTCATTCATTTTCTTAGTGCAGCTAGAAAGAAATACAGGTAGTCCCCGACTTACAAACGGGTTCCGTACCTACAAACCGTTTGTAACTCGATTTTAATGTAAGTCGGAACTCATTATACTGCGCCGCAAACCCGTTCATAAGTCCGGATTTTTGCTGCAGGTCGAGGAAATACATGTAAAATGTATGTTAACGCTGCGTCGCACACCCATTCTTAAGTCCGAGTTGCTGTAAGTCGAGGGCGCCTTAAGTCGAGGACTACCTGTATACAGTGCTGTTGGGTCATCTCGCAGTTCTTCATGTTTTGCAATGAAGTACGATAAGCAGACTTTCTTGTAGTCTTTTAAAGTGGTCATCATCAGCAGTTCAGTCAGAGCTTTTGTTTAATGTTTTATTTTTTACTTTGGCTGCTTTATCATTCATTTTATCGACAAATTCCAAAGAAAAACTGGTAAACTCCCAAGAAAGCATAAAAAACTATTGATGGCTACCATTAAAAAAATACTAAATAGTCTGGGTTACTGAAAGAAATGCACTGTATGAATAGATTAAAGTAGCACTCACTGAAGCATATGCATCAAATAAAGACACTCTTTGCTGTCAAGTTGTCAGAATCTTTTTAAAAAAAGAAGCTTATTTCTTTACATTTGATTAAGTTGTAGCCAAAGAGACGTCCCTTTTTGATCCAAAACACATAAAATGAAACCAGCACTTGTTAAAGGAATGCATATCACACGCTACCTTGCAGCAAATATTTTAAACAAAAATACCTATTGTGGTAAATGGACTGTTCTTAAACATCACTTAAAGCTCTTAACACTGTCTATCTGTTACTATCTGTGTCCTCATTTACCCATTCATACAGCACTCTACTAGATCTCTACAAAGAATAATCATTGCTTATACGCTGATGCAACACACATTGGAGGCAATGAGGGGTTCAGTGTTTTGCCCAAGGACACTTCAACATGTGACTGCTGGTGGAATTGAACCCTCAACTCTTGCACTGGAGGACAACTGCTCTAACCACTTAGCCACAGCCTTCCTGTGGCTGAAGTGATCTGTTAGGACTCAAAATATGGGATGGAGAAGAATCTTTATTATTACCACACCTAATTTTAGTTCAGTATCAAGTTATTGCCATTTTTTTGTGTTTACTAGGGTTGATTAGTTTTGGTGTCCAATTTTTCATTCATTCAACCTTTCATTCAACCTTTATTTAGGCAGGTTAATCTCACTGAGCCTCGAGGACTCATTTACAAGAGAGACCTGGCTACAA
>JARVGS010000001.1:6117849-6128036 GCA_031762315.1 Hypsolebias antenori | reverse complement strand
CGTCACTCGAGGACAACCTGTATTTATATATATATATATATATATATATATATAGTTTTATTTGATCATTTAAATAAACTGAATTCTTTGTACTTTACCAGAAACCTCAAAATAAAATTCAATTCTCACCCTGTACTGAAACCTGCTTCAGGGTCTTACTACCACCAGCTGGTAAGGCACGTGACGCCAATTTGAACCCTGCCCACTGGAACCAGTACTGAAAGCATAATGAAGGGGGCTATGGAAACACAACGTGTACCGTACCGAGTAGAGTCCAACCATGCTTGACCAGTATTAAGAGGTACTATGGAAAAGGGGCAGTTCACAAGACAACAGTCGAAACAGTGTTGTGTTGCATTTTATTAACATATTTGACACATTGCTAATGTTAATTCACAGTGCACTGTGGGTTTTTATCTCCAGTTTATGTGCTGTACTAATTACTGTCTTCATTTCTCGTATATTGCGTCAGTTAGCCAACTCAGCTTATCGAGATAAATCAATGAAAAATGCAAATCAAAGGGCTCTGAATTGTGCTATAAAGGTAGCATAGATCAAATGATTCAAACAAATCTGTAACAGAAAGTCCCAACAGTCTCTAAGAGATGGTTGAAATTTGTAAGCAAAATAACATGCAGACAAATATATCTGTCTGAGGGCTTGAGATGGTAATCTGAAATATCCTTGGTATCTGTTCTCTTATATTGATGGACAGTTAAAATGCCTGAAGAAAGGAGAGACAGCTGATTGTATTCTTTTCATTTCTCCCCCCACGTCTATCTGCGTCCACAGGGGACTTCAGGACAGGCTCGGCTGTATGAGTACGCCTGTCACACAGCTGATATGTTGCATGTAGGGGGAGCTGGCAAGCCTTACAAGTGAGCTGAGGTGTGGGAGATGCTGCAAAAACCGCTGGCTGTTTTTTTGCTGAGAGCTCTTCAATGAAAAACAAATCAAGCTGAACCAATAATGTGTTGTGGGGTGGGTTACGAGAGAAAAAAGGGCAGTAGCAAAGGCGATTTACCGCACCGTGTATGGAACGGCAACATGTAGCCAGAGGGGCGTCACTTCCTCCTTCTCTCCGTCTCACATTCCCTTTCTTCATCTTAAACCCTCCATTTGTCCCTGATCCCTTCTCTCTGCCTCCATAAACTGGCAGGCAGACAGCGCAGGCCGTTATATAACAATCCATTTGTTGGCTGGTGCAAATGATGCACAGCAGCAAACACAACCCATATCTGCACAGATGCTGGTGTGCACAAACAAACAAAGGCAAACACAGACTGTTGCAGATGGAGACATACACTGGGGTTTGCAATGAGGGTCATATGTTCCTCTTCGCTGGTGTGCCATGTACGCCAAGGAGCCAAACGGCCTTTGAAGCAATCTGTTGAGTTTTGTGGTTTTCTCATGGACAGTAATATTTATCCCAGCACGAACTTGTGAGCTCTGTACATTCATAAAGTTTGTTTCAAATAAGAGCTGTGTGTGAATTATTATAAATATGAATGAGAATGAACAGCTTGTAGTGCACAGTTTGCTGCAGAGGTAAATACGATGAGTCGTGGATTAAATGGCATCAGGTAAAGTTTATTTTCTTCTAGCTATGGTCGAACATTTTTACCAAATTTCTTGAACTCAACATTTTTAGCACGATGCTGCTGACAGACAACATTTTAGGACCAAGAACGTTACACAGATATCACAGTAAGTACTTTAAAACATCACAGTGAAATGTATTTTGTGTCTATGTCATAAACTGTAGTTTTTTTAAATTTTATATTAACTTTTTTTTTTTGGGGGGGGGTTTAATTAGAATTTGAATAAAATGTTTAGTGTTATTTTAGTATTGCTACTTGTTTCATTTTGTAGAGTCTGTTTTTATGCAGTTTTGTCTGCACATCTGCTTTTTGTTAGTAATAATCACACCTAGTTTATATCTTATATTACCTGCAACAGATATGCTTTTAATACTAGATGAGCCTCTGTTGTTACTTTTATATTCCCTCTGCCTAGGACTAATGCTCTCAAAAGAACAGCTGTGTATCCAGCTAGTTCTTATTGGAACATGCTGCCTTCTGTAAGTACATTAATTCCTGATCATGTTAATTTTTAAAATAATCTTTAAAAAAATATATAATAGATAATAAAATAAAATTGATTTGATGAAATATATAATAATAATAATAATGATGACAATAATAGTGTGTATGCATTGTCATCATTGTATGTTCCCATACAATGATGAAATTGGCTCTCTGCATTTAACCCATCCTCTCCTAGGTGGAGCAGTGGGCAGCTATTGAGGGTGCCCAGGGAGCAATTGCGGATAGGGTGTATTGCTCAGAGACACCATGAGATGTGCAATGACTAGGGATTGAACCTGGGAATTTTGGGTCTTGAGCCAGCTGCCCTGCCTCTACACCATCATGGCCCCCAATACTAAAAACTTAAGATTGTTTGCTAATTTTAAAATTGGTGATTTTTTGTGTTTTTATTTCTTGTGTGTTTTAAGGCATTTCGTGACGTCATTTTGTAATGCATGTAAAATGTTATTGAGATGGTTGATTTGAATTTTTGTGTTTTGATTTTTGTCTTTATCTTTTTATTATATATTTTTGTATGTTTGCAGCATGATTTAATTGCAATGTTTCTAGTGTGGATCCCAGGACGAATAGTCTCTACTACAGTAGAAACTAACTGGGCATCCTTAAATAAACAAATAAACAAATAAATCAAGTGGCTATCTCACTTAAGTATAAAGTTCCTGGTTTTCAATTGTTTCTTGTCCAGTTTTTGTGTATTAATTCCGCTCTCCTGCTGTATGTTAATGCACGTGATAATTGAATTTAGATCAAGTTTTTTCTTCAATCAAAAACTGCCTCCATGACCTGCTTATCTCTGAAAATTATCCAATCGGTTTTCATAAATTCCAATTAAATCAAAACTTGACCCTAATTGTTTTTTTTTTTTTTTTTACTACAGTCTAACAGTGGAAGTGACCCAATTTATTTTACAAACTGCCAAAAGTGTCTTTTTTTACCTGTTTATTAGGTCTTTTTCAGTTCATACATGAATACAGTAAGCATACTTTCATTTCCTGATTGACCTGAATCAGCACCTGCACATAACAAAACTTTGTTGTCATTTCAAAAGCAGAAACTGTCCCCACTGTCTGCTCTGATGTGGTCGTCTATGAACATATGCATCACAAGTTATGCTGATCCAGCTTTTGGCTTTTTGGCTCATGTGTCTCCTTTGTCTGAATGTCCTTAGTATCCTTTCGAACTTTGCTTTGAAATATTATTAAAGATAATCCACTTCAAGTATGGCGTACTCCATTGTTGCTGATGATGGTAAATGATATAAATGACATGACCATGTTGACCATTGGTCAAGTGTAGTGCAATCACCATGCTGCAAAAGCAAAGTCGTAAGTCCTGCTATGGGCTTTACCTGTTTAGTCCAACAGCACAAGGTGGTGGTGGGAATGACCAATGGGGGAATAAAGGGTATAAGTTTAGGCTTGGCAAGGAAAATTGAATGTTTGAAAAAAAAAAAAAAGTGTGATGTTGAAAGACATTTACACTTCCACACTGTCAAAATGTAATCTAGTGGAAGATAATTATTTTGGTGCAGGATAAGACCAAACTTCTCTAGTGCAAGGACAAGTTTTCTCCTTGCATGCGAATTAAAGCAGTTTTTAAGTCAAAAGGGACTATTCCCATGCTTTTCTAAGTAAAAGTGGACAGGTTCAAGAAATAAATTAAGAGGAGAGAGCTGAAAGAAGCGCTTGCAGGCATAGAAACCACAAATCTTATCTTATCTTGTCTTATTAACAACAGCAAGCAGATAAGAGTGCAGTTGCCCCCAGAACCCAAACAGAAATGTGATTTGATGCAGCCAGGCAGTCACTACGACGTCCACACGCTCCAGCAGTGTCTTTGTCATCACCACACAACTGCTGTACTCCCGTACAGCCCCGACTCATTTCCCGAGCTCATACTCACTGTGTATGCTGTTGCTAATGAGCAAAACCGGACCAATAATGAATATAGTTCACCCTGGATTTGAGTCAAAACACATCACAGACAGCAGCCGGTCTGGGGGACCGCACAATGGCAAGCAAATATATCGTTCCAGCCAGTTCTCTTTTGTAAACAAACAGCAAACATTTCCTCTAATTAGCAAAGCTTCACTGCCAAAGTGTGGATATGACGTGGAGATTCCAGTGATCAGAGCGGGCTTTCTGCACCCCCAAGATGTGGGTACATCACGTTTCACTGCATCCTTGTTAAATCTTTGGCAAAAAAGAAACTCCTGGATTCTTTTATCTTTTGATTGATCTCTTTTCTGTCTTCTTTTAGTTCTTTTACTCGTCAGGAAGTGAATTCTGAGCACAGCAGCAGTAAAATTATTTCAATATAGAACTACAGTGATAGTACGATACAAATGCTTTTATGAAAATAGACAGTTATTCATTGTACACTAAGTTTGCAGAGGTTATGAGCGATGTGCTTGGAGTTCTAACCTTATTTTTTTATAAATGATGTGTGAATAAGAAAAGAATTTGGACAGACATTACAGCTGAGCTCCCCCCTTCTGGCAGAACCAATAGATACGCCAACTATGTGCTGAAATACCTCCCTAAGCGGATCATTTTCTGACAGAAGCAGATTCTGTAAACACTAAACTCCCGCAGTACTTCCTCTTCTCAACTTTCCGTCTACATTTCTTTTCCCTCCCCATCAGTTTTAGTCAGCAGATTAAAAAAGGTTTCACGGGTGTCAAAAAGCATTAGCTTCCAGCACAAAGCCACAGTGTGAAGGATATATGGATAGACCTCTTCGGCTTGTGCTTTTCTTTTTTTTTCCCTTTGCAAGTTAAGTGCATAAAAGCTAAATGGGAGCCATGCAGTGTTTTTATATAGAAAACAACTCAAAATTTATTTCAAGAAAGATTCACTGAAGAATAAACTGACCTGCGTAGTTACATACATGCTTCTTGACATACACCATTGATTAGTATAGAAGTTATGATGAACAACTAGAAAGTTCCTGGAGAATCTTTGATAGGGACTGCCATGTGGTGGCCATTTTAACATTTACATGACAAAGATGCTTACGTTTTGATAGACAGTACAATATGTATGCATATCTTAAAAGATGATGACATACTGAGATTTGTTCAGAGACCTCTTCACTCTAGTTCATGCACCAACAGTTCAAACTACTCTAATCACTGATGGAGTTTTTTGATGGTGTCCTGGAAGGGGTGCAGTCAGAAGATTATGTGGTTGTACTGGGTGACCTAATTACCCATGTGGGCAATGAACTTGGCACTTTTTACCAGGCCACCTTTGACCAAAGGTTGATAATCGATTTTGAGTGTTATCAGACCTGTCGTCCTCAGTCTTGGACAACTACTGGGTGAAAAGAGGCAGAGGCAGATAAGTAGGTTCTAAGTTGATTCTGGTCATGGTTCTTAACCAGAAATGGGTGGAATACCCCCATCAGTTTGGGGGTTACCTCAGGTAGAGCTGTTTAAGCATCAGGGCATCTTGTTCACAAGTGATGGTATGGATGCAGCGAGAGACGGATCAACAAATTGGGGCATCATCGTCAGTAATAAGAGCGTTGGTTAAGTTGGTCGTGGCGAAAAAAGTTAGAACGAAAGACAAAGCTCTCAATTTACTAGTCTGTCTCTGTTCCAACCCTCCCCTATGATCACGAGGTATGGATCATGGCAAAAATAATGCCATCCCAGATACAAGTGGCCAAAAAGGGCTTCATTTGTAGAGTGGCAGGGCTCGGCCTTAGAGATAGGGTGAGGTGCTCAGTCATCAGTGGGGAGCTCATAGTAGAGCGACTTCTTCTTCACATTGAAAATAGTCAGTTGAGGTGGTTCAGACATTTGATTAGAATATCTCCTGAACATTTTTTTTAAAGGTGTTTTGGGCATGTCCAACTGGGAAGATGCCCCGGGGCAGACCCAGACTCCAGTTCGCTGGAGGAGTTATCTTCTCTGGCCTGGGAAAACCTTGGGATACCAAATGGGGAGCTGGGGAGCATCACTGGTGGGAGGGATGTCTGGGTTTTGCTCTTGGACCTGTTGCCTCTTCCACCTTACTAGTGATAAAAGGAAGAAGATGGAGATGGAGACCTAGAATTTGGTCTGGTAGTTATGAGACAGATCCCCAACACATATGCTCTTCTGCAACCCCAAAGTAATCAGTGAATATACATTTGCAACTCATTAAAATTTGGAGTAAATCACTATGGGTAATTGACATTAGCCCATACATAAATGGCCAGTGTTACAGATATTGAACAAAATTTTATGTGGTAGTAGCTTAGATGTGTTGATGGCATATATTGTCTGCATGACATGTAGAAATATTGCATGAAATATGTTTAATATTTGACCAAAATTGCTACACCTCTGACATGTATCAGAAGATAACTTTAGTTAAACATTTTGGTATGGAAGGCCAGGATCTTAGGTTTTGCCAGCCAGCGGCTTCGGATGTTATCAGTACAGGTAGTCCTCGAGTTACGAACGGGTTCCGGACCTAAGGACTGTTCGCAACTCGATTTTGCCGTAACTCGGAACGCCGGCCACGTGGCGCCGTAAGTCCGGGTTTTCGGCCGTAACTCGAAACCGAAAGCACATGGCGGCCGTAACGTCTTTTTAAACGCGTTTTTTTCAATGTAAAACACTTAGAACGTACGTAGAACGCTGTTTTAATGTGTTTCCAAGCAGTTAGCTAACAAAATACTCTCAAAAAAAGCAAAAAAAAAAACATAAAATGCTGCATAAAAAAGACAACGTAAGGTGTGATGACGTCACTGGGGGCAGCGCCATAAGTCCGAAGCGCCGTAGGTCGAGAACGCCGTAACTCGAGGACTACCTGTAACGGTAGATATTCTTTAGAGAACTGAAGTGCAAAACAGCTGTTTTGTCCTTTCCGATTAAGTTATACAATTTGTTCCCAATGTGTTATAATATTACAAATACCACCTTTCATTTACTGCAGGTTTCATGCTTTCATTGTAACCATAGCTGCAGTGTTACATCTGTTACACAGAGGATGACAACTTAATTATTGATTTCACTTAGGATTATATTTGTTTGACAAATCAATCCAGACCTTGTTCTGCACTTTAGATAAGCTCAAAATACATGTTTAGACAATAAAAATGAAAAATAATTGTGTTTATATTTTTAAATCAGTGCTATGACTTCACAAATGGCAGCATTAATAATTTTAAAAACGCTTTAAGTTGATTATTTAAACGCAATACATGTCTCTTTCAGGATCTATGTGGTGCTTCGTCCGCGGAGCGATAAAGACTCGGGAAGCCCTGATGAGTGCGACGGCAGCTTGTGAGCCGCCGCGGAGGGAGACAGCATCCAGAAGTGAAGGGACTACTTTCCACCGGCATCATTTCGCCTCGCGCGCAGACGGTTAAACCGTAACCAGCAGCTGCGGGTCATTTTAATTTTAACACCGACGAACAAAAACTGTTTTAGTTTATCATCTGAACGGGGCGAAGCTTTTTGTGTGTGTTTTACAAAACGTTGCCTTCTCGAGTCAGTGCTCGGTTGATAAAAATGAAATTTAGTGTATTTAAGCTAGTCGTTTGATATTTTTTTGTTAGCTAACAAACACGGACATTTTTTTTTTCCCTCGAGACGACCTTTTTCTTTTTTCCTTCTTTTTTCTCCCTTCATCTGCCTTAAAGCTCTGCTGCCCTGAATTAAAGCCTGAAAGCATCTTCTGAGGAGACAGCGCCAAAATGGGGGTAAGACGAGACATTAGTTTGATGGACTGGTTTTTAAAATGTCGCCTAAATCCGGTTCGGTGACGGTTTTTTTTTTTTAAATAAAGGTGAGTCAGGAGAGGGTTAATGGATGGAGGTGCAGGCATGATGATGTTGGAATGACATTGAGCACGATGGGGATGTTATTTGAAGCTAGCTGTCATGTTATTCCGTAAACCATTTATAAATGCGCAGTTTTTATCACCATAAGCCACTCCATGTTAAATTCCTCTGCAAACTGTTGACAGGACCGACTGGGATTAAAGGAGGGAGCTTGTCGTTTTTTTATTATTTAATTTATTTGAGCCAGACATCCATCCAGCCGGTGCATCAGTCTCACCAGCAAGGTGACTTTAAATACCATGGAATGGTCAAAATCACCTGCAGCACATACACACAGCATGCTGTTAGTAGACTCAAGCAATTAATATGTTTTTAGCACAGATGGATCCACAGCATCAGGTCAAATTTCATAATCAGACAGCTTAATTGTACAAATGTGTAATTACTGGCAGGAATATGCAACCTGCTGATGGTTAAAGCCGCAGACAGGATGCGGAGCAGGTGAAACTCCTGGTTCATCTTCACCGCCCATCGCCAGCAATCAGAAACCAAAGGTCCAGACGAGCAGAGGGGTGGTGGCTGCAGCCAGGAAGGCTCTTTCTTTAAATCTGTTTTTAACATTTGTTGCACGTTCCTTCACACATTACGTAATAAGAAAGTGTGTCTGCGTGTACTGAAGGGTTTGGTGAAGATGAAGTGTGGGAATCGGGTACGTGCAGACAGGTGTGTCAAAATGGTTCCTTGGTGGCTCCTAAAAATAAGGGTCTCAAAGGATGATGCTGCCAGTGAGGGCAAACTTCCATCAGATGATTTTACCTTCAAAATCTACTAAAAACCACGATCATTTATTAGAAAAATCACTATTATGGTGGTTAAAAACAAGATTTGTTGCCCAGCATTGGGTCAACTCTGGACTAAGCCAACAGGTAGTAACTCAGTTTGACTTGACATACCATCTTGGGTTAAAATGACTGCTTTTTGTTAAAATGAACCACCTAAAATCAGCCTTGTTAGATGATCTTTACTTGGGTTGGTAATAGCTGGTGCTATTTAGTTTTGTCCTGTATGGACCTGCAACCCACTCAGGGTGTACCCCACCTTCTGCACAATGGCAGCTGGAGGTGAGCACCAGCTCCCCATGAACCTGATCGTAGAAGCAGGTAAAGAGGATGGATGGATTTCTTCTTTTAGTGGCAGCTAGCTAGCACCATCTAATGCTTTTCTAGGAACCTCAGCTCACTGTTGAATGCAAACTAGTTATTAACAAAGCTAACCAGGTTAAATATCTTATTATTAGTTGTTTTTACTCTTACTTATTCTAAAGCAGAGGTCCAGTCAGGTCTAATGTGGTCTACTTCTTGAAACGGTGGACTGTGAAGAATCTCCAACACAACCACTTGGTCAAACCTTCTGACCCAGTATTTGGTCATCAATCCCTGACTCAACAGCTTTTATCCAGCATTTGAGTTATAAAAATAACCCAGCAGGTTTTAGTTTGTAAAACAACCTGGTTGGGTAAGATGGTTCTACAGCCCTGCTATTATTCTGTGGGACTTTTAAAATTATCTTTACTTTGAATTTAGTTGTGTTCTGATATCTGGAGCTTGTAAAACCAGGCAGGTTGGTAGCATTTAAACCTGAGTCCTGCAGCGACCACGGCGTCACGCTCCGTCCTTCCCAGTGGTGTGTGATTGGCAGTGGTTTCTCCTCTGCTCCACATCCAGCTCTGTGGAGGCTGAATGAGCGTGCACGCAGGCCAAGTCGCGGATCGCTGCTGCTCTGTCACGGTTTGTAACTCTGTCCACCAGTTAGCCCGAGGGGGACACCACACAGCTCTGACTCCTGCATCACAGAGAGGAGGAAGAAGAGGAGGAGGAGGAGGCAAGGGAAGGGTGGCGGGGAGTGGAAACTCCCATGTTCAGATCGTGATTTACAAACCAATGGGTGGAGTGAAAGAGGAGATGCAAGTGAAATGGCTGTGATGTGGGGGGACCAGAGGGAGGGTCAGTTTACAACAGTTGGGACCATTTGATCCGGGCTAATCAATTGATAGGGACTGTTGGAGCAAGAGCCAACAATCAGAATGGAGGGTGAGAAGATGGAAGGCATGAAGGTCACTGGTGTAGAACTGGCTGAACATTGGAAAAGATGGAGGAAGCTGAGGAGAGGAGGAAGAGGTGCTGAAACGCTTTTCTCTTCAGCTTTGTCCTGGAGGACACACTGATGTTGGAACTTTGAGAAACATTGAAAGATGGAGGCTAATAATGTGGGGGGGGGGGGGGGGGGGGTATTAAAGTGCGT
>JARVGS010000001.1:5999218-6015718 GCA_031762315.1 Hypsolebias antenori | reverse complement strand
CGGACCGAGATTTGAACCGGGGACCTGCGCGCTGAGAGGCAGCAGCTCTACCAGTTGTGCCACCGTGCTGCCCTATTGACAGTTGTACTGAGCAGCACACATCTTTACATTACTTCCACCCCTTCAAATTTAAGAACCCAGTATAGACAATAAAACTAGAACTGATTCTTTAACTTGTAGCTTTAATTCCAATTTTTGTATGGACAAAATGCAAACATTCAAACTGCAATTATATGCAACCCCAAAAAAAAAAAAACAAACAACAACAACAAAAAAAGCACATTATTATTATTTGTACATGACTGGGTTTAATTGGCTTTACTATTAGTTTTACTATTAAGATGTGAAGCTCTTGACGTTGACCTCTCAAAGTGGCTTTAATAATCTGAAGAACTCCTGGCAAGGACCAATGCAGACATGTTCCTGCTTTTAGTTTTCTGCATTCACCTTATAATCTAGTTGTTTTTGCTACTTTTTTGCCGTCTTATTTTAATTTGTAAAGAAAAAAAAATCTGTATGCCTTTTATAAATGTCTGTTGTTGTCGCTGTTGTCCATTGTTGTCATCATTCTTTGTTGAAATCAGGTCTCTCTTGTAAATGAGTCCTTGAGGCTCAATGGGACAAAATAAATAAAAAATTAAATAAAGGTTGAATGAACTAGGTTTGATTTGTTTGATTTTGAACCGATACAAACCTTTTAGGAGTACTGTATTTGCTGTTTCTTAATGACAAAATACCAGTATCAACAAACCATCACTGGTAATTTGATTAGCTGCATTGAACCAGTTACATTTTTTGTACCCTACTGCAACATTAAGAAACATCAGATGTTAAATTCTGGGCTAGTTGTTCACAAGAACTAAGTTTATTTAGTAATGTCCTCTTCAGAATCAGAATCACTGTTTTGGCCAACTATGCTCACACATACATGAAATTTGTTGTCGATACATGGTCACACATACAGTTTACTCAAAAAAAAAAAAGTAAAAATGCAGAAGGAATATGAATTTAATAAATAAATAAATAAAAGCAGCAAGACATAAAAAAATTGCATAGATAGTATGTAAATCAAAAATGTAACATAAAAAATTTGAATAATGAGAATAAAGTTGCAACACAGGTTGCAAATGGTTGGTACAGCACAGGCTGAACAACTGGGAGATAAAGTTAGAGAGGCCAGACTGAGATGGCTTGGACATGCCCAGAGGAGGGACAGTGGGTATACTAGTAGAAGGATGTTAGAAATGCAGCTGCCAGGAAAAAGACAAAGAGGAAGGCCAAAGAAAAGATATATGGATGCAGTTAGAGAGGACATGGAGGTAGTTGGAGTGAGGACAGAGATGGAGGATGACTTGCTGTGGCAACCCCTGAAGAGGGAAAAGCTGAAAGAAGAAAAAGAAGGAGAAGAAGAAGAAAGTTGCATCAACAAGAAACAAAAAAGAAAGACCATTTCCAACAGAAATCGGTTCAGGTGTTCATGACACTGATGGCAATAGGAAATAAGCTACTTCAGTGTCTTGCGGTTATGATTTTGGCAGATCAGTAGTGCCTGCCAGAAGGAAGAAGCTGAAACTAACACTGGCTGGGGTGTAAAAGGTCTTAGGCAATGTTCCCAGCCTCTCAGCAGACCATGTTCCCTCAGCTGCCGCAGGATAAACAGTCTTTGCTGGGCCTTCAGGATGGTGCTGATGTTGACTTCCCATCCCATAGTCTGGTGTTGTTTGCAAATTTAAACATCTTAACAGCAGGGTCTGTAGACGTGCAGTCATTGGTATAAAGGGAGAAGAGCAATGAAGACAGGTCACATCTCTGAGGAACTTCTGTGTCGATTGTACTTATTCCCGATGTGATGTCACTAAGCCTCACCTGCTGCTTTCTGTCTGTCAGGAAGTTGAAGATCCACTGGCAGACTGCAAGAGATATGCTAAGCTGGGAGTGCTTGGTCGAGAGGATCTGTCGGTCGACTGTGTTAAACACTGAGCTGAAGCCAACAAATAGGATTCTTGCATAGGTCCCTGGTTGGATGTGACAAAAGATGGGAGTCAGCTGTACAGCACAGGTCTTCAGACAGGAGGGTGTAATGCTGTCAGGACCTGGTGTTTTCCTGGTGTTCTGCTTTTTGGAAAAGTCTGATCACATCATTTTCCATTATGATGAATGGGGTCAGGTTGTCACAGGGTTGAGAAAATGGTGATGTCAGAGGTGTAATGGAGGTAAATGCTGTCCTTGGTTGAGTGAGGAATGTGAAGTCCTTCTCAAATAGAATGTTAGTTACTGACCTGGCCTCAAATAATGGACTTGTCTATACTGGTTCTATTGGACCTCAGTGCTGCGTTTGATACGGTTGGCCACAATATTTTACAACAGTTTGAAAATAATATTGGGATTACAGGAACGGCTCTAAAATGGTTACAATTATATTTATTGATAAATTCCCGTTTGCAAAATTTAAATATTAGATCTTCTTCATACACCAAAGTTTGTCATGGAGTTCCTCATGGTTCAGTGCTTGGACCAATCCTCTTTACTTTATGCTTCCATTAGGTAAAGTTATCAAACAGCTTGGGATATATTTTCATTGTACTGTTGATTATACTCACTTATATTTCTCCATGAACACCAATGACTCCAATCAGTTACTTAGATTACAAATATGTCTTAAAGACATTAAAATATGGATTACCCATACTTTTCTGCTTTTAAACTTGGACAAGACAGAGGTTGTGATTTTTGGACCTTAGTATCTTAGGAATAAACTTCAGCCTTTCACTTACTTTGGATGACACTAATTTAGCCTCCAGTTCTAATGTAAAAAAAAACAACTAACTTGGTGTTATTTTTTATCAGGAAATGTCTTTTAACCTCCACATTAAAAAGTTACCAGAAGAATGATGCAGAAAATCTTGTCCATGCAAACATATATAGGCTGGACTATTGCAATTGTTTATTATCTGGTTGTCCAAAAATGTATTTAAAAATGTATTTAGTTGATCCAAAATGCTGCTGCCAGAGTTTTAATGAGAGTTGGTAGGGGAGATCATATTTTTCCACTTTTAGCTTCTCTCCATTGGCTCCCTGTCAAATCCAGAAATTAATTCCAAAGCTTACTTTTAATATACAAAGCTCTCAACAACCTAGCTCCATCGAACATATTATAGAGCTGCTTATTCCATAATTTCCTAACAGAGCACTTCACTCTCACACTGCAGGTTTACTTGTGGTTCCTAGAGTTTCCAAGAGTAGAAAGGGAGGCAGAGCTATGATTTATCAGGCTCCTCTCTTGTGGATCCAACATTCAGTTTCTGTCCATGAGGCTGACACATTGTTCAGTTTTAAGACTTTCCTTTTTGATAAATCCTATAGTTAGGGTCAGTTTAGGTTTCCTGAGCTATCCCTTAGTTTTGCTGCTATAGGCCTAGACTGCTGGAGGACAAATTAACCACATTTCTCTACTCTGCTGCTGTCTTTACTTGCTCTACTCTACCTGTTTATACTTTTAATTATTTCTATCCTTAACATATATTTTTTGTCTTTCTTTCAATAGAAAGTACACCTGGAACTGTCATTCTGTGTTTGTCTGTTTCTCTTTCCTGTCCTCTCAAACCCCATTTGGTCGAAGCAGATGGCCACCCCTCCTGAGTCTGGTTCTGCTGGAGGTTTCTTCCTATTAAAAGTGAGTTTTTCCTTTCCACTGTTGTCAATGTGCTTGCTCAGAATGGGAGACTGTGACAAAGTAAAGATTCAACACAGTCTGCTGGCTTCCTTAGATATATAAATTTTACTAATTGGCTTTTATAATGTATTTGAAGGCTTTTGTACAGTGGCCTGACATGACTTCTGTGGTGATTTGTCACTTTATAAATAAACTGAATTGATATAGAAGTGAATGTGTTCAGATCATCAACCAGGCCTTTGTTCACCAGAACAGGGGTGTGTGGGTGCCTGTAGTAGTTAGTGATGTTATGTAGGCATTTCCACTAGGGTTAGTTCCATGTCACAATCTGCACAATGCAAACAGACGCCTGGAATTTGTGCTGTGCTGTAAGAGACGTGTTCAGTGAGCCAGGTTTCTGAGAAACTGAGGGCAGCAGAACGTGCAAAGTCCTTGTTCAATGTGCACAGTTGGAGAATTTCATCCATCTTGTTGGGTGGAGAGCAGAGATTATCCAGGTGGTTTGATGGAAGAGCAGTCCTGAATCCAGACTGATGGAGCTTCACCAGCATGCCAGCCCTCTTTCTCTGTTGGCGTCTCCTCCGTGCTCTTCGTCGCTGCACCTCCAACCAGAATGTCAAAAATCCACGTGAATTACCACAAAAAAAAAAAAAAAAAAAGAATATTGTTTGTAGTGAATTGTTTGATGTCGAAAAATCTTTGCGTGTGCAAGACATTGTTTGACGTGCAACCAGAAAACCCAGAACCAAGACAAAAAAACAAAACAAAACAAAAAAAAACAAGTAAGTTACACAAGTTACAGGTCTCTCTTGACTAACCTGTATAAATAAAGGTTGAATTACTGAAAAAAGTACTGAGGAATGCAGTACCGAGGAAGCCATTTGTGGTGCCATGTGAACATTGTGAATCAAAAGCTGATGCATTTTTAATGGTTTAACTTCTTTGGAGGTTGTTCCATTTTCTCTGACTCTTTTGGACTGATTGCTGTATCAGAGACAGCTGCATTCGGCTGAGGACACTTCCTTTCTTCTAGGTTTTAATGTCCAACAACTGCTACGGTAGGATGAAGTTAAAAAAAGTAAATAAAATACAAAAAAAAAAAGAAACACTGGTAAATGCTCAAAGAGTGGGTAACCCCTAAAACGATCACGTCTATGGTGATCATTTTGGTAATTCAGACCAAAAATGTTATATATTTATATTTCCCTGCCAAACTATATTGTGGACAATAGTTTCTGGAAGTTCTGATGGGCTAAAACATGAAACAAGCAGCTATGTGCTTTTGTATGTCCTTCAAACTAATATCTTTCCCTTTCCTCCCTCTTTGTTTTCATTTTTCTTGTAGGCTCACTCATCTCCGAGCTCTTTTAGAGAAAAATGCCACATCAACAGAAATGTCACATCCAAGATAGGAGTCTTACTTTTGTATCTTCTAATTGAAGTGCCTTCCTGCCTTAGTGTCTGACAGCTCCTTTTGACAAGTGATGTGTTTTTTGAAAGTGAATCAGCTTTCTTCAGCTCTGAGTGCGATAGACAGCAGAGATCAGTGAGGGTCAAGCTGAATGCTGGTCTGTGCGCTGAGTTACTGCTGCCTTCCGTCATTACAAAACACGTCATTCATCTTTTTTGTTAATCCTACTGTTCTCTTTCAGTGGATACACTGAGCTCATGAGCGCCCCTCCACCCCCACAAGTACCAAACGAGCCAACCAGACATGCAGTTCATTATCTCAGGTTATTCAGCAAATCCTTTGAGCTGTATAGAACATAATGTCACAAGTTCTTGTGTTTTGAATGTCCTTTATGCTTTTGCCCATTTGGTTGTTTCTTTAGTGTTGTAAGAAGAGCAGCGTTTAGAATACTTCTTTTTTTTCCATTTACCTTTTATTTATACAGGTAGTCTCATTGAGTCACGGGATTTTCAAGAGAGACCTGTTTGTGGGAGCAGATGGTGGGGGTTAAGGGCCTTGCTCAGAGGCCCAGAGTGGGGTAAATGAGGGTGGAGGCAGGTGTGAGTGTTTTACCTCTACCACCCACATTTTGATGTGGACAGTACCAGGAGTTGAACCTGCGACTTTCCGATCACAGGCCCATCTTCTCTAACCTCTGTGCTACCACTCCCCTAGATTAAATAAACTAGTGTTACATTTTTTGCCTAAAAGCAAAATTAAACATCTTTTTTAACCAAACTAATCCATAGCCTGATGCTTTGGGCTTTTCTTTTGTTTTTGCGTGCTTGTTTTTAATAGGAATCAAATATGCTGTACTTTAATTAAGGATTTGATTAATATAGCATTTGCAAGTATTGCAATCATCAAAAAACAGCCTAATCTTTTTTTATTTTTTCAATCAAGCTTGAAACAGTTCCAAGGAAATTGTCATTAATGCTTCAAAGTCTGAACAATTGGGACAACACTGCTCACTACAAAACAGAACTTAATAACGGAAGGAGACCAAACCAGAAAGAAAAGGACTTTTAACTAACATGGTTGCCTGTAACTTAAGGTCAGACATATGCACATATGACATATGTGCCTTATGTTATTTTGCGCTCAGATTATTTCACTGCATGAAAGTGGCCAGAGAAGCCATGAATACCCAAAATTGCTACCAATGTGTGCACTTTTCTGACATGTCAAGTGTGAATGTTTTCTGAGGCGAGTTGGAACTTGGATGCTTCTTCAGACATACTTTGTATACCAAGATGAAATGCTTTTCCAGCAAGAAGCAGACATTACTTTGTAACAAGAAAGTTCATGCTCAGTAATCCAGGTTTCAAATCTGATAACTCTCAATCAGGTCATCTGGACAGATTTGAAACCTGGATTACTGAGCATGAACTTTCTTGTCTTGAACCACTTTGACTGTGGCTGCCTGCCTGGTAGGAGTCGACGAGGGACAGGACGGCCTCCAGAAACCATCTTGGCTCCAGCAAACTGGTTGGTCCACTTGAGTTGTTTACTTGGTGGGGGAACAGCGTGCTGGAACATCTCTGACTGATGAAGCCCTATGGAGTGAGGGTGAAACGTTTCTACTAAAAAGAAACTGTCCGGATGACCTGATTGAGAATTATCAGATTTGACACCTGGATTATTGAGCATGAACTTTCTTGTCACATGACCTGTGTTTTAAAAACACATTTCACTATCGCTTGCCACCGAAAGGTGATGGTGGATGATAATGTTTTTGCTTGCCTCTGCTTTTGCATATATTTGTGTGTCTGTTACCAAAATATCTCGTAAATTACTGGATGAATTTGAATATAATTATCAAAAAGTAAATGTACATCTACAACTGATTACTTTTGAGTCAACCCCATTCAACATGGCCACTATAGCTAACTATGCTAAGATTGTCTAATAAACAATATGTATTTTGAACGCTAGCAGAATGCACATTTGCTTAAAGTGAGTTGAGCATGCATCAGGATATTCGTTTAAAGTGTTTCCATTAACTACGTGGTTTCAACTGTGTCCGTTGGGAACATAACTCATGCACCAAAAGCCAGATTTAAGAGACTTTCAATAGTACAGTATTACATAAATATTCCATGGTTGTACTTAAAAAAATGATTAAATTTTGAAGTCAAACCAATTTAAAATGGCCACCACAGCAAAGTGACCTTGGAAGACACAAACACACACTTTACAAGGACCTTGCATCAACTTCCGTTCATTTTCCATTTATTACTACAGCCTGAACCTAACCATTACCAGGACATACCAAACCCTTAACCTAACCCATCCTCAAGTCAGACTGCTAGGCATCACCAAGCAGACATACATTAAAAACTAAATGCAAGCCTATTTATCATCTATGCAGGTCAAATATGAATTACAGAAATTTAAATAAAACCTGTTCATCAGCTTCAGACATAGACTCTTGTCCACTGCATGCATCAAAGTACTCCATCTGAAACTCGCACGCACAGAGCTCCATTGCAGATGTTTTTTTTTTTCCGAGATAATAATGAAAGATGGCAAACTAGATTCACCATGCTTCAATCTTTTTTGTTTGAATGCATGGGTGTGCAAACAAGCATTAGTCTTTCCCTTCCTGGTTTCTGTAGTAAATCAATCTCCTTGTTAATCTTTACAGCCAGAGTATAATCCCAATCCTTTCTTTGGAGCATTATATAGAAACGACAAAGAGCAAGGACACATTTCTTTCCATCAATGACTTCTAAAGATCACAGTTTCATACACTTTTCATACAAATACCAACTCAAGAAATAGAAATATCTCAAACTATCACCAATATTAAATGGTCACTACATAAACTCAACAATCTCATCATTGCAAAAAACAGAAACAAAATTGTAGTTTCCTATACAGTATTTATATCTGTCATAGTTTAAACCAGAAACCTGACTACTGTAATACATTTGATTGCCAAACTCTAACCTTACTGTAAACTCAAAACCTGCTTCATTACTTCTTTGGTCTGACCTTAACCCTTCAACAAGCCCAGCTGGCTAGGGGACACCCTCCGAGGACTGATTAACATTGGCTGGACCTTTCTTGGACGAGTGACGATGTCTAGTAATAGTGGCCAAAACCCTTGATGAACACAGGGTCCATTACTGAGAATTATAACAATAAAGTTAAAAACACTTTGATCGCTAAATACATTTTTAACCTACCTTAACTCTTGAACACGCATGAACTAAATAAGAGATGGGATGTCAACTGACTTGCACCACTATGTGTTTTAGTCATTGGGTTTAGTTGGAGGATCACTCATAAAAATGCACCTAACCCTGGTTGAAGGATGTTGGTTCCATACATTCAGTGCTAAGATCAGCACCCCAAATACTGTGATCTTAGTTCTGCCCAACAAAGTTTAATGCAATATTAAGGTCACCTGAATCAAATAACCATTTTTACTCATATCCCCAGAGAGACGTTGGTGCTAATTAAGTAGCTACAAACTCATTGGTTAAAAGTTGGCCACTCCAGTTTCCAAAAGTCTCTCAAAATGTTCCATGTTGCATTTTTGTTTGAAGATGGTCCTATGTGGAGCAAAGCTCATGGTTTACTTAAAACCACTCTTCTTCACTCTTCGTCTTTTTTTGTTTCGTGGCTTTTTATCAGTTAAGTTTACAATAGGTAATTACTTTGTACTTTTAAGTTGTAAAACATTTATACGAAACATATCTTCCAAAGGGATAACGAGTGGCACTTGTGGGATAGTTTGAAAACAATAGATTTAAATTGGTCTTGGTTAAATTTCCTCAGCAGGGCTTTTATTTCTCTAAAAGGCTGTTTTGAACACTCTGCTTTGAGTTTCACAACCTTAATACCTTTTTTTATGTCCCTTTCCGCAATGTTTTGTTTTTAATCTAGATCTCCCTCTTCCAAATAGACCTAAAAGACCAACAATTGAGCCAAACAAGCTGTACAGATGGACAATAGAACATCCTTCACACACATCAGAGCCCAAATCAGAACCAAATGGAGTCCAAATTTTTGAGTGTGACAGAAAAAACAGCCCCACAAACACAGACTGCTCTGTTTAGTCTATTCTGCCAATGATACTGTTTATTCTTTTACACCCGTGGTGATAACTGCTGTAATTACATAATTGAACTTGGCCCTTTATTCCATCAGACACACATAGACAAAGATGCATTTACATTTTAGGAATGTATACGTTTAAAAACAAACCAAACAAGACAACAATTAGTAATTAAATGTCAACCGAGAATGGCAGAAAATTGGTCATCTGGGGTATAGAAATGCAGGTGTTGCTCGCATTATCAAAAGTTAGCTGGGACACTGAAAAAGTGAACACTGCTTCTTTAGTGTGCCAATGGGGTGCATGTGACTGTGTAGATAAATGTGTTTTGGAATAAGTGAGTTGTGTGTGGACTGAGATGGACAAGCTGGTAGCCCCTTCTATTTACACAGCCCCATAGGTGCATTCATTATGAATGGAAATGCAAAAACACTGTAATATTAATGATACCCATCAGAGGGATTTCTGTCTGACTCATGATCACCTAACTCTTGAAATCCACATAAAGAGATATCTACGTAAAGACATGACACACTCACTCTATACACACATCAGGCAGGCTTCATGCTGTGAATGTCAGCGCCATGTCAAAGGGAGATTCTCTTCCTACTGCTAAGAGGATTGGTTGGCTAAAGACCAGTGAACTTGAAGGCTGCAAATGCCCTGATGAGAACTTCAGAGCAAAGAAAGGACCGAGTTTGTGGAGCCGGGAAGATGAGACGGAACCTGAACTGGGTTTAATACCTATGTTATCATCTGGAGTCTGTCTGGAAATGCAGTGGCTGAAACTCATCCGTTAAGCTCGCTGAGGGAAGACTTATCTGCATGTGAGGTCTTTTGCTTCGATTCATCCACAGCTGAAAGTCATCACTTTTTCCAATGTGGAGTTTTCTCTCCATGTTAGGATTTTTTTTAAAGTTGTAAAAAAATTTTTTTATTTTTTTTTTATTGTTATTATACTGTTCCACTGACGGTTATAGGATAATAGCAAGGCTCACACTGTTTACAGGTAATATCTGTTTTTGATGATTTGAAGAATAACTTTACTCAAAATTGAAAGAAAACTTGCATAGTTTATCTCAAAGTGGTATTTGTTAGGTGACATTTTTCATATTTTTTTCTTTGAACGTATATTTATAAAATAATAGAAGTAGTTATGCCTGAGTTGAAACGACCTGAAAACTAACCACAATCAAATTTGGAATTTATCATTGCCAACGGCACATATAAATGTAAACGATAACTGTACTAACAAACCTTTACTAGAAAATTGCTAAATGCTTATTTTTAATGTTAAAAGCATGGTCATTGTTTGTGTGATGTCCCACACTAGACTTATTTTGTCTTCATGCCAGTGCAGTTGAACTGTTAAACATTTTTAAGGTCACTGGTTGACCACCTCCACCTCACCCTAATGATCCATTTGATAAAATAGGTGCTTAGTGCAGTCAACCACTGAAGCCATGAAATAGACAGGTATGGATCCAGTCCAACAGCAGCATTAAATCATCACTTCATGTTTTGTTGCTGCTAACACATTCTCAGCATCATCAGTCGACAGATGATTCTCGATCAAAGGTAAATCTCATGTTGAACCTTTGCTAAATAAACTCCAATATATATAAGTATTTTTAAATGATAAAATATTGGTATCATAATTAAAGCCTGACTGATATATCAGTAGGGGTCGATATTTTAGGCTGGTGTAGATATTTGGGGACATATTGGTGATAAATGTCTCATTATGTGTCGACACAAACACTTCTTAATTTCACCACTAAATAGCTGGGAACCAGCTGTAATTGTACAATGTATCTAGCAGAAGGTGCATGAAGACGACTTCCAAGTCATTACCTTTAATGAAGTTTCACTTTCACATTCAGCGCAGACAAAGCAGGGAGCAATACTATGTAGTGTATTTTGCTGAATAGTGCATGGTAAGTTTATTTTAAATGATCTGTAAAACAAATCAACATTAATAAATTCTCTTCAATCCTCCAACCCGCTTGTCATTAGCTATGTGCCTCTCAAATTAGCAAGCTAATGTTTAGATATCATATCATTGGCTGCTGCCTTGTAAAACTTTATCCAGAACAATAATTCAAATGCGGAGGTAAATATGTATCCATATTAGTAATGTTATCTTTGTTGTCCTCAATGAAATGCATTGTTTGTTTGAAAACTTTACTTCTCTGCAAAAATAAAAATAAAAATTAAATGCTGCGGTCAATACTAATTAGACATTCACCATACGTGACTGACTGTTTATACAATGAACAGGGAAGGGTGCTTCTTTGTTTGATTTATATTTTTGTAACAAACTTGATAACATGATGAATAGTGGAGGATATGAAATGTGAATGCACAATGGGACGACTGTTTCAAGACTTCAAATGTTAAAATGGGTTTAAAAATAGCTGTTTACTTAGATTCTTGGTGTTGGACAAAGCTAAACAATGTTCAGCCATTATATCAGTTAATCGGCATTAGCATTCCCTCCCAGTATTGGTATCGGTGATACCCAAAATTTCCATATTGGTCAGGTTCTAATCATAATTTGCAAAACAATAAAAAAAAATAATTAATTAATGTAATGTCCAGGGTGTACCATGCTTCTAGTCCAGTGACTGCTGAATATGGGCAACAGTGATCCCCTCAACTCAAAACGAAGAAGTGGGTAAAGATAATATATGGATGGTAGGATGGAAATAAATGCAATACTTAAGACTCCCTTTACACTGGGTGACAATCCTGCTGAGAACTTGGAGGATCTTGGCAAGGTTTTCAAAGCTTACTGAGGAATGCAGTGGGCTCACCCTTATGTGTTGTACAGAAGGGTAGGCCTATATGAAGCAAGTCGCCAAGAGATTGCCATCGCAACACAGAAAACAGCAAATACTGTATACTATGAACATAGTATGAAGCAAAGAAGTGTCTTGTCTGTGAAGTTATTGCTACTACTACAAGACCCATTTCTGTCCAAATCTTCCCATGTATGCAAGATGTTCTCACATTTTCTTAGTCACTATTCACTACAATAAGATGCAATACATGCATTATGCCCAGATGTCTCTCTACAGAACAGCATTAGGCATCTAATGTAGCTTTCGGCAGCACAGCTCAGCGTGTTCCCCATTTCCCCTATCAACCTGCCTCTTCCATATGGTTATATCCATCAACTACCTAGCTATCAATCAGCTTGGCGTTACTTTCTTCTGTCTGCTTGCTAGGTTGAGCTCATAAAACATCCAAGACATTATTGTGCATTAGACAATAGAGATGTGCTGCAGGGAAAAGCCATTAGCTTCTATACAGAAAGGTGGTATGAAAAGAAATGTCTAAGGTGTTGACTCAGATGATCCATCTTGCTCTCTTGGGTAGACACGTGACAGCTTTTGTGCTTTTGGTGTCTGAACATGTGGCAATGAGAGCTGACATGTTGAGAGTTGATTTGCATGTCAAGGTACGTAAATCCACCCTTGTCATCAAGCGAAAAATACTGTCATAAGACTAATATTCCTATGGGTGACATAAATAATTATCTGATCAAATGGGGTAAATTTTTCCTAATCTTGAAAACTGATATAAACATACCTTTAATAGATGGTCTTCAACTAAGATGCATATCTACCTACAATGAAATGAAAAAAGCTTTTTTTTTTTTTTTTTTTTTAAGCAACATATTGAATTTGACATTCAGGGTCTCAATGACTCTTGGTACACAATACATTCTAATGAAGCTGACAAAATCTGTAGGTGATAGGCAAATCAGTTTGATTTCCAATGTCCTTATTATATTGCTCATCATTATCAAATTTTACTTCAGACAGTAAAAATTGTCAAGCTACAATATTGGCAAAATACTGCAAAATGGTATATTTACCCACATCTTCCCCAGTGGGTTATTTGCAGGGCTGTAGACCTTTAGTGTCCTTAAACATTTATTTATGCAGGACAGTCAGTGGAGCATGCATGTTGTTTTACAGCTACACTCTGACATTCATGCAGTCTTCTGGGAGCTGCCCAGAAAGACGGGAGACTGCTGCTGGTCACAGCACAGGGACCCAGCAACAGTTGGTTATGTGCATTGGATGCCACTCACTTTACAGATACAGTTGGTGTATTTTCCACATAGTTAATCTTGTTTAACCCCAAGGTTACAGACTGCATCAATTTACTTCCAGAGTCAATCATACAGTTAGCTGGTCCCATCTGTCTCTGATGTGATTTCCAAATTTTCATCTCTCCCACTACCTTCATCTCTGTTTCTTCTGAAATGTATCTCATTTGAATGTAGTTAATGGTAAATGGACTGTACTTATAAAGCACCTTTATATCTTGTCAAGACACTCAAAGTGTTTTACACTACAATCTGTGCTCTCATTTACCCATTCATTCAGCACTCCACTAGATTTATACAAACTGAACAAACCATTCTAAATAGACTAATCAGTGCTTTATCACATTCATACACCAATGTGACACATCTGAGGCAATGAGGGGTTCAGTGTCTTGCCCAGGGACACTTCAGCATTTGAATGGTAGTGGAATCGGACCCCAAACTCTTGCATTGGAGGACGACTGCTCTAACCACTTATCCACAGCCGCCCCACAATTTAGGCTTCTCAATCTATTTTTTTATGCTCCAGTCAAGCAGAAGAGGATCAAGAGCTCATCCCCCATTTGCTTGTTTGCTTTTTAATGACTAGACTATTAGTTGATTGCTTCACTTTAAGTATTACTGTCATGATGCTTTGTCTTGATAGAGGCAATGACTACATGATTTACAATATTTCTTAAACAGATTTTTTTTCCATATGAGAAAAAAAAAAAAAAAACTTGTTGCAGATATATATATATAAAAAGGGGGGCAATACCTATAGTGCACCAGTACATGACATTAACATGTACTTGAACTATGAACAACATGATAAAATACAAGAGAATTACATACTGAGCTGGAATAAATGTTTTCTCAAAGCAATTGTAGCTTGTTTTTCTTTTACATAGTTCATTATTTACTTATAATTTAATCTCAATAATTATTATTTTTGGTCCACAACCAAAAAGTAAAATTGAAAAAAGTCAAGCAAAATATTTCACAATTTTGAAGATAATAGTAAGACTACCATAATATTGCTGGTCTCCATAGGTGAAATACACGAAAGAAAATGGGCTATTTCCATTTATGAGAACTTTCAAATGTGACACACTGACCTATTATTAATTTTGCCTAGTTTTACTTTATCCTTTTGATGGTAGATGTAAAAATGATCTGAGTCAATAATTGTCTTATTCTAACATGTTATTTTACAAACAAGCCAGGAGCTCTTTAGTGTTGATAAATTTGTAGTTTTATATTCTCATATTCAATCTTAAAGGCAGACATACATAAAAGTAAGGGTATGCCTCTATGTAACACACATATATTGCAAAACATAGGAAATTCATACTGAATTGCATTGTTCTGCAGTGTATAAAACATTAAAGACTATAATTCTCCAGAGGTCCAATTTATAAGTGCAAGGCGTCAATCTAATACACGTACATAACACAGAACATTGCTTCTCGTTCGGTCTTACTAGTTACTTTCTCACCTCACTGTATTGAATATGTTTATTTTTTTTCTTTAAAATACCAGAACACTTCCGACATGTTTTTTTGGTATGAAACATTTAGGTTCTTAGTTTTTTTTGAAACATCTATCAAGAATAGTGTAGGTCTTGCATCTGAAAACTTTTCTTACGTTCAGTGCCCCAAACTTTAACCCTTTTGACCACCGTTCTACCTAAGAGTGCACCCTGCCATCACACCCTCATCAGTTTCCCAAAAGCACCTTTGAGCAATCTCAAGGGTCACTGGGCCTGTCAGAGTACAGCTGCCATTACTCATCATTTCACTCAAAGGTACACCCCTGTATGACGCCACCCAACTAGGTGGACTGGCTTTGGTCTGAGACCTTATATTGTTCACAACTTTCTGAATGGTTTTTATCTTCTGGCTATTCAAACTCCATTCTGGTTGCAGGAATAGTTTTTAATTGTCTTGTTTAAACAGCAGAAACACTTAAACAACATAGAAAACAATGTGTTTATATATGAAACAGAACTTTCCCCCACCCCCTTAACCATAGTCAACTGTAAATAAATACTTACTTTCAAGAACATTGTTTTCAGATATGTGCTCCTGCTATACCTCATTACACAGCTGTATTAGCACACAGGGAGCAGCTCTGAACGGTACTTGGCACACTGGAGTGTAGATAATGAGCAGTTGAGTAAAAAAGCCAAAAGGAAGGTCATTCTCCTTTTGGACAGATTTACTGACCTGGATCATTTCATAATTATACACAAATATGACAAAATTGTCATTCTATTAAAAACAGCTGTGGAGCAGATGCCTAAACGGTTTATATTCCGATGTTTGGAAGTGGCTATTAAAAAGATGAAATATGGTTGTTTCATCCATCCATTATCTTTACCCACTTCTTCCTTTTCAGGACGCAGGGGTCGCTGGTGCCCATACATAAAAGACACTGTGCAAGAGGTGGGGGACACCCTGGACCGGTCTCCAGTCCATTAAAAGTCAAAGTGAAAAATTCAAGGTTTTTTTTATTTGTCGTTCGCACCATATGTGGTACATATGGTGGAATGAAACAGGGTCCCAGTTACATCCAACAAAAGTATAAATTGTAAATAAAAACTGTAGTAAGATCTAAGATATGAACTAAGAAATACGCTAAATGAAGAATACACTAAGCACTAACAGTACAAAAAAAGAATACGCTGAACAACAGCAGCTCGGCATCACAGTGACACAAAGAGACAAACAACCCTTCACTCTCTCACACCTTGAGACAATTTAGTTACGGAAACCGGAGTACCCAGATAAAACCCGCGCAGCATGGAGCAAACATACAAACTACATCCAGAATGACCCCTGGTCAGGATTCGATCTGGCGACCCTTTTGCTGAGAGGCAGTTGCTCTACCGATCCACCGTGCCATGCAGTTTAGTTGTTTATTTTAATTTATTTATGTCAAAGGACAACAGTAGCAACTAGCTGTTGCCTCTCAGCGAGCAGGTTATCCTGGTTCAAATCCCAATTCGGGGGTCTTTCCGGGTGGAGTTTACATCTCTCCGGACATGTGTGGGTTTTCTCCAGGTATTTTGGTTTCCTCCCACAGACTAAAAACTTGCATGTTAAGGCTCCAGTATAGCTCTGCGTACGACCATACGCCGCTCCGTGCGCGCGTACTGAACGCAGGCAGTTCACCTGCACAGCTCTGCGTACGTTCTCACGTACATTCTC
>JARVGS010000001.1:5977481-5993925 GCA_031762315.1 Hypsolebias antenori | reverse complement strand
ATTTTTCCAAATTATTGGACAAAATTGGACAATGCGACCTATAGAAAGGAGCGACCTAACAGGCGGAAAATACGGTACCCAGATGGCCACTTGCTATTCAGAGGGCTTTTAGCGCAGTTCCTTGGACTAAGTATTTAGGACAAAAAAAATGAAACATTTCAACAATAAGAATATGTCTAGACAACCTGACAAGTTATTTAGAGTACTGACGATAGTTCTTCGGACCTCAAACCTCTAAAAAGCTAACCGTTTTCCTGCAGTCTTTGAAGTGTATTGCTGTCATCACAAAACTGCACTTTCCAAAGTATTACAGCAAATTATACAATTTATATTTTATAATTCTTTACACCACAATCAATTTCACATTACATGTTTATTTAGTGTATGTTAAAGTCTATACTTAGCTTTCAGCACAAATGGTCGCAGCAACTGCTAGCTGTGGCACTTCAAGGGCAGCCTATAGGGAATTTAAGCCACAGTTATTATCCTATTTCTGTCAGGGTAAATATGGAGTGCAAAACTGATGGTGGTGTAACGGATTAAAAAATAGCAATCACATCAACTGCTAGCAAAGTTCTGAAATTGTTTTATTCAGCAGTATTCTGCTTTGGAAATACTTACTAAAACTTCACTGCCTTTTTAAGACTTAACATATTTAGTTAGTTTAAGACATTTTTCCATCCATCCATCCATTATCTTACCGGCGTCTTCCTTTTTGGGTCGTGGGGGTCACCACTGCTCATGTCCAGCTATCACTATGCGAGGGGCAGGGTACACCCTGTACAGGTTGCAAGTCCATCACATGGACACATAGAGACAAACTATCATTCACTCTCTCTCTCTCTCACCTAGACACAACTTAGAGTCGCCAAGCAGCCTAACATGTATGTTTTGGTCGGAGAAAACCCATGCAGCACGGACAGAACATGCAATCTCCACGCGGAAAGGCCTCCGGACCGGGATTTGAACCAGGGTGACATGCTCACTGAGAGGCAGCAGCTCTACCAGTTGGGCCACCATTTTCCCACTATTTTATATTTTAGTTGAAATTTAAAAAAACAAAATTTTCCTACATTTTTGTACCCTCCGCAGGGTAGCTGGACTCCCCCTTAGAGATAGGGTGAGAAGTTCAGTTATCTGGGAGAGACTCGGAGTAGAACCGCTGTTCCTCCACAACGAGAGGGGCCAGTTGAGGTGGTTTGGGCATCTGGTAAGGATGCCCCCTGGATTTATAATCCAGATGAAAAATCCAACAAAGTTGAGTCAAGTCCTCTGGACAAAATCTGTATGTTGAACGGTTTCGTCTTTCATCCACAAGACCTCATCAGTCCAAGAAGCAACAACAAACCCAGTCTTATAAATAGCACCTTCATATGATGGGTCAATAAGTCAACTTTGGCCATGATTGCCTCAAATATGTTGGCGAGGACTCCAGAAACTATCTCACCACCAGTAAACTGGTTGATCCACTATGTGCAGAATTTACAGTATAATACGGGGTTTGTTGCAGCTCCTCAGACTGATGAAGTCTTTTGGATGAAAGACAAAACATTTCAAGAAAAAGAAACCATCCAGAGGACCTGTTGGAAACTTAGAGATGTTTTGATGTATGTTCAACAATGTGGCTGTATAAGGATACATTTTTCATTGTTGCCTTTGTGATATACAGTAACTTGTGATGCAGCTTCCCAGCAGGGATGATAGTGGTCCATGGATAGGTTTTATTCCATTTTTTTTTAATTTTAATAATTTTGTGATTCCAAAAACAATAAAAAATTGTTTAGTAGCTTTTTTATTTTTATTTTATTTTATTTTTACTTGAAACTTAAAGGTTTGCCCTTTTCGTTGACACCGTGGCTGCTTTCTAGAAATGTCTGACAGCCATGTTTGGGCCTTATGACAATAGGTTTGGATTCAGTCTCACTGGCAGTCATCCGTGGGCTGGTGGTGGGATGAAAAAACTATCTGTCTCATGTCACTAAAACAGACAACCATGTCAGTACACCTACGCTCTATACACCACTGGAATATCCAATGATTGTGCTGCGTTTAGGTTTAGTGTTAAATCCTTCTTTTTAGAAGACACAGCTTTGAAAATACAATGAAGAATGTATGTAACATAAGTAAAAGTCAACATTCTTAAACTTTTAGTAGAAATGCACACCCAGGAAAAGAATGGCTAATGTAATGCCTATAAATAACTTTAGCACACTGATTTTTCAAATAACATTAAAGGGTGCATTCAAACTTGGTAACTGATAAGAAATGCTTTTAATTACATAAATGCAATGCACATTTAATAAAACATGCAAAGACAAATAATCCAATATTTATACGTTGAATTTGTAGTCAGCATTCAAAGTTTTGGAATTTCTAGTAGTAAAAATAAACTGGTATTTTAAGTGGTAGTTTACTGACCTCAAAATCCAAAAGGACTGCTGTCCAGACAAAAACCTGGGATTACACTAAAACTTTTTTACTTTAATGATCCATTAAATCAGAAAACACATCTGACAACCACAGCTGGAAACCATGTTGCTACAGTGTTTGAAGTCATATAAATATACTAGTGTTAGCTTGTATTGCTAGTAATGTTTACCTTGGATACTGAGGGGGGGGAGAAGACAAAATTGGTAAATCCTACTAGTTTGCTAAATTGCAGTGGGAACACTGATACGTCAGGTAAGGTATTTTCCCAGAAATCAGACTTTTGTGATAAATGTAAGGCAGCCTTGGCACATGAACTGTTTGAAGGTTGTTTATTAGGATATATTTTTAATCTTAATCCCGTCCAGGGGCCTTTCTGGGTGGAGTTTGCATGTTCTCTCCGTGCATGCGTGGGTTTTCTCCGAGTACCCCAGTTTCCTCCCACAGTCCAAAAACATGCCTGTTAGACTGATTGGGAACTCTAAATTACCCCTAGGCGAGACAGAGAGAGTAAATTGTTGTTTGTCTCTTTTGTCTCATTTGCTTCATTTCCATTAGTACCATTAGAATTGGCACAGTATGAGTTGCATTTCCATTAAACTTTCAGTTACGGTTCTAGTGGGCAAGTTCCACTCGGAGCCCACGTAGGAACGTGCAAGGCCAGACCCTGGCTTAATTGCGCTCCTTCAGATTGGCAGCACAGAGGACCTTCTGCAGTGACCGGTGGAACTCGGAGCTGGGGAGATGACGCCCTGCTCAGCCGGACGGGGCTCTGAGGCTTTGGTAGAGAGGACTGGGGGAGGGACCAGCGGCGCTCCATCTAGCTCACTCTTAATTTTGTCACCAGCCAGCCACCAAGCACAAAAAAATGGCTGCACTTCAGCATTAGACCACCGTGTTGTCATTATTGTTTTTAAAATCTGAAAAATAGGTTCAGTCGCTCCTCGAGTTTGAGTTATTGCAAATGGCGGATTGCGGATTGGGTTGTTGTGAAAGTTTCTCAAACAACCAGTGACTCCACCCCCTGACCAATCAGTGACTGACAGTGTTCTGACTTCACGTTTTAGGGCCATTTCAGCACTGTTGGAACCCCAGAGAAAATGGGAACAGTTCCACAAACTGTTGCTATGGAAAAGCTTTGGAACTGTGCCGAGTCGAGTCAAACCGTGCTGTACCGTTACTAATGGAAAAGTGCCATATGTGTCCCTATGATAGAATGGAGGGTCCCCCACCTCCAGGGTGTCCCCCACCTCTTGCACAGTGATGGCTGGAAATGGGCACCATTGGGACTGCGATCCAAAAAGGACGAAGTAGGTACAGTTAATGGATGGATGGATTCTTAATCATCCAGGACATGGCACATCACACGAGTTTTAAAACAAACAGACAACGGTCAGTTGAAGGTGTTCCACAGCTGATCTGAGGAGTTTTCTCAATTTAAACTAAAAAGTGACTTGTTCCAGATAATTTAAAAAAAAAAGGGCTGAGTTGGTGTGATGGACATTGAACTGGCAGTTTTTTAGTAAATGGAATGAGAGAAGGCCACACTATAAGATCCTATATGTCTCCTGTACAGTAAACTAGCATCTTATTTCTTCTTTATTGTGTGGGATGTCCTTGAGTCTTGGGTAATATTAGCTAAGTATTAGTAGTTATCGCTTCACCTTCTTCAATAAAACGATTTTGCTCACTTCAAGCGTGGAGGGCTTAATTCATAATCAAATGGCATTAGGACATTAGAGTGGAGTGGATATTCTTCTGCCAATCAAGCTTTAGGTTCAATCTTTTGTTTAGATTGAAAGTCACCTTTCCAGATGCTTGGATGCCAGCTCTTCTACCACCCACATGCACAAACGAGTGTGTATACACCAATGTAAAATGCATCAAATGGTACAAACGGCTCCCACTCTGTGCAGTGCGTGTGCAACCTTCTGTCAGTTTCCATTCATCAAAAGGTATTTAGCTGACACTAGGCACAGCATTCTTGAGCAAAAACTAAGTGAAGAATCTTGCATCACCCTGATTCTGCAAACAAAATTCATTTCACAAACTGGATCCAGCTCACTTGAGCACAAGCCCACACACTGTAACTACTTTTAGTCACTTCCAATGTTTTCCTTTTGCAAGTACTGTTTCTATATTTATGTAATTTTTGAATCCTTCATTGTGCTGTTTTCTTGTAAATCCTTGTGCATGTTTCAAATACAGACTAAAGCCTTGCAAAACTTAATGTCTATCCAGTCTACTTTGTACTTAAGTTTGCCTTACACACGTCAGGCCTTGCAAGCTTCACACGTCTTTCCTGTAAGGGGGTCTGGTCTGTAAGTGAGATCTAGTAGTCACCACCACAAAACATAATCTATATTTCTCCACTTTTGGAAATGCTCAGAATTGGAGAATACCTTTCACTAGCCATGTTAAAATGTGCAAAATGATTTGACGGGATTGCAATGTTTTCAGATTAAATAATCTGAATGTATTGTTTACATGGGCACAATCCATTCACGGTGAGTGTTTACAGGCAGCGTGCTTTTAAGTAAATAAGTAGGTAAGTAAATGTTATTTATATAGCACTTATCATATATACAATCACAAAGTGATGTACAAAAATACATAACAAAGGCTTAAAATAGAATAAAAATAATAACAGATGATTTTTAATAAAAACAGTAAAAACAGCTGATAAAAACACGAACAGCTGATAAAAACAGTAAATAAAACATTTAACTAAAAGCTTGTCTGAATAAAAGTGTCTTAGGCTGTGTTTTAAAGGAATCAACAGAGCCAGTCATACAATGAGACAGGGGCAGGGCATTCCACAGCCAGGGGGGCTACGGCCTGAAAGGACAGGTGACCCCGACTTTTAAACTGGGTTTTAGGAATATTTAGAAGGTTCAGTGCTGAAGATCGAAGGGTGCGGGCTGGAGAATAAGGGATCAACATTTCAGTGATGTCCATTTAAAACTCTAAAAGTCAAAAACTAAATTGTTTAATTAATTCTAAATTCAACAGGCACCCAATGAAGAGAAGATAAAACTGGTGTGATGTGTGACCTTCTATTAGTTCCTGTTAAAAACCTCGCAGCAGCGTTCTGGACCAAATGGAGACAAGCGACAGCAGATTTGTTAAAACGAATAAAAAGCAAATTATAATAATTTATTTTATTATTTTTTTTTTTTATAATCTAAATGAGAAGAGATAAAAATATGAAGAATCATCTCCAGGTCAGATTTGGATAACATTGTCCACAGTTTAGAAATGTTTCTCAGATGATAAAAGCAGTTGTTTTATTTTTTTTTTACCAAAAGCTTTGGATGTTTTTTTCCAAAGACATTGACTGGTCAAACAGAACACCAAGGTTTCTGAGGCTCGGCTGAGAAGAGGAGTCCAGAGAAATGACATAGGTCGCACATGCGCAGTCAGTTCAGTTTTTCACAATCGGCAAAAAGTGGACAGATTGTGTTTACATGGACACCTTTCGAATTACGAATCAACATAAACCACCCGTCTCATTCTGATTACAGATTATTTTGGATCGAGCTGAATAAACAACAAAAAAAATACGAATGGGGCATTTACGTGACACTTTTTTATTCCAAATGGCTGTTTAATCTGATTACTTATGTCCATGTAAACATAGCTAGTGTCACCTTATAAAAACAATAAAAATGGTATTTGTTTGTGAATGTACTGACAGAATTGTGTTGAAGGTGACTCTTTCAAAAAGATCAATATTTAAAAGTGCATAAAGCCATTGTTATCTAATGACCATATGTAAAAGGCAGTTTAAGGGAAGGAGAAGAGGTGAAGTTAGTGTGGGGAGGTGAATTCTTCTGTTTTTGTATCCTAGTGCACAAGAAGGTCCTACTCATTGTTCACAATGCAATTTTTCCCATTTAGGATTTAGACATCTTTGGCAGATAATCAAACCTACTGACATTTCATTGGAAGATTATTTGAAGAACTAGTAAGCCTTACTGTTGCCTTGACAACATTTACATAGGGTTTAAATGGCATCACTTGTGGAACATGAGGTGGAAGAAAATTCTGTACACAAGGTCTGAGTTACCTCCCAAAATAGCATAAAACTAAAGTATAAAATGAAACAGTATCATATATAATGATCTAATATATTTGCTAAATACTAATACAGTAATGTAAAATAATACAGTATGTTAAACAGCAGCCCAAAAATGAGTCTGTAGTGAGCAGATGGATAAGAATACAGCAGCATAAAGGCAAGAGATCAGCAGCATGGATAATCAGCAGCATAGACAAAGGCAGCATTAAGGCAAGAAGAATAATATAAAAAAGGATAAATTGCAATCAAAAGTGTACTTAGTAACTCTGTGAACAATATGTACCTACTAGGTGCTCAATTGCCATTCTGAAATCCCCAGGGATTTTTTTTTCTTTTTTAAGTCTGAATTGTCCTTTTTCTTCACACAAAGTTTATGATAATGTGTTACACAGCAATCCTTTCAGCAGCGAGGTCAACTAACCAACAAAATGGGTATAACAGTTGACATCCTGAGGGAGGAAGCCCGGACACGCCGGTCTTCCTTTGAGCATGTCCAATGAATGCATGTGGCAGATCAGAGTGTTTGTAGGAAGGGGCACCAATCTTTTCTTTACGGCCTCTTTGTCTGCCGCCTGCTCACACAGCAGACATTAATCAACGTAGAAAGAATTGTTTTCTCACCACTGCATGGCACAAAGAATAAAACTTCATCTGCGTCCGGGGCGAAGGGAGCGCTAATGTTGCGTGACATTCTCTTCATATCACCGAGCTGGAGGTCACCTCTCGACTCTGACAGAAAAGAGAGAGAGAGAGAGAAACTCTCCATCTCTCACCTGTTCGCCTGCTCTGTTGCATTTATCAATCCTTTCTTGTTGCTCGTGTCCTTCAATCTATCTGGTTTCCTGTGACAGCCGCAACAAAAGTGGACAAATAACACTTCTTCTTCAAAAAAAAAAAAAAAAAAAAGTTCAATACAGAATACTTTTTCTTCTTCTTTAAGGACAAATTGACTCACATGCTTTAATTAGACCACAAAGTGACCAACACCATCCTCCATAATTACTGTGGGGATACAAGTGTTGGTGAGTCATAAAGCAGAAGTCAAATACCCAGCATGCCTTGCTACAGTTGTAATTGCACTTCAGTTTTGACACCACAGAACAAACATTTTGCCAGCTAAAGCTCCACCATGTAATTAAGGTGAATGGTGGAGGATTAGTGAGATAAGGACTTCATTAAAAAGGTACTGTATGCCATTTTAAAATGCAACAAGCACAGTGTTTACCATTTTAACTCAAAATCTCTCTTGTTAAATTGCATTTCCAAAAACATTAGTGACAGTGGACACGATCAGCTCTTATTGTGTGTTTGTGTGAAATCTGTGCTGCACACTGAAGCTAGTTTTATTTGCGCAAACAAAATGAGTCACACTAGATTGACAGAACAAAGTGTATTTGCAGTCTCTGCGTGCAAACGTGTGAATCATCTGCATACGATGTGCTTGTGTGAATCATTCACATCTCTGAGTTAAAATAGTAATGGAAACCCACATCTTTTTTTTTTTTTTAACAGCTGAAAGAAAATTACACTATTCTTCTCAAATAATACAGTCGCAAACGTAAAGCAATATTTCAGAGCAGAAATTGAGTTTTCAGAATCGGGAAGAGAAGAAAATGTGTTTGTGTTCCTACTGATGACTTTAAAAAATGGCATCCATTATTTACCACTTAAAAGCCTCGAGTAGAGCCAATCATAAATCTTGTTTATTGCTCCTTGATAGTTCCTGCCTTTTGATTTCAAAAGTGCAGCTCATGGACAATAGCCTCTACCTGTGAGGGAAGCTCAATCAATACCTGGACAGTTTTATGTTTCTTTGCACTGTATGAGAGACCACAAAGCAAGTCAAGGAAGGAAAATTGTGTGTGTGTGTGTGTGTGTGGGGGGGGGGGGTGTCATGGTCTGAATGAAGGAGAAGACACTGACAAAGCAAGACAGATGACTGACAGGGAGGGAGCCAACTCTCAACAGTGGAAATGATTTGAGTCAAGTTCTATGTTCAGAACTTTACCTCGGCATAAAGCCAAATGCCTGCAAAACAACCAGGACAGTCACTGCAAGCACACACTCTTTTTGTGGGACAAATAATACACCCTCCAACAACAACAGAAAAAAAAAATGGTGGCACAGCCAGGAATGTTAATCAAGAATGAGCAGATTTAAAACACAAACAGTCAAAGGCTCCGGTGCACATTTCTCTGCCACTGGGAAACGGTATCCAGGTGGAGGCTGTTTGTTTGGCAGTGCGGCTTTAATTACCTTCACAGCAACTGCCTGTAGACATGGAGATATCTCTTACTTCTACACAATGTCCTGTCCGTGTAATTTCTCTAATGCAACATGCCTTTTGCTGTTTCCCCTCATATCAGTTTTGTTGTAATTTGTTTGCATTTGTTACTTAATGCCAGGGTGACTTTTTCTAACAGTAATGGAAGTAGACCTGAAATTTAAGCAATGCAGAAGCCATCAAGTCTAATACTAGAAACTTGAAAGGCCTACTAATGGCACAACAGTTGCTGTGTGAAATCAAGATGACAGTGATCTGTAATCTACCCCAGTTTGTGGCTTTAAACAAATTTCCACCTATAAATATATTTATATATTTAGAAGAAATTATATATGGGCTTAAGTAAAGACATTTTAATGCATCCAAATTTCACTGGAGTCAAATGAAATGTGGTTTTATGTGCCCATTTCTAGGGATGCACAATATTATCGGCATGGTATCTGTATTGGCGATGCAGTTAAATATCAGATATCAGCCATTCCATCAAAATAACTCACCAACATGAAAGGCTTCTGTTTTAAGTTCATTTTTAATTTACGAAACTGTCAAGTATGCACTTTTCACTTGTAGCTTGTGAACAGGTTATATATATGAAATTTTACAAATTTGCACTGTCCAAGCATTATCATTGTGTTAGAGAGAGTAAATGTTATAAATAAATTTGACATTAAACATAATCCAAGTTGAAGTGCTACATCATTTTCAGCCCCTTTTTGGCATCTGCATTTGGTAACAGGCCAAACTGACAAAGACCATGCAGAATAATTTAGTATTTTAATTCCACAGCAGAGAAAGGTATGTAGTCTCTGTAAGTAGGTCTAGGGGGGGATATCGGTATAAGTATCGGTTATCAACCAAATAAGTTTAACATATCGGCATATCGGATATTGGCCAAAAATTCAATATCATGCATCCCTACCCATTTCAGCTTATTTGTTTAAGAAGCTGGTTAGTCCTCTGGCATGAACATACACGCACATAAAATGTCACGTTTCTCATGGTGATACTTTTCAGGTGCCTTGCTCAGCATGTTTTGAAGGGAGAATCCAGGGTGGAAAAAAATCAATTTTTATATCTGCTGCCAAACAGAACCTCTTCACTCACCCACATTCTCTCTATTGGTGGTCAATACTCTGCTCAATGAGGAAACATTACACAAGAAAGAGGAGGTAGATAGGGGCGAGGCTGTGGAGGATAGGCAACTGAGGGATTTGCCTTACATGCAGGCCTGGAGATAAGCCACTTTCTTTGCCCACATTACAGTTATCATCTCAGACAGATTATAAACTCCCCTCTTTCTGTGAATACAGAATAACGCTGGGTAGGCATTTACCACGAATATGAATGTTCCACTTGCACTGTTCTCCACTGCAATCAATCACCTTTACAGCCAGTTTGAGTTATTGCTTTCACTCGACTATCTGAGTAGATATTGACCTGGACTGGTCCTCCCCTGCACGAGGGAGAAGTACACTCCCAATCTGAAATAGATTAAAATCCGAGGATCACATAACCGCTAACGGATCGCAAACTACATCATAAAGCCCCTGTAATAGTTTGGTAATGAAACTATTGACCCTGTGTTTATAATAATGAACAGGTGAGTTCATCTAAAATTGGCCAAACTCAATGATACAGATGAGCTATCTTAGTTGTCATCACAAATATAGAGTACGGTAGTACTGTTTGTAGATAAAGAAATACAGTTGGCGTTTGAATGTACCACGCACAAACAAATGTAAACAAAAAGTAAGAGCATTTGTGTTTGGCTGATTATTTCTTTGTTGTAAAATGCTTTTTAGCAATAAATCTTGTACCTGTTTATTCACCCTTAGATTGAGCAGCAAAGTTATGTATGTGGGTTTCGCAGAGGAAAAAAAAAACATCAATTTGTCTCTATGAATGCCAAACAAATTATTGTGTAATTGAATCTTGCTTTGTGCTGTTTATTGGGGTAGATTGGTAAAGTCTGATAAAAAACAAGACATACTGACAATTAAATATAAATGGTAAATGGAATGTACTTATAAAGCACCTTTCTATCTAAAAGCCTTATGTGTCATTTTTCATCACTTTTTATGGTCTAGCCAAACATATCTCACTTGTAAATGAGTTTTCGAGGCTCAATGTGACTTATCTGTTTAAATAAAGGTTGAATTGAACAAAAAAAGGAATTATTAAGATATTCAAAGCTCTTTACAACACAATCTGTGCCCTCATTTACCCATTCATACAGCACTCATATCTATACAAACAATAATCAGTGCTTTATCACATTCATACACCAATGGGACACACATCACAGGCAATGGGGGTTCAGTGTCTTGCCCAGGGACACTTCAGCATGTGACTGTTGGTGGAGTTGAACCCCCACCTCTTGCAGTGGAGCATAACTGCTTTAACCACTCAGCTACAGCTCCCCTAAAAGTAAAAAAAAATAAATAAATAATTTAACAAACAGGGGTAGCATGTGGAAGAACCCTACACAGCCCCAACAGCCTGGTACCTCCTGCTCATGCTGCTCACCAGCTTGGTCACACACTTCTGTATGTTGGAATCCCATTCTTCAGCCTGCATTTACAGTAAGCCAGCCAGTGTAGTTGTGTTGGTCACTCTGGCATGGACCACACATCCAAGCGGATAAGATAAGATAGGATGTCACAGGGGTTCTATGGAGTTGAGATCAAAACTGCAAGCACGCCCTGCCAGCCTCTCAATTCCCAGATTCTGAAGGTCGACTCTCATAAACCTTTCTCTGTGGGGGTGATCTCTACCATCTTGAAGGATAGAGTTTGGTCCCTGATTGTGGAGATATAGATAAACACTCGTTACTCACATGTGCCAGTCAGTCACCTGGATTGCAGTACTTGATGTACCAAAAGTGCAATTCCAAAAGTGGAATGTGTTTCCTTAAAGAGAACAGTCATCTAGATGCACTTCTAAATAGCCCATTTCCACAGTAAAATGACTGATGGGCTGGGATAAGAAAGCAGCAGTATGGAGTGGAGTTGAGGTAAAAGGGGTTGGGGCTTGGCTATCTCTAGTTCTGCTCCACCAGGGTTCTGTGAATTTCTATAGCTTCCCAAAAGGCCCCAGGGAGGAGCTATGTGTGTCGAGTGTGCCAGAAGATGAAGTTTCAACCACACCTTATCAAGAATATATTTTCTTTAGTTCCTACTTCTTTTTACTTTTCAACTTACCCTTGTCCCCAAACCCCTTATGGTGCAAGTTCTTCTTCTCTTCCCTACTTTCTACCCTTTCCACTACAATATTCTGCTTCATTTCCACTAGATACCACACCTCCACTACTTCCTTTGTGGATACAGACGCTGCACACAGGGATGACTTGTGGGCACATTAGCGGCGGTGGCAGGGGGGAATGATGGTGATGGATGCTGCGTCTGTCAGTCATCACAGCCCTTGACACATTTATGTCAGAGGAAGATGCACTCTTTGAAGTTCACTTGAGCTCTGAAGAGTTACTTTTGTTGCCTGCAGAACATGTGTGGGTGTCTGCATGTGTGTGCATGTGGATTTTTATAATACGACATAGGAGCACAAAGCAGCTGGAGGTTTCTGTCTGTTTATGTGCCTTCCCTGGACCAGCCTCCTCACATCCTGTTCACATTGCTTCAAACAGTGATGTACCTGAATTAATAAATCACATTTTTCTACCTACATTTGTTCCTCCATAACTACAAAACAGCTTCAAATTAACAATAAGGCAAAATGTATGGCAGTAAAAATAAACCATGGCATATAGGAAGTGAAACCCATACACTGCCCATTCCCATGAGTAACACTCTGTCAACTAAATTTTAAAAAATAAGCTGATGACGAAATTACTATTGACCCCCAGCTCCATGCGAGCTCTGTCACTCAAGGAAATTACATTTAACAGTTCAAGTCAATACAATAATAGGAAGGAATTTGGATGCTGTGACATGCAGGATGAAGAAAGTGCAACTGAGCAAAGCTAGCTCTATGGATACATGTTAAATGACCCATGTCATGTTCGCCCAAGGTGAAAAGAAAACGAGACAAAAAGTGTAATCCTGGGAGAATATCAGAATAACTTCAGATGCAGCAGTGAGAGGAAACCTTCTCGACAGCTGCATAAGACATTTTTACTCTTAACTACTAATATTCACTACAAATCAGACACAGGCTGGTTTCAATAGCATCTGGATATGCAATTATTATTTGCAAGTGCTACTACTTTATCATTTTCCAGTTATAGATTATTTTGTGAAATGTGTGACTGTGCAGTTTGTATGTAAAGCCCACTGTCTTATTCCTATTTAAAACTTCATTTTTATATTTACTTCCCAAAAAAAAAAAAGTTTTGAAAAGCACTGCCAAAGAGATTTATGTGCAAAACTTTGTGTTTGCCTATATCCAAAATAGTTTTATATGAATATCAAGGTGAATAATCCAGGTGGAAAAAATCTAAAACTTCAGACAGGTCCTCTGGACGGTTTCTTTTTGCTGAAACGTTTCGTCTTTCGTCCAAAAAGAAACCGTCCAGAGTAGGGCTGAACAATTAATTGCATTTGCAATAATACCATGATATGATAAAAACAAGATTTTCGAATAATCAAAGGCTGCGATTTGACTGGTCACGTGATCTGGTTATGTCGCTTGTCAGTGAGCGGAGTGGAGCAAAGCAGAGCAGGAAGCGGGAGAAGTCAACACTGCATTTTAACCAGTTGCACAATGGCATCAGGCTCAACAGAAGCCAATACATCTGAAAGTTTGGTACCAAAGAGGAGCAGCATGCTCGTTGTTTGGAATTACTTTGGCTATAAAAAAGAAGACGCAGTGCAACGACATGTATTGTTCAGAACCTGCCTTACTGCTGTTGCTACCTTTCAAGGTAACACCACAAATCTTTATCAACACTTAAAAAAACACCACAAAGAAAGTCATTTGATAGTTGCATAGCTAGAATGCCAACAACCAGTGCTTCAACTTCAAGTATTACCAGCCAACAGTGATCATTGACTTAACTGTTCAAAGGTATAACTTGAGCAATAACAAAGTTCATAGCAAAAGGCATGATGCCCATTAATATAGTAACTGAGCCTGGGTTTACGGTTTTGGTAAACACAATGGATAAGCGGTACAGAATGCCGTCGCACACACATTTCGCCAAGTTGCTGTCTCGGAGCTATACAAAAAAATGTAGAAACAGAGTTGCACCGGAGCTGAAAACAGGGGAGTTTTTTGCAACTGAAACAGATTTATTGCTTGTGTTTGTTGAAAAATACATGAGAAGAAGACATTGAAAAATAATTGCATGTTAAATCGCAATCGCAATATTACGTTTAAAAAAATTGCAATTAGAATACATTTCCAAAATTGTTCAGCCCTAGTCCAGAGCAAAGGTTCCATACCCTGCTCCTCAGAAACACTGTCATGTCCCTAATTTGACACACCTGATTTAAATGAATGGGTGGTTGAAAGGTTTCTGCAGAACTTAAGGGTGCAATTGAAGAACTGAATCAGGTGTGTTGGAGGAGAAAAACAGCTACAACATGCAGGATCATGTTCCTTTAGGACCAGGGTTGGGAACCACTGGTCCAGAGGACCTGACTTACCTTTTTTAGATTTTTCTACCTGAATTATTGAGCATGAATCAGGCTGTTTTGAACCACTTTGGCCATGACTGCCTCAAACGAATCGACAGAGGATAGGGTGGACTCCAGAAACCATCTGAGCACCATCAAACTGGTTGACCCACTATGTAAGGTGCTATTTATAAACCTGAGTTTGATGTGGCTCCTCAGACTGATGACGTCTTTAAGATGAAAGACGAAATGTTTCAACAGAAATAAACTGTCCAGAGGACCTGACTTAACTTTGTTGGAGTTGTATATAAACTAAATCAAGCACCGGTGAAGAAGTGAGATGGGAAGAAGGAACTGATAGCAGTAAGATGAAGTGTGGGAGGTGGGGTACAATCATAAAGTGGCTCATACGTGTTTTTTCTTGTGCCTTCTAAAATTCTATTGGGTTGGGAAAAGCGGCAGAGGTGGCAGTTTTTCAAAGCATCAGTCATGCATAATATAAACCACTTTGTTTATTAATGGCAGGCACTCCCGTCAAGGACTGAAATACACAGGCCCCCCAAGTCATGCTGCTTTAATATCTGACAGCTAAATAATTAAAGCAGGTTTACATCAGCACACCTTCTAAAGATCTGGCTCCCTCATCTCTTCAGCCTACAAAGTAAAGGCATTGCTCACGCTGTGACGCCGCCCCACTGATGTGCTTTTCATTTGCCATGGTGGGTGATGTGGGTGGGAAGGAGAGAACATTCTCACAATGGGCTGCAAATTCATTATGTCACATCCCATGAGCTCAAAGTAGAACTTCATCACATATTCTAAGGGTTAAATTTCTAAAAGGAAACTTCAGCACTACCCTCCGATTTAAATAATGACCATAGTGTTTGAAATGACACTAATTAAGTTTAAATAATCAATGTTTTGGTAACTCAAAGGCACACTCTCCCAGATAAACTCCACTTATTCAGAATATCTACCAAAGCTGTGATTCATGGTAATATGCTGAGGCAATTTTTGTGCAAGAGTGTAACGTCTCATCTTAATACTGCCATAAAGAAAACAGATTGTTGCTGTTGCTACTTTCATAGAGACAGATCCTGATGGTAAGACTGTCTGAACCATGCAAAACTATATCACGACTGACCAAATAAAGCTGTCAGTTTTTTGAGTTCTTTCAGCAATGGGTGAATTAATGAGTCATGCAGAATGTAATCAGTGGATATACGCCAACTGAAACCAACACTTGATGAGGTGGTAGCTAAACGAGATGTCCAATACGGAGTCTGAGCACCAACGGATTGCACAAGAAGTTTGTTCAAAAATTTAACATTAACACTTTGCAGTCAACTCTAGTGAGCAGAAAAAATAGCTCATGAAACACGACTGCTACTACTAAGGGAGTGAGTGAAGTTAGGGAAGGTGAGCCTGCGATCGGAAGGTCGCAGGATCAACTCCCCGGACTGACAACTGCAATATAAGGGTGGAAATGGTGAAACACCCACATCTGTCTCACCCTCATTTGCACCACTCTGGACCCTTGAGCAAGGCCCTTAATAATATAATACAGTAATAATAATGTCACACAATGTCATCAATGTATGTTTCCATACTAGGACAAAATTAGTCTCTGCAGTTAACCCATCCACCACCAGGTGGCGCAGTTGGCAGCTATTGAAGGCGCCCGGGGGGCAATGTGGGGATAAGGTGTGCTGCTCAGAGACACCACAAGGTATGCAGTGACCAGGGATCGAGCCTGGGACTGTTGGATCCCAAGCTGGCTGCCCTGCCTCTACACCATCTTGGCCCCAACAACCAACATCTGCTCCCAAACAGGTCTCTCTTGAAAATGAGTCCGTGTGACCTCTATAAATTAAGGTAAAAAAAAAAAAAAAAACTATTAATACTAGAACAAACTACAGGCTGTCCTCGCGTTACGAACGGGTACCGGACCTAAGGACCGTTCGTAGGTCGATTTTGCCGTAACTCGGAACGCCGGCCACATGGGGCCGTAAGTCCGGATTTTTGGCCGTAACTCGAAACCGAAAGCACATGGCAGCCGTAACGGCTTTTTAAACGTGTTAT
>JARVGS010000001.1:5941145-5951158 GCA_031762315.1 Hypsolebias antenori | reverse complement strand
TCCTGGGGACTCCCTTGTTCTACTGGGGGACTTCAACGCTCACGTGGGCAATGACAGTGAGACCTGGAGGGGTGTGGCTGGGAGGAACGGCCCCCCTGATCTGAACCCAAGTGGTGTTCTGTTATTGGACTTCTGTGCTCGTCATAGATTGTCCATAACGAACACCATGTTCAAGCATAAGGGTGTCCATATGTGCTCTTGGCACCAGGACACCCTCTGTCGCAGTTCGATAATCGACCTTGTTGTCTCATCTGATCTGCGGCCGCATGTCTTGGACACTCAGGTGAAGAGAGGGGCGGAGCTGTCCACTGACCACTACCTGGTGGTGAGTCGGCTCTGATAGTGGGGGAGGATGCCAGTCAGACCTGGCAGACCCAAACTTATTGTGAGGGTCTGCTGGGAATGTCTGACAGAGTCTCCCGTGAGACGGAGCTTTAATTCCCATCTCCGGGAGCGCTTCGAACATGTTCTGGGGGAGTCGGGGGACATTGAGTCCAAGTGGGCCATGTTCTGCACCTCTATTGTTGAGGTGACTTATTGGAGCTGTGGCCACAATGTTGTTGGTGCCTGTTGTGACGGCAATCCTTGAACCGGGTGGTTGATACCGGTGGTGAGGGATGTTGTCAGGCTGAAGGAGTCCTACTGGGCCTTTTTGGCCCTTGGGACCCCGGAAGCAGCTGATGGGTACCGGCAGTCCAAACGCATGCAGCTCAGGTGGTTGCTGAGGCAAAAACTCAGGCATGGGAGGAGTTCGGAGAGGCCATGGAGACTGACTTCCATATGGCTTCGAGGCAATTCTGGTCCACCATCCGGCGTCTCAGGAGGGGAAAGCGCTATGCCACCAATACTATTTATAGTGGAGGTGGTGTGCTGCTGACCTCAACTCTAGATATTGTGGATCTGTGGACAGAATACTTCGAAGACCTCCTCAATCCCACCGGCACGTCTTCTACTGAAGAAGCGGAGCCTGAGGACTTTGGATCGGGCTCTCCAATCTCTGGTGCTGTGGTCACAGAGGTGATTAAAAAGCTCCTCGGTGGCAGGGCGGATGAGATTCGCCCAGAGTTCCTTGAGGCTCTGGATGTTGTGAGATTGTTAGCTTACATGACTCTGCAATATTGCGTGGACATCATGGGTAGTTCCCCTGGATCAGCAGATTGGGGTGGTGGTCCCCTGATTCAAAAAGGGGGACCGTCTAGTGCACATATGTCAAAGTACCGGCCCGCGGGCCAGTTCCGGCCAGCGAATTAATTATCTCTGGCCCCCTGGATCATATTTAATTATTTTTAGAAACGGCCCGCAGTCCACAGCCGCCCGCTGGTGTTTTGCGCGCACTAACACTACATTCCCCACAATGCAATGGTAGTAGGATGGGGCAGATCCGATCCGGAGGCGTGTCTCATGAACCCAGAGTAACAAGACCCGCTTCATGTCACATTCAGGAAATACATTTCAGTGAGTAGCACTTTAGCTAACAGCTAGCCAACTTTTCATCGTAACATGTCGCTGTGTGGAAGCATTTTACACTTAACACCACAAGACAGCAACGTGCAATGTCTGCAGAGCCATAGCGCCACACTAAACCACGGTCAAGTTTGTTTTACGTTGGACAGTCGAGCTCCGGGGCTTCAGTGGGACGCCGGTCTCGCTGAACCGAAACAGGGAGACCGACCGCGGCCAGCTGAATCCAGTCCAACCCGCTGTCTGCCCGTCTCGTAGGAAGGGCCAAGCTGAGAGCAGCTGACTGAAATCAGAGCACCCACCCCGGATTTAACAAGAAAAACACACCGCTGAAGCCACGGAGCTCAAATGTTCACCGAGAAGTTGCTAAACGTCATCATAATTAATGACCAACAGCTATCAGCTGTAGAAAATGAAGGATTTCACAGCTTGATACTTGCAGCCAACAGTAAACAATCATAAAAAAGCATATTAATTTACAAATCACAAGAAAACTATTAAAAATACAAAACAAAATCTAAACAGCTACATTATTAAACAATGTAAAATACTAAAAGCAGGAATCAAAAAATGTTCAATACAAAAACGACTGGACTTTATTTGTATTTGTAAATAAAGTCCAGTTGTTTTTGTATTGAACATTTTTTTTGATTTTATCATGTCCTGGATGACTGAGAATCTTCACCAGAATAAAACCAGGCACATGTCTGTGTTGGTTTATGCCAAGAACTTAGCAGATGTGAAGCTATTTAATTTTTTGGCCCTCGGTGTATTTGACTTTGACGCCCCTGGTCTAGAGTAATCCTCAACACGTTTTGAGAGCTAAAGCATCTTACTGTAAATAATGTACTTTGTAATTTCTCATCATAAAACAGTTTTGGTCTAAAGATCTGTCATAAAAAGTGGCAGGTGAATATGCATCCCTTCAGTAAATGCTAGGACGTTCTCAAACATTTCAATGAGCATGTAGATGATGTGTGTGTGGCTTGTAACACAACTCACATTTATTTACTGACGTTAAAATGGTTCTCAAAGTGAGGTTTTTAAATTAAAATCTATTGGTTTGTTTCACCGATCCAGCATCAATTATCTGCATGCATGTACCCATCAACACTCTCAACGTAAGCCACAGGAAGACATAAAAGGCACAACGAAGAATGAAAGCAAAATATTGAGCCATTTATAATGAGAAGATGGATGCATTAGGCTACAGAGTTACAGGCTAAAGAATCCACTAACAGCTTTGTGGCTTCACTAGATCTGAAAATGCAGAAAATCTAGTTAAAGGCCTCAGAGTGTTGGGTGATAAAGGCTAACTGGAACTAGGAGGAAGAAAAACATTATTTCAATGTGCTGATAATGATAATGACAAAAATAAATAAATAAAAATAAAACGGAGACTAAGAAGAGGCGATGAGATGAAACGGAACGGGGCAGGATGAAAGACGTGCAGGACAAAAGCACTCTGGGTATTTTTGGTAATTAGGGAGGTTGGATTAAAGTGGAGCATGCATTGTGGGTAAAAGAACCCTCAGCTGTAGCACGAGGAGTGAGAAGATAACTAGCTAAAGGGAGGGGGTATCCGGTTTCACTCGGATGGATGAGCACATCTTAATCATGTGAAATGATACATCCTCAAGGGGCGATAGAGGGATATGATAGAGAGAGTAGGGAAATACTAATAAAGCACAGGCCCATCTTTCTGTTGAAGGAATGCAAACTGTCAAGCCTTTCATGGTAGGATTTTAAGCTAAAATAAATTCATGTTGAGAAGAAGTAGTCATTTTGGTCAAACATTAAACATTGGCACAGTCTCATGCCATTTTGCTTTTGCACTTGAAGTATGCATTGTTGCTGTTACAACGCCATATTCAACTCATATCTGCAAAACTCACTTTTTTTTTTTTTTTTATTGGCTGAAGTTATTAACTGTAGTGACTATGATGATAAGTGTTCCATTAATGCAGTAATTTGCTAACAAATAAACACTATTGATTGGATTTAACAGAGATTGCCAAGTTTTTGAGTAAATATCTTGAACAACGTGTTGCTTTGGAAGAATCAGTTATTGGTGCACCACACTAAAGTTAAGCCCAATATCAGTAAAACGGGCTAACTTACAGCCATTTTGTTTTAAATTTAATTGGCTTGTGCAAGGATTTAGAACTGGGTTGTCACCAAATGTTTAATTTGTTGTAGACTGGGCTTAATTTGAGCCGGATCTGACAGAGTGCGTTCCAGTAACTGTTTGCTTGGATCCAGCAACTCTCAGGCTTACTAGTAATAAAGTTGTGGACAAATATGACTGCCTTGAATGAATAAAACTTATATTGGCTATTATAATCTGTCTGTTTTTGCTACTTTGACATTCTTTGTTTAAACTTCTTAAAAGAAATATGTATTTCTCTTTTATGATTGTCTATTGTTGATTGTCCAAGGAAAATCTACTGTTGCTGTTGTCATCATTCTTAGTTTGTAGCAAAGTCTTTCTTGTAAATGAGTCCTCGAAGCTCAATGAGATTAACCTGCCTAAATAAAGGTTGGATGAATATTGGATATGTAAACTGAAAATAATTACTTGTAGATAAACACTCATTTTAAACACAACAGCAAACGATTTGCCTCGTGAAGTAGCATTTCCACGTCTACCCTTAAAAAAAATCTCCGCCCCTAAAAGCGTGGTGTGGGTGAGTGCCGAGCTAACCAGGCAGCCATACGTGGGCAGGCACCTGAAGATTTCACATGTGGAGTCAGACAACAACGGGCAGGGACTCCGTTCTGAGTCCAGTCTTATTTTGAAAAACCGCGATAGAGCAAGTCCACGATAAACGAACCACGAAGTAGTGAGGTACTACTGTATTCAAATTAATCAAAGTATTGATCAAATGATGAAATGATCAAATTAAAGCATTCTGGATTTTTACTTAAAGTGTCTTTAATGGTTAGAGATATTTCACTAGCAGACAAATTGATGGTTTTTAAAAGCTAAAACCGGTTATTGCTCAGAGTAAGTTGGGGATCAGAGTCTGGGACTAACAGACCAAATCTGAGCTCAGAATCTGTAAAACTGATACAGTTAGAATCATCTCACACACACAGTCAGAAAGCAAATGTTGATAATGAAACACTCATTCTCTCCATTTCTAAAAACAAAGACATTTATCTTTAGACTGCATTTACAATCTCAGGTTGAACGACATCAAGTGACCTTCAAACTGTCCTTATGTTTGGTAGTTAAAAGTTGTGACATCCATCAGTACATTAGGATGTTGAACTTTTAAACACAGTGGTTGTGGCTTGGCCCTTAAGGCGCTGCAGCCATGTCGCATCGGCTGAATAAACTCAATCTTTGCTAAATAAATAAAATAAAAAATCCAAACCCTCGGGTCTGGGGAGGATTGATGCTCCAATAAGGTCCTCTTTAACAGAGTAATCAACATCTGTCTACAGAACCCTCCAGCAGAGTCATCCTGATTTTATTTTTTTTTTACCTGATATTTCTGCATTCTAGCCATTTTTTGTGGTCCTTAATGAAAATAATACTAAAATGAGATTAAATATTAGAGAAAAGTTAACAAGACATCAATCACGTTTGATCTCATTTGTAATACAAACAGCATCAACTAGAGAAACAGCATTCACTGCAAAACCATTATGACTGATGAGCGCTGAATGAATTAGCTGAAATTTACTACAGAAGAAATTGAGTTGTTCAAACTAAATTTAGCAAAGAGAGAAAAAACAAAACTCTGCCTATGAACTCAACAAAATGCTAATTCTAGCAAATCTAAAAGGCACACGCAAGACAAAATTAGATTTTTTTCCCCCATGTTTTGTGGAATTAAAGAAACCTCAGTGTATTGCTATGGAAACATGTAAGTAAAGATCTGAAAGCATGCAGTGTACAAAGCCAAAGTCAGTATATGTGAATGGTTAAAATAGAACAGTGAATGTTTGATTATGATATAATTTTAGATTGCAAAAAGCTATTTTCAAGGTTTGACAAAAATGGCTTTGGCTCCTAACCTAGGGACTGGCATAAGGCTATAAATATTTTAATGTGCAGTATTTATTTCTTGGCACTTGTCCATAAAATAAACAAATGAATGAACTCCTCCATATTTACTGTATATAAGATCATCTCAGTCTAAAACTGACATATCATGCAATAAATGATATGTTTTCTGTTAAGGTGTGGGGTTCCTCAGGGCTCAGTGTTGGAGCCTAAATTATTCATTATTTACATAAATGACCTATGTATTGCATTTTATGTTTTACTAATGGATGTTTGTTGTATTTTAATACTACTGTTAGCGTTTTTAAGACTGTGCTGCTGTATTGGCATTTTGTCCAGGACATCCTTGTAAAAGAGATTGATGATCTCAGTGGAAAGGTATAAATATTGCTCTTTGTCTGTGTGAAGCGCCTCGGGTACTCATCTTCCGAACTTAAATTAAGATTATGGATCTTGTATCATGGACGATCAACTCTATTTAAAATATTTTTTCAACAAAACGACAAGGTCCATGAGAACCGGTGTGCCCTGCTCAGACGCACCCTGGGGGATTTGTCATGGAGTCGTGGGGAGTGTGGAAGGTGATGTGTCTCTCAGTCCTGTCTGTGGAGGATGTTGAAGATGTGTACATAATTGGATTTATGATAGCAAGAGCTCTACTTTTTAGCATCGGAGGGGCTCTGTTCTATCGGAAATTGAAGAAGGTCTCGGGAGCAGTTTTGGCCATGATCAAGCTTCCGGGCCAGTGTGAAGGTTTGATCCATGCCATGACTTCGTTAAATCAGCAGATTTACAAGTTAAACCGTAAGGTGGAGGCGATTTCTGAGAATCGCAGGCCACCTGCGACTAGGACTCGTCAGCGTGGTGGGTACGACCTTGCAGAAGACTCAAAGCATGGATCAGTGGAATGTTTTACCACAATTAGGCCATTTTGGAATCAGATCGTCCAGATGGACTTCAAAGCTGAAGGGAAAAAAAAAACCTGTCTGCCTGATGAAATCAACAATCAAGCTTATCTGAATCTGACTCCCCGACAGCCTTGGAATGGGCTGACTATCAAATTTCTCCTGGGACATGAGTAAGCAAGGATACACGCTTCATCTAAAATTTGTTGACATAGTGGAATTACAAACAGCTGTTACCTTGTTTAAAGCAAATAATTATTAGTTCTTACCAGGAAACGTTCAAAAGCTTTTCGCAAAACAGGAAGGACTTTATATTTCAAGGGAAGACGGTGAATTAAAAACTTCAAAATTCAGAATCACAAGAAAAAGCTTCGGTGTATCAGTATGTGGGTTGAAGCTGTGAAATGGAAATCAAGTGACATTAAACAGTTTAAAACTCCATTTAAGAAGATGATCATAACCGCATACCACTATGGGACATTATTACTTCTATTATTAATGGTAACAATTAATGAATTTATCAGTTATTACTGCATTATTGTTTATTGATCTAGAACGAATTTTAACATGTTAAAATGTTTTTGATCATAATGGCATGCAAATATGAATGGATTGTGCCAGTTATAGATATGGATTTATAAAATACTAAACATATTTATTATAACCAAGTTGCCATGAATAGTCAAGTATTGGATGAAGCTATAGATGTAAGAGGGGTGGGTGTAACAATAAGTTTATTCTTCTACCCATTCCTTTGAACGTGCAAATATACTGTTTTTTTTCCTGCTTGCTTTTGTTTCAATTTTTTCTTTTTTTTTATACAACTTTGTTTATTCCTTTATTATACTACGTTCAATAAAGTTAAACTCAAAAAAGGTATCTTTATAATGCTTCACTTTCATCATATTGGACTAGAAACCTGCAGGTAGGTTGGACAGCTTTTCCCATTTCTCTCCTATGTCAACTCATCTTACACCCCCCACCCCTCCACCCTGCAGCCATCCATCCATCCATCTCTGCATCTGTGTGCTGAGTGGTGAGTCAGCTGTCACTGGCTGTCCCTCCAGCTGTGGTCCCAGCTGTTGGGGCCAGGTGGGCTCATCTCCACCCCGCTCATGATGTTTATGCGAGGCACCTTAACCTGAAGCTGTGGACAACTGGCTTTCACCGAGATCAAATTAAAAAGAGGAAAGAGATGCTTTTCTTTTTAATCGCCTGAGGCTGAAGGGCTAAACGAGTGGTAACGGTTGGCCCAAGTCGGTGTGTATCTGTTTTACTGTCTGCGAGTAACAAAACTCATGAACCGCTGGACGGATTTTTAATAACTCTCACAAAGTAATTATTGGATGCACATGTGCAAGTACAGCATATTCGAGGAGGCCAGCACATGTACCAACACAAAGCTAGCTCTAACTATGAGCACATTTTAAAATGATAGTAGCTGAGAGTCAACCCCAACTGGCATTGAATGCAGCATGCATTCCACTAATGAAGGCCAGACTTTGTTGTGCTTGCCCCAATGTCTGGGAGTGAATATAAATATCAGTGTTTCCCTTACCATTATACACAGGGCCGGCCCAAGCCATAAGCGAACTAAGCGGCTGCTTAGGGCCCCGGGGCCACTTGGGGGCCCCCTAAGTGGAATTTATTTTTTTTGGTAATAATTTCAATATGATTCTATTTAATATTGTAAGTTCAGCTTTTGTGATTTATTGCATACATTTACATTGTTTTAAGAACTAATTATTCAGCTTTAAATTTCTTTTTTTTTTTTTTTAAACAATTTTATGTGGTTTCAAGTAATTGTTAATTTACATTATTTAAAGTACTCTGGCACAACAATTTCCTGCGGGATCAATCAAGTTCTATCTTATCTTATCTTAAGGATTTCCTTGATATTTGTTATTTTATTTTATTTTGTCTGTTTTTGCACAATTTCATTTATTTTTATGCATCTGGGTTATTTCATATGTTGTTTGTTGTTCATTTTGCACTAAAATTACTTTTGAACATTACTGTTGCAGTTTTTTTAAAACCAAAGATAATAAACCAGACAACACTTTTGCTGTAAAATACATTGCAAACTGGTGATTTTTTTTTCTTCTTTTGTAACTTTTAGTACCACAAGATCACATGTGTCAAACTCAAGACCCATGGGCCAAATCCAACCTGCCATAACCATTTTTGTGACTCCACAGAGACAGAACTTCAAGATAACAGTTGTGTCCTTCAGGATTACTTTATTAGTCAAATCAAATCAGTTTTTATATTTACAATGCCAAAATACTCAAACATAAAATATTAGTTTTAGAAGTAGTCATTGAATGCAGAGAAAGTTATATTTTACCAGTTTGTTAATAGGTCATTTTATCAATACATTCTGCCATGTCCCGTCTTTTGAGGATATTCATGATCTTGATGTGACCCCTGCACTAGATGATACATATAGGACAATGTAAACAGGGCTGTCAGAGTTGCAATGAGTTTATGTTAGTTGGGTGAATGATCTGCTCATCTGTTTATTGCAGTAATCTACATTATTAACAGAAATAGAGGGCCCCAAACAAATTTTGCTTAGGGCCCCATGGAGGCTTGGGCCGGCTCTGATTATACAAGGAGGGTGTCCCACCCTGTGAACAGAACTGAGCGCCCTGCCTACCGAACTGCTCCCACACTTCTTTTAGGTAAAAGTAGCTGTTATTGAAAAGCTTAACAATAAGATAAAGGCAGTTATTAAAGAAAAAATAAAAATATGTAATTGAAAGAATCAAAAGAAAAACATAAAAAACACAAAAAAACAATGAGAAACAATGAAATACTAAATCAAATCACACTGTGTTAACTGTCAGTGAATACACGTGTTTTAGGGAGATATTTAAAAGCAGGGAGTGAAGTGGTCTGTCTAATGTTGGGGGGCAGATGGTTCCAGAGTTTAGGGCCCACGACTGAAAAAGCCCGATCTCCTGTGAGCTTCAACCAAAAGCAGCTGGTCAGATGATCTCAGCGCCCGAGAAGGAACATATGGTTGAAGTTGACACAATCCTCAGTTTGTAAACCCATCAGCAGGAGGTGAGCAAGTCAGAAGTTTAAAATAAAGATAATTTGTTTTAAACGACAAAACCAAAAAGGCTGGCGAGGCAGCAAAAAAAAAAACGTGCAAAACGAGAACAGTCAGGTAAAACAGGACAGGTACAGGTTCAGGCGGATAATCAGACAGGAGCAGAGGAAGACTGAGTCGTCTGTGCATAACAGAACAATGACCAGACCCAGAGTGGAGGAGAGAAGAGCTTTAAATATAGCAGAGGGGGAGCGAGTAATGAGAGCACCTGGACAGGTAGCTGATGAGGGACAAGTGTGAATGATCAAGGCTGAGGTATGAGTGGAGAGTGACAGAAAACACAGAGTCAGAAACACAGAAACAGAATCACAAGGAGCACAGTAAAAAGTATAAAGAGCAGAAAAGGAACAACAAACAAATATAAGGAAATCAGACACAAGGACAGAGCCTGTCAGAAGTGTCTCAGAGAGGTATGAGGGTGCAAGGCCATTAATGCACTTAAATGTCAACAGGAGAATATTAAAATCTATTCTGATATGTGCAGGGAGCCAGTGAAGGGAGGGCAAAACCAGTG
>JARVGS010000001.1:5561102-5573003 GCA_031762315.1 Hypsolebias antenori | reverse complement strand
TGGGTGATTTAAGATTAATAAACTCTAATACACTTATTGGTGTTTCCAACAAATTTATATTAAGATTAATTTTTTTTTTTTTTACTTCAGCAGCTCTCTGATGAAACAAAAAAGCTCACACTGAAACAATTTTCCTAAAAATTCTATTTTTCTACAAAATATATATAAAAAAATCATCACTGAGTGCCATCTTCTGCCCAACGTTGCCTCATTTATCACTCATTTTTATTTCAAAGTGTGTGTAAATGATCATTCTTGTTTTCAGATGTGATGAGAAGGCACATCCTATTGAGGCATCAGCATGGATCAGTCTCTGGTTATTTTCTTTAAACTGAGATAGGCATCCCAAAAAAAGAAAGAGCGGTACTTTGTAGAAAAGACAGAAAATGAGATCCTGATCACAAGTTTTGGAGAGAGAGCAGGGCTTAAACTGGGGAGAAGTAAAATAAATAAATAAATAAATAAAATCAGCAAGATAATGTCCAAGGTTTGAGTCAGAATCACAGGTACAAAAGTCACCTCTGCCACTGCCTGCCTTTTAAACACAATAATAATAATTAAAAAAAAAAGTGTCTTGAAAATATAATTCCAAATTGCAACTTTGACTTGTGTGGACATAGTGACTTTCATTTTATTTACAGTCCTCTGTGAGGCTCTTTGTTCAAACCTATACCAGTACAGCTCATAAGCAGGCTGCCACCAGCTAAAAAATAGTACACAGTGTTGTTGACATCTGTGTGTGAGAGTAAGTGCTCTGCATGATCACACAATGATTTATGTTTGACTGCAATATGAAGAGGGGGTTTGTGGTGCTACAAAATAAAGCAAATAACCTCCATTTAAACTGTTTTAATGAAAATGGTTTCAGGGAGAAAAAAAAAGGCTACTTCAGTAGAAAAACTATAGCCTGCAAATTAAAGTTGTCAAAGAACAAAATTTAGTAGGACGACAAACTGTCTTTATCAGAACTATTAAAACAGTAGAAATGTGCAATGATTTTAGATTGCTCAAATGTTTTCTACACTGGAACCTGAGGGTGACACGTCATGTTCTTTCTAATGGTGCTATTCCAATGAGGGTGCGTTTATAATAATAATAATAATAATAATAATAATAATGATAATGATAATATATTTTATTTGTTACCACCTTTCAAGACACCCATTGACACTACAAAATAAAATTTTAAACAATACAATGCAAACTTACACTAATTAAAAAATACTTACTGAAATAAAAAAAATGGGATTAAGGACTAAAAAAAATAGAGTGAGAAGGATAACTTAAACGCATGAGTTTTAAGTTGTGACTTGAAGGTCAGACGAAAGTCAATATTACGGATGTCTGGAGGAAGAGAGTTCCAGAGTTAGTGAGCAGAGTGAAAAAAGGCTGTATCCCATGGCGCTGAGGCGGACAATGGGCACATTGAGGTGGATAGAAGGGAAAGTATGGAGGGAGAGGGAATGGGTGGTGATGTGCAGAAGATCGGACAGATAAGGAGGGACGAGGTTGTGGATGGCCTTGAATGTGTAGAGGAGGATTTTAATTGAATTCTGAACAGGACCGGAAGTCAGTGGAGTTGCTGTAGAACTGAGGTTTTTTGGTGAAAAGAGAAAGCTTTTGGTACTGATGTGGGTAGCTGAATTTTGGATTTGTGAGGCAGACCAAAGAGGCGAAAGTTGCAATAATACAGTAAATGTGGTGTATAACAAGACAATGAACTAGGGCAGAAGAAAAGTGTGGAGAGTGAAAAGAACAGAGTCGGTTAATGTTTTGAAGGTGAAAATTTGCAGACGGGGTAATTTTATTGATGTGAGAGTGAAATGGGAGGGTGCTGTCATGAATGACACTCAGAAACTTTAATTGTGGGGAGAGAGGAACCAAGGAGCTGTAAGTGGTGAAGGAAAAACGGTGGACTTTGGATAGGGTGGATTTTGTGCCAATAAGTAGAAACTCTGTTTGGTCATTATTAAATTTAAGGAAGTTTGATGTGAACAAGTGTTTTTATTCCACCTAAGCAGGAAGTGCGGGAGGAGGGTGGAAGTGAAGAATTTGGTGAGGTGGACAAGAAGAGCTGTGTGTCATCGGCAAATCAGTGGAAATGCATATTGATTTTGTGGAAAATATTGCCAAGGGGAAGACGATAGGTTATGAAAAATAGGGGCCCCAGAACAGAGCCTTGGGGCACACCTGATGTGACAAGGGTGGAGTGAGATCTGAATGATTTGAGTTGGATTAACTTAGGGTGGCCAGAGACACACACAACACAACACCAAATACTTCCATGCACCTGTTTTTGTCCCCAGAACAAAGGTGGAATTGAAACTACCCTCTGTCCATTTGTACTTCCATCCATTTGTGTATGTTGAGAGTATAATATCTTGACATTTAAATGAAGGACAGCCATCTATTTTGGTGTGTGACTAGATAAATCTAGGTATAAGAAAGGCTCCTTTTGAAAATTTGGTTGCCATGTCAAAATGCCATGTCAAAATCCAAGACACTGAAGCTGTAGACTCAGTCATCCAGGACATGAGGAGTTAAAAGAACAAATACAAAACAACTAGACTTCTGTAGCTGAAGACATGCAAGGTTCCAATAATTAAACTGCACAAGGTTAGTATCTTTATTAAAAACATTTGAATTTACACGCTTACCCCCCACCTCATTGGCATAAAAGTTGGATGAAATGTGACATGACTGTTGAGACTGCAGTCATTAAAAAAAAAAAAGACATCAGATATGTATCTGATTCAGTAACACATACAAAAAAGATCTGGGTTGTAGTTGAAAAATAAAATTAGTCACATTTAGACTATCGTGAGAAAATCCAATATGGGTCGCGTAGGGGGGAAATAATTGGATTTGGGCTGCATTTGCCTCCAGTGTGAACATAACCCTAGATTCATTTTCAATTCATTGCTTCTGTTCCAGAAATACTTTGTACAATGCTCTGCCACAGAAGCCGAGGCAAGATCAGATGTAAAAACTGGAAAAAACAATTGTAATTGTAATAAATCAGTTCCGTTGCACAACAGTTTCAGAATTTAGACACACATGCAAACATTTGAAGCATCCATATTTACTTCTTTAAACACAGCATGCTACATGTGATGTCATGACTTTTTCCCACACACATAGGTCACGTCAGGGCGGCAGAGAGTTTCTGATGATAGTCACAGTTAAGTTGTAATTTGAAAGACCAAACAAAAATATGATTTGAGCAAAAAAAAAAAAAAAAAGATTATTTAGACCTGCAGTGTGAACATAGCATGAGGCAGTTGTATTTATTTTTTAAGTAATTTCACAACACATTTATAAATTCAGATTTCACTTACACATGCAAAAACTCTCATGACTTTCAGGTTATTTATTATACCTGTACATATGATGAAAATAATAGTCCGGGGGGGGGGGGGGGGGGGGGGGTGAAACATAATATACCACTTTGAGCAACCTTGGAAGTCTACAAAGAAAAAAAAAAAACATGTTAACTTTCTGGACTGATGCAGAAACAACTTTTATCTTAAAAGCACAATCTACTGATCTCCTTTCTTTTTGCCTTGCTGCTTTAACAAAGATGAACTCAATTTCCACTCGCCTCCTTCATCAAATTTTAATTAATCTTTATATCTTCTACTTTCCTAATCTTTTTTTTTTCTTTACAGAGTGGTAAAAAATAATGTAGTACCGTTACTTGGGTTTGCCCAGAGTTTCCACTGAACTTCTAGGATAAAAATGTTTATCTTCAAACCTCCAATGCCTCCTTAGTTTTCAACCTGCCAGACACACAGTATTCCACATTAGTATTCAAACAACATCAGATCTCTGGGCCAAACACTCAGTGGACAAACCATGACAAGCATATATGCATAAATAGGTATTCATTTGTAAGTATCTGGAGACATGCTTGAATTATCACAGCACAATCCCATTAGGGGGAAAATATCTTATTTTTCTTTTGGCTTTTTCCTCTTAGGGTACGCCACAGCGAGTCATCCTCCTACATCTCACTCTGTCCTCTACATCTTCTGTCCTCACTCTAACTACTCCCATATCTTCTCTAACTAGATCCATCTCCTCTTTGTCTTTTTCCTGGCAGGTACATTTCTAACATCCTTCTACCAATATACCCACTGTCCCTCCTCTGGACATGTTCAAACCATCGCAGTCTGGCCTCTAACTTTATCTCTCGTTTGTTCAACATGTGGTGTACGTTTAATGATCTCATTCCAAATCTTATCCATCCTTGTCAGTCCTAAGAAGAACCTCAACATCTACATTTCTGCCACTTCCAGTTCTTTCTCATGTCTTTTTGTCAATGCCACTGTCTCCAGACCATACAACATAGCTAGTCTCACCACTGTCGTATAACCTTTTCTTTTTATCTTTGCTGAAATCCTTTTGATGCAAATCACTCCTGAAACTTTTCTCCACCTGCTTCATCCTACCTGGACTCACTTTCTCACCTCTTTCCCACATTTTCCATTTTCCTGGACAGCAAACCTCAAGTTCTTGAAGTCATGCACCTTTGTGACCTCTGCTCCTTGTAGGCTCACCATTCCACCTGCCTCCCTCTCATTCACACAAATGAAATTTGTCTTACTATGGCTGACTTTCATCCAGTCCTCTTCTTTCCATACCATACCATACCATACCATACCATACCATACCATACCATACCATACCATACCATACCATACCATACCATACCACTGTATTCATAGAGCACTTAAAACAACAACAAGGCCAACCAAATTGCTGTACAAACAAACAACAGGCAACACATAGGTAACATATAAAATGAAGTAAAAAAACAGAATATAGACATTAAATCATTGCAGATAATAAATATAATGACTAAACACAGATCATCAGGTGTTGAAAGCAACGGAATAGGAATGGGTCTTCAAACGAGATTTGAAAACTGAGAGGGAGGGGGCCTGTCTGACGAGCAGAGGTAACTCGTTCCAAAGTCTCAGGCCTGCTACAGAGAAGGCCCTGTCACCTCTGCGTTTAAGACGAGTTCCTGGAATTGTGAGAAGTAACTGGTCTACTGACCTCAGAGAACGTGGTGGGACATACGGCTGTAGCAAATCAGAGAGATGGGGGTTGGGGGGTGAGACTTTTCAGTCATTTGTAGACATACAGGATAATTTTGAACTGGATTTGAAGATGAACTGGTAGCCAGTCCAGGGAGGCCAAGATGTGTAATGTGCTCTCGTTTGCCTGTACTGGTTAAAAATTTCAAGTTCATACCTCCACCTCTCTAAGTTATCGTCCACGTATCCCTGTTCTCGCCACAGATTATGTCAACTGAAAACAAGAGACTCCTGCCTGACCTCTTCTCTTAATCGTTCTATCACCAGAGCAAAGAAGAAGGGGCTCAGAGCTGATCCTTGATACAATCCCATGTTCACCTTGAAGCTATCTGTCACTCCTACAGCACATCTCACCGATGTCCTGCTGTCCTCATACATGCCCTGTTCCAGTATAACATACTTCTCTGCAATGCCATATTTCTCATATAATACCACACCTCCTCCCATGGCACCCTGTCATATGTTTTTTTTTTTTTTTGCCACAAAGACAAAATGAAGTCTGTTCTGACTCTTTCTGTACTTCTCTATCAGCAACCACAAAGCAAATATGGAAACTGGGGTGCTCTTTCTCGGCATGAAACCATACTGCTGCTCACAAATTGTCACCACTTGTCTAAGTCTAGCTTCCCCAACTCTCGCCAAGACCTTCAATGTGTGACTCATCTACTTAATGTCCCTGTAATGTCACAACTCTGTACATCACCCTTCCTTTTAAAAATCAGCAACAGTAAAATTTCCCATTCCTCAGGCATTTTCTTGTCTATAAACATGCTTTTGAATATTTGAGTCAAAATAGCCTCATTGTTGTCTCTCCAAGACATTTCCAAACCTCCACTTGTATGTCATCAGTTCCTACTGTCTTCCCATTCTTCATTATTTTCAGTGCTTTTTAAACTCCACCCTCACTAATCTTTCCCACTTCCTGGTCCATAACTTCAGTCACCTCTACGTTTCTTTTTCTTTCACTCTCATCATTCATTAGCTCCACAAAATACTATTTCCATCTTCCTGTCATGTTCTTCTCACTTGTTAGAGCATTACCATTCATATCTTTCACAAATCTAACCTGATGCACATCCTTTTCTGCCTTATCCCTCTGACTTGCCACTCGGTACAAGTCCTTCTTGCCCTCTTTAGTGTCCAACCTCACATACAACTCATTATACGCCTTCTGCTTTGCCTTAGCTACTTCTCTCTTTGCTCTACATTGGATCTCCTTCTATTCCTGTCTCTTCTCTTTAGTCCTCTCACTGTCATATTTCTTCTTGGCAAACCTCTTTCTCTGAATAGCTTCCTGCACTTCTCTATTCCACCAGGTTCCCTTATAATCTATTATCTGTCCAGATGACACACCAAGTACCTTCCTACCCGTCTCTAATTAATGTTGCTGGTTGTCCAGTCATCTGGAAGCTCTTTCTTACCACTCAGAACCTTTACCAGCTTCTCTCTGAACCCCTCACAACATTCTCCTTCCCTCAGCTTCCATGATTTGTTCTTATTTTCATAATTTACTCTTTTTATCATCTTCATAAAAACAGTCATTCTGCAAACAACCATCTGATACTATCTGGCCATGCTCTCCCCTGCCACTGCCATACAATGCCCAATCTCCCTCAGGTTTCCTTTTCTAAAATAAACTGATTAAAACATTCTGTCATCACAGAATATCTGCATATTGTTTCCTTTTTATGCAACATATTTTGTTGCGCTGTAAAATACTCTTATGAGCTTTAGACATAATGAGCAATGGAGCAGGTCAAAACTAATTATTAAGTGTCAAGTAATAACATACATTTTATTAAAGCAATACTTACAAAGTGCTATCAACTACAATTTAAAAAAAAGTATTTATCTCGTCTTTTTTTTTTGAGTTGTTGATACATCCCATTAGTCTGTCTGATGTTTTTAAAGCACTTCCTGTGCCTAGCTTGTCCACCACCACTGACTCTAAATGAAATGCTGATAGAAAACTAGAATACTGTGACGAGTCAGCATTTCACAAATAAAGCCTCTTTCCATGTTTCAATTACTTTCCTAACAGCAGGCAGAGGTCTAGCAAACAACAGCACAACTATAACCACATGTTTACTTTTCTTAGTAAAATAGCATGAACAAGCGGTACACCGATGTTACTCATTGCAGAGGCGTTTCGGTATTGAATGCTTGTAATTTTCTAGATAAGTTTTTCTTTTTGGACTGGAGTTGAACAAGGTATGTAACTAAATCTTAAAGTTTTTGTTGAAAGATAGTCAAGTATGGAGGAGTTACACTGTGTTGGCGGACTTAGCCACCCTAATCATTTGAGAAAACATAATTTTAAGCAATATAAAAACTATAAATCATAGATTCCTCAACTGATTGGTGTGGTCAGGTTCGCAGACACATACACGCAAAGACATTTTATGTATTTTATTATGTCTTATTTTATTGTATGTTTATACACATACAAAGTACATAAATGTGGTAGCCATCTTGGAGTTTGACATGGCAGCCCACTTTGCAAAATGAATATTTCTTAGATGGAGCCACAGACCAAAATGAAAGTTGGTACCTCACTATATTTTCACGTTGTCACGCTCACAACACGTACCATCAGACTGTCAAACTTACTTCCAATTCCCCCTTTTTACTCTGCAACTGGAGACAACAAAGAAGACTCAGTGAAACCTGGAGCATTGTGGAGGATGTGCTTACAGAGTGTGCGATTAACCGTGCTGAAGATTAGACTTTGTGCCTTTCAATTGCTACAAGGTCCGTTAGAAAAAGAAGATAATTCAACCACTCAAAACAACCAAACAATGACTGAGTTAAGTTGTAACCACGCAACCCAAATCTGTCAGTCTTACACAAACCCATACAGGAATTAATTTCACAATCTACAATACATACATTTGATAATGACAGAGTAAATAATCATGGGAACGGCAGTTCTTTAGAGTGTACTGAACCCCTGGAATCAGTTCATTAAAATGATTAGTTCAAAGAAGTAATTCACTCAGTCCTTCCATGCAGTTAAGTCATGCAGTATGCGAGTGAGTGACACAGCACCACTTCCATCCAGCACAGTGCTATGCAACTGAATCTTTCCATCCGGCAGGTGTCCTTGTCCCAGTTCTACTCTTTTATGAATACTGCAGGTGAGTGTGTTTGTAATGGTAGACAGTTCACCATGCGCCCTCACTCTAGAACAGATATGGAACTTTTCCATCTTCTTTCTGTTCCCCTAACTTGAGGACTACATGAGAGTTAAAAATACATAACATGCTTCTGTCTTATTTTGTTTGATTGTGACATCACAGTGTAATGGGTGTATACATCTTACAAGTTAGGTATTCAGATTGTTGACAGCAAACTGATGTAAGAAGTTTGAACAACAAGACGGGAGACAAAGTCATACAGCTACAATGCATATAGCATGAAATTATGAAAGAAGTGAAAAGGCTGGCAAAATATAATTGGTCCAAAGTATTTTCTGATTTAAAAGTCAGCTATTAAAAGCATAGTTGTGATTTCATATTTGATTTTGATGTGCTGGTGTAAATTAAACCTGTTTTATTATTCAAAATTTTCAAATGTGATAAGTAAAGCTATAACCACCCGCTACTGAGATACAACAAGATGAGGGCATATATAAGAATTCAGAAAGGCGGCACGATGGTAGAGAAAAAGTGACTTACCAGCTGGAGATGAGTCACCTGTGTGGAAGACAAAAAAAGAGAAAAATCTGTGGATCAGTTCACCAAGTTTGCAAAATACTGTTCACACCTGTTCATCACAAGGAAGCTTCAACTAAATGAGATAGCAGAGTGAGGAACAAGGAAAGTCAGAATGCAATTATAATTTGTCTACGAGAGCACTGTTTCTCACATAAGCCTCAACAAAAAGCTGCTTATTGAGATGGTGATGGAAACTACCAATGATGTTCCAAAGGCAACATTCATATACTCTTTATAAGACCTTATGGTAAAAGAAGCCTTTTAGATACAAGGTCATTTTCCAATTTTCCAATTTTTTTTTCCCCCATTGGAAAAAAAAAAAAAAAAAAAAAAAAATGGGGGATTCATCCTGCTTTGTCTTTTTGAAGAACTTTTCTAAATGTTATTCTAGAAAGAGTGGCAGTAAAAAGATAATAGCAGACAATAATTTAACATTAAAAAGCAGTTGTTTTAATGAAGCAACAATTCCATATTTAACAATAATCGGGCACCCCGTTTCAGAGCAGGAATTTATGTTTCACTCTTTCCTAAGGCCACCTTTCCTGTGGATGAAAACTCTGGAGAGACATGTGTTGGTCATAAAATTAGAATAGCATGAAAAAGTTTCTTTATTTCAATAATTCCATTCAAAAAGTGAAACTTGGACTGTATATTATTTTCTTTCATTACACACAGACTGATATATTTCAAATGTTTATTTATTTTAATGTTGATGATTATAGCTGATGACTAATGACAACCCAAATTCATTATCTCAGAAAATTAGAATACAGTATTATGAAAAGGTTCAATATTGAAAACACCTTGTGACACACTCTAAGCTGCTAGTTAAAAAAAAAAAAAAAAACTTGCAAAGGCCTTTAAATGATCTCTCAGTCTAGTTCTGTTGTCTACACAATCATGGGGAAGAATGCTGAATTGATAGTTGTCCAAAAGACTACCACTGACAACTTGCACACGGAGCGCAACACACAAAAGGTCATAGCTAAAGAGGCTGGTTGTTCACAGAGCTCTGTGCCCAAGCATATTAACAGAGAGGCAAAGGGAAGCAAATGATGTGGTAGGGAAAAAAGTGTACAAGCAATAGGGATAAACACACACTGGAGAAGATGATGAAACAAAACCCATTCCAAAATGTGGGGGAGATTTGCAAAGAATGGACTGCAGCTGGAGTCAGTACTTTAAGAACCACCATGCACAGACATATGCAAGACATGGGTTTCAGCTGTTGCATTCCTTGTGTCAAGCCACTCTTGAACAAGAAACAGCATCAGAAGTGACTTGTCTGGGACTGCTGCTGAGTGGTCCAAAGTTATGTTCACTGATGAAAGTAAATTTTACATTTCCTTTGGAAATCAAGGTCCCAGAGTCTGGAAGAAGAGATGAGAGGCACAGAATCCACGTTGCTTGAGGCCCAGTGTCAAGTTTCCACAGTCATTGATGGTTTGGGGTGCCATGACATCTGCTGGTGTTGGTCCACTGTGTTTTCTGAAGTTCAAGGTCAACACAGTCATCTACCAGGAAATGTTAGAGCACTTCATGCTTCCTGCTGCTGACCAACTTTATGGAGATGCAGATTTTATTTTCCAACAGGACTTGACATCTGCACACAGTGCCAAAGCTACCAGTACCTGGTTTAAGGACCATGGTATCCCTGTTATTAATTGGACTGAAAACTTGCCTGACTTTAACCTCATAGAAAATCTATGGGGTACTGTGAAGAGGAAGATGTGATTATGCCAGACCCAACAATTCAGAAGAGCTGAAGGACATTATCAGAGCAACCTGGGCTCTCATAACACCTGAGCAGTGCTGCAGACTGATCGACTCCATGACACGCCGCATTGCTACAGTAATCCAGGCAAAAGGAGCCCCAAGTATTGATTACTGTACATGCTCACTGTTCATGTTCATACTTTTCAGTTGGCCAGCATTTCTAAAAATCCGTTTTTAAAATTGGTCTAAAGTGATATTCTAATTTTCGGAAGTACTGAATTTGGAGTTTTCATTAGTTGTCAGTTATAATCATCAACATTAAAAGAAATAAACATTTGAAATGTATCACTCTGTGTAATGAGTGACTATAATATACAAGTTTCACTTTTTGAATGGAATTACTGAACTAAATCAACTTTTTCATACATCCATCCATTATCTTTTACCCACTTTTTTCCATTTTTGGGTCACAGGGGTCGCTGGTGCCCATGTCCAGCAATCACTGTATGAGGGGCGGGGTACACCCTGGACGGGTCGCAAGTCCATCACAGGGACACATAGAGACAAATGAGACAAACAATCATTCACTCTCTCACTTACACCTAGGGACAATTTAGAGTCAACAATCAGCCTAACTTTTTCATGATATTCTAATTTTATGACCAGCACCTGTACTTGAAACAAAGGTCTTTTGCAAACTGTATCATTATGTCTTCAAGGATTTCCTTTTTTTTTTTTTTTTTTGGCATTAATTTTAACATCTCTCGCTACAAAACTTCCAGGGCCAGCTGCCAAGAAGCACTTAACTATGAATACTGCCACATGCTGTTTGGCAAACTCTAGTCAAGTTTTATATTTTCTTCAACATTAAATTGATTTTTTGCCACTGCCCCATAAATCTTAAGGCTGAAATGTATACACAGTCTCTCCCATCTCATCTCAAGAAGCTTGTAACTCATTGAGGGTAGTCACAGGCAATGTTCCCTCTAAGCTGCGCGCATGCGCAATCGCGCACTGCTCGCACTTTCTCAGCGCACAATAAAATCTATGCAGCGCACAAAATCAGATCCAAAGTAAACATTGAGCTCAGACATCAGTTTTTAGTATGGACCAATGAGAACGATCTAACGCAGTGAGTGACAGGTGTCCAGCCAATGATACGATACGGTTCACTTTCGCTGCGCAGCCAATCATCGCATGCTGTTGAGCTTTAGAGCGTGACGTCACTGGTCCGCAGCGCGGAAGCTAATGGGATAGTTGTTGAAAATGAGCTTTCTCGCTGACTTTAAAAAAAAAAAAATTTAAGTATGTTAAAACAGTTTAGCAATGGTCCGAACTTGTCGCGTTATTGGATGTAATGTCCGGTC
>JARVGS010000001.1:5358896-5371266 GCA_031762315.1 Hypsolebias antenori | reverse complement strand
CTCCTATCGCTGGGGTTTTGTTCCAGAGACCCCCATGACAGTTGAAAATCTGCAAAATAGTGGCATTATACTTTGTATTTATTGTACTATTCAGATATATTTAAGGCTTTATAAAGCCTTCCCACACTACTACTATAAACCTTTACCACTCTCTTTACACTTCATATGCTCTTAAACACTTTGGCCATGGTGATAATACTAAATACTACATACTTATACTACTTCTACATATTTATGATGTAGCTGTTTTTTTTCCTTCCCTTTTATACAATTTCCTCTATTTACTTTTCATTTTATATGCTTTTCATACGATTGTCTATTGTTGTCCATACCTTATATATGTTTTATTTGTTTACAACAGGTCTCTGTTGTACAAAGTAAATGAGTCCTTGTGGCTCAAATGAGATGAACCTTTATAAATAAAGTTGAATGAATGATGAAGCTGCTGTTGATAATGAGATGAATGTACATTACTGCACAGCATGTACAGTACACACAATAGAACCCCCCCCCCACACACACACACACACACACATACATACACACACATCACCACCACCACCACTACAGTGAAGCTGCAAGAAGTGAATCGTGATACAGCGAGGGACTATATATACTATATCTTATAAATATAATAAATATTATACAAAGTAAATATAAACTGTATCTTAACTCATAGTCTAAAACCGTTTTGCCATCTACATTCATATAGGCAGAAAGCATTATAGTATCAATGTAACTTTATTAAGAGGTACTAAGAAAATCCAAATTTGGATGCAAAACTGAAATTATACAGCATATAAATATTCATTAAAAAAATGTTCCTAAGTAAACATTTTTCCCCACTTTGGCTCTTGCTCAAGATGGTTGCTCCTGCTCGCCCTCCCGCTGTTTTCCCTTTCCTCCTGTTTCTGGTTGCGTTGTGTCTCAGAGTTCCTGGTACACATCTCGCAAACAAAAAAAATACTATTATGGATCTGATGAGCTGGACTTTCAACGAAATTGCCTTTTTTTTTTTTTTTTCAACAAAACGACAGGGTCCTGAGAACCCTCTTGTCCGGCTGAGACTCAAATTGCGGGGTACAACAGAGATCAGCTGATGTGTCTCTCAGTCCTGTCTCAGGAGGATGATGAAGACATTTATATCTTGGATTTATGATAGCGGGATTCCGCTCTTTGGCATCGGCGGGGCTCATTTTTATCAACTTGAATAAGACATCGGCAGTAGTTTCGGCCAGGGAAAATCTTCTGAGTCTGTGTTTGATACATGCTATGAGGACTCGAAATCAGCTGATTAACGAGCTAAACCGTAAGATTGAGGCGATTCGTGAAAATTGCAGGCCACCTGCAGCTTCTAGGACTCGACAGCATATGGGATCGACCTTGAAGAAGCTCATAACGCGGATCAATGGAGTGAATTCCCATAATTTTGGCCATTTTGGACGAAGAAAGTTCCAGCAGGATGAGGAAACACAGTCTGCCTGAAGAAAATCAACAATCGTGGCTTATCTGAATCTGACTCCCCGCATGGCCTCGGATATACCATACATACCATACCAGCTTTATTTATAGAGCACTTGAAAGACCCACAGGACCAAAGTGCTGTACACACAACAAAACAATCATACAGTCACTGTCAGTCAGGTAATATAAATGATTAAAATTATTAAAAGTAACATAATAAAAGTTGAGCAATCATACAATAACATAATACAAGCAATTAAATGATTACAAGTCAACATCTCAGATGGTGTCAAAGGCCAGGGAGAAGAGACGGGGTTTTAGAAGAGATTTAAAAACAGACAGGGAAGAGGACTATCTGATCTTCAAGGGAAGGTCGTTCCACAGTTTAGGAGCTGCAAAAGCACGGTCTCCTCTGAGCTTGCGTTTTGTCTTTGGGACACTCAGGAGCAGCTGATCACATGACCTGAGGGATCGAGAGGGTGTATATGGCTGCAGCAACTCGGACAGATAGGGTGGGGCCAAACCATTTAGCGCTTTAAAAGCAAATAAAATAATTATAAAAATAATCCTGGAATGCACGGGCAGCCAGTGCAGGGAGGCTAAAACAGGAGAAATGTGGTCAAACTTTCGTGTGCCAGTTAAAAGGATATGAGCCATCAAATTTCTCCTGGGACATGGGTAACTATGGACAAAAGCTTTGTCTATCGCCCACCCCCCCAACAACTTCTGTGCCTATCAGAACTGCCGGATGAACAACAAGATGAGGACTGTGGCCTATCTGAAAATGCTCAAGGACAAATCTTAATGTCTGGACATTAAATGCATGTATAATCATGTTTTTGCATGCGCTTGCTGGTAGAGTTTTTCGATGTCTCAAATCATGACCTGATAGGACAAGATATGAAGAGATCTTGTTTTGTAATACCACTATCTAACAGGGTTATTACCCTTTTTCTATCTAAAAGTATTCTGATAATGAATAAGGAGCCGTGCTCTTTCATCAACGTGCACTCCGCCCATCTTTTGGACGACTGTACGAACATAATTTCGCTGTATTTTGTACAATGATAATAATGCTTATTCTGATTCTGATTCCATTAGTTGCTTGAACAAATTCCCTCTGGTGGACATGCTTTATGTCCTTCTTGGCCTTTTGAACCCATCTGATACAAGTGTCAAAACACTGAAGCACAGATAATCTGCAGATTCATATGCAAATGCAACTCAACACTAAGAACTGTGGTCCTCAATGGATATCCTCCAAAATGGGTGTAAACTGTCCTGTGGCTAAATGACAGGATGCCAGTTGAAATGGCACAATGACAGACAGAGGCAGCGAGTGGGATATAGAAACACTGAACAGTGTTTGAGCATATTAAAAATTCAATGCTATGCTCCAGCTGACTACAACAATGAGTGGCCTCATTTGTTGACTGTTACCTCTAGGAACTTGTGACATAGGGTTGGAAAAGGAAGAGCAAAACTGAGAGTGTAGTCAGAAAAAAACATTACAGTGCAGAAGTACAAAGGAGTCATAGATGAGCTATGAGTCATATTATTGTCTAAAATGTTACATGAGATATCTCTGAGGCTTTTTTTAACCTCTGATTGCAAATGGCACAAAGTGAAATGGATCAACTGAAGCCTGGTTGTCAGCATGTGACAAACAGCCCATGAAAAATGCCATTAAGGAAAAATAGCCTTTGCAAATCACCATTTGCACTCTCATGATTTGACTAAACACTTTGCACTCAGGATGAATTTGATCAGCATGGCAACTTAGTGAATGCTGCCGTGTGCAAAGCTGGAATGATGTTGCCACAATCAGCACATCAGAGAGAAAAGCAATGCAATGAAGAGAAAGAGCTGACAAGTGACAACTCCTTGAAACTCTCTTTGTCCAGTCATGAAAGAGTAAAACATGTCAACGATGGAATGACAAGAGTGTCCCCATAAAGAAACAAGACAGATAAAAAAAAAATGTTTCAAATGACCTGCATATGGTAGAACAAAACTTCTTTAAAAAGTCTTCATTTGATCCAAAATGCTGCTGCCAGAGTCTTAACTGGCATTAGTAGGAGAGATCATATCTCTCCAGTTTTAGCTTCTCTCCACTGGCTCCCTGTCAAGTCCATAATTGAATTCAAAATCTTACTTCTAACCTACAAAGTTGTCATCAACCTAGCTCCATCTTATACTTTGTCTTTGTCTTGTCTTATTGTTCCACATTTTCCTAACAGAACACTTCGCTCTCAGACTGCAGGTTTACTTGTGGTTCCTAGAGTTTCCAAAAGCAGAATGGGAGGAAGATCTTCCAGTTCTCAGGCTCCTCTGGTGTAGAACCAACTTCCAGTTTCTGTCAGTGAGGCTGAAACATTGTCCACTTTTAAGATTAGGCTGAAGTCTTTCCTTTTTGATAAATCCTATAGTTAGGGTCGGCTTGGGTTTCCTGAGCTATTCCTTAGTTATGCTGCTATAGACTGCTGGAGGATAAATTGACCTCATTTTCTCACTCTGCTGCTGTTTTACTTGCTCTACCTGTTTGTATTTGTAATTATTTCTATCTCAACGTGTTTTTTTTTGTCTTCTATAGAAATTTCACCTGGACCTGTCATTCTGTGTTTGTTTTGTCTCTCCTTCCTGTTCCTCTCAAACCCAGCCGGTCGAAACAGATCGCCACTTGTTCTGAGCCTGGTTCTGCTGGAGGTTTCTTCCCGAGCGAGTTTTTTTCCCTTTCCGTTGCTCTTTGTGCTCGTCCCGGATGGGAGACAATGACAAAGTGAAGATTCAACACAATCTGCTGCTTCTTTACACAGATAACTTTTACGAATTAGATGTTATAATGTGAATGTTTTTGTACGGTGCCCTGAGATGACTTCTGTTGTGACTTGGTGCTACTTAAATAAACTGAATTGAAAACAACCAGATAATTAGTTTGTGTTATATTTCTCTCCATATAGAAATGTATGTATGACAGAATAATATTTTATAAACACGTGTGTCCACTTTGAAGCAGGTGTGCTATAATCATTAGCTACTATTTAGGCTTAATACAACAACCTTTTACAGGCAGCTAAAAGAATCTCTATTGTAGCATACATATCTTGATACATGGTGATGATGATGATGATTTTCTGGGTGATTGTTATTGTTCCTTTATCACTCCTCTGGTTTAAGGTGAGCACTCACCTCACTAAAACCCAGACCACAGTGCCTTCGATTCCTTCCTGACAACTTTCCATCCATGCTCTGGTAGTACTGATGCTCCAGGTCCTCGTTCATCTTCTTATCTTCCTGGCCTGCAGAGGAGACACTGATCACAACAGGCACACCGAGCCATTACGGATCCATCTCAGCATGGATAGATCTGTGTGGCGGATGTGGGGTGGGGATGCTGGGTTAATAACATTGGCCATAACTCAGTATGGGTAAGAGGAGTGAGTAATTCAATAACGTTTTCCTCTTGAAGAACTAACGCTGCAGTTTTACTAAGATTAAATAAACAAGCTCACCGCTACGGAAGTGAGATGTCGACTTGTGGTCACCAATGACAAGACGTCCAGTATGTTCTTTCTGAGAAAAATAAATAAATAAATAAATACTTTGTGTGTTGTCAGACCTAAGTTCATCAAATGCTTATTTCTTTGTTGATATGAACTTGAGGTCTAAAATTAATTCTCAGGTGGTGTAAAGTTGATCTAACAAACCTTGCTTGCACCCATCAGGCGTAAAAATTTTTGCTTCCTCTCATCACTTCCCAGATCAGCAGATCCCCACTGTGTCGGCCCGTCCTGCCACAATAACACATTTTTTTATTCTGAAAACAATTGTAGTTTGTAAACACATTAATATAGTCATTTAAATATGCATGCAACAAGTTTTTTACATGACAATTTTGTTTAATTTGTATTAATCTGTAGATAGACAAAGGAACTGTTTACTTAAAAAGGGGGGGTCAATTAAATTAACCAGGACTTTTGAAAGAATGGTTTAAAATTGAACAGTTAAGCTTTTGCACAGAAAACCCACCAGATCACATCACGGTTAGATTCTCAAGAAGCTTAATATGAGGAATTTTGAAAATTGTATCAAATTTTCTAATCTTACACTTAATTTTAAAGGCTAAAATGTTCCACAGGTGCTCTGTGACCTTCTCGTTCTTCACAGGTGAATCACAAGCTCAGCAGCTCATGGAGCAGATAGTGGAAACGATTTGGTTAAACGTCATCCCAGCAGATTTGACTTTTATTTTTTTAATTGAATAATTTTAGATCGAGAAGTAATTTATGAAGAATAAACAGTTTTGTAGATATGAATACAGTACATGCCACCTTTTAAAACAGATTATTGTAATTTGTTTTACAAGGTGGATACCTGAAAGCTGGGATGAATACTGAGAAGTTTAATTTTATGGTAACAGAATGATTTACAATCATTTAACAACAAAATGACTTTTTTCCCCCTATTATGTTTAACAAAACACTTTACCACACACACAAAAAGATAACTGTAGGAATCACATAAGATCGATGTTGCTAAATTATTTAAATCTCTGTCTTTCTTGTGTTTATTTGAAAAGTCTAATATTATTTTATGCATTAGCTATTTTTATGGTTGAAAAGTACCGCAGAGTAAAAGGAAACATACCAGCTCAACAAAACACTACAAACCACAATACGTGGTTCTGTTTATACAAAAAAATAAAATAATAATAATCTAAAAGCAACTTGAAAACGGTGTAACTTTGTGGTCTTCAACGTGTTCACATTGTCGTTAGCTAGCATGAAGCTAATCATTTCTACAATTTTATTGAATCGCATGCTTTATCCTCACTTCCGGTGATTTTACTCACTTGTGAGGGAGAAGCTGGTCGTTTTGTGCCGTGTTTGTCTTCGGGAGAAGTCATTGTAAACAATATTTATTGTAAAATATATAGAGAAATTGCATCCCAACCAGGAGAAGCTAACTGTACTTTGTCAATAATCAAGGCGTTTTTTGTCTGTTCTTCTTCTACGGTTTTTTAACAGCAGGTTGTTTTAACTTTGTGCTGCCAACTAGTGGACTAACTTGGTAACTTAACCCAAAGAAGAACACAGTACAGTACTGTTGTAATAAAAAACATAATTTAAACAAATAAATTATTATTATTATTAATAATAATAATAACATTAATAATAATAAGGGTTTTATTGTTGAGTTGTTAATTTTTTCTGTATTTACTGATAACAAAGCAACTTTATTTCTACTATGTTTTGGCATTTGTCTCAATAATTATTTAGTAAAACACTCAATTTTGCTTATGAGTTAACATAAAAACACATATCTTTAAAAACTTTCAATAAACAGGCAGGTTAAAAAAAACTACCTAATTTTCATTCAACATTTATTTAGGCAGGTTGATCTCATTGAGCCTCGAGGTCTCATTTACAAGAGAGACCTGGCTACAAACTAAGGATGATGACAACAGCAACAATACAGCAATAGATTTTCCTTGGACAATCAAAACAGCACTTACTTCAATTGAGTATGCCGTTCTTTTAAAGTCTGACCAAAACAGCATTTTTCAACATATAATCATCTTCATCTATGATTCTGGCATAAACATTGGTGGGTGATATGGGCGCTCAGTTCATGTTCTTTTCCCTTAAAGCACAGCTCAGTTTACATCTTCTCCTTAGATATTTTCAGAGGTTGCAGTCATGAGACTTGTGAAAGTCACATTTCTGTAGTTAATGCTATAGAGATGCCCAGAATGCAGTAGCACATAAACCAGCACCAGTTCACATCTGTGATGTCCCATTTTTTAATAAGAGCACACATTTGTAGTGAAATAATCAGGAAAATCAAGTTGAACGGTCACATTGTGTGTTTTTAAGCTCACTGTGTTGACGTTCTGCTGTTGCTCTGCAGCTCTCTGTTTCATACATATGTATGTGCACCTTATTTGCTCACAACAACTGGAGTTTAGCACAGTGGACATAACCAGTAAGAAAGAACAGATTTAAAAAAAAAACAACTAAAAACTAAAGTACACTCACCCACCATCCTACTGTTGGTGCAATGAAAGCTTCCCAGTGAGATTTCAACTAAGTGCCGTTGTTGCCAAAACATTTCCAGTTTGCAGCTTAGAATTGTAAAATAAACTCCAGGAGCTCCTCTGACCTGCCAAACCAGAACTTCTGTCTGGCTTACAAGACATGTTCTGTAGAAACTTATCATCAGCGTACACATTTTCTAATTTACAAAATGATAACGTTGGCTGTTTTCTTTGTACATGCAGATGGAACAGCCCCATGTTTCGGTGCATGTGTTGAATCTGTAATTCATTCTGTGCTTCAGTAATGAAATTACAGATTTGAGTGCTTTTCTTATCCAGTTTTATGTATTTTATAAAATTAATGCATACAATTGCATATAGCTATGCTCAAACATTTTTTGTCTCAAACATTTGAGACAACAAAACAAATACCAAATCCCAAAACCTGACATGTTGAGCACCTCACATTGTTTTAGTGACTGACAAATATCAAAACCAGCTATGCTATCAAGTGATCAGTAAGATTTACCAATATCTGAATAATGAACAATAAATGAGGGTTGTTTTGGAGCCATTAGTGGATAGGTCATTGTGTTGCCTTCACAAAAAGAGTTGTATTTCTGCCCAACACCGCCCACAGTGACAGTTCATCCATTGCGCCTGAGAAGAACAGCTCCCTCGGGGATTGAGTCCACAACTCCTGCGTCTCTCCTAAAGTCCTCTTCACACAAACCCTCCATTATCAAAGTCATCGGCTAAAGACAGACATCAATACATTCCATTGACCAATGATGTCAAAGAGTAGACTCGTTACTTCAGGGTCACAGGATCGTCTTCATGGTAAATGGCCCATCTTGTAGTCATTCAAGTGTATAGGTCAGTGCTTATATTGGTGTCTGCATGCGTCTCTGGGGTTCTATGAATGTTAGTGTGCATGGATAAGTAGGAAGGCATCAAAGAACCGCCTTCATGTTTCAATTCTCATAAGGCATTTCCTCAGCGAAGCCAAGGTAAGAGGTTATCAGGGAGAGAGGGAAACAGAATTTAGAACAGCGTGCATTCTACCTTTGGCCAGGTAGAAAAATAAGGGCAGGGTTAACAAAAGGGTTGTAAGAGGAGTTCCCAGAATGCTGCCAGTAATACAATACAAAAAAAATACAGTAGTCCCTCACCTATCGAGGGGGTTACGTTCCAGACACCCCCGAGATGGTTGAAAATCTGTGAAGTAGGGACGTTATATTGATTTTACTATTTATATACATATATGCGTATATATCAGGGCTATCAGGGCAGTGCGGTTTCTGAAAGCCAGCAGCTCAGGAGCCAGACATCCAGTGATTAAGATAAGATCGATATTTATTGATCCCACAGGAAACTGTTGTGCCAGAGTTTCAGTACAAAGGAACATACACAATAAAAAAACAAAACAGATTATAAAAAAAACAGCAAATAAGTTCTAACCAGGTCAGGTGCAGACATGTGTAAAATGTCTACTGTGTGAAATGTTTTAATGTAAAAACATTAAAGTGTTTATTGTGGTGCAAGAATATTTTTTGTGTCCTATGTGTAGAAAGTGATTATAGAAAGTATTCTAGAAAGTAGAAATGTGATTGACGTCATTATGTAAATAAACCAAGTTTTACAATGATCTGTTGCCTTTTAAATTGATTTATTTTATCGCATTAAATCATAAATAAACAGAACCCAAAACCAAAACCAATAAAAAAAAACCAAAATTATTATTATTTTTTTTTTTTATGAAGTGGGCCAGATTGAAATTTCGGCCCACGGGCTGCCAGTTAAATAGCCCTGGTAAATATCATCCTTTTTGATATAGCGAGTGAAACACTGGGTAAGAGCTCAAGGCATTGGATGGCGGGGTCCGATAGCAGCAGCAGGGAAATGCCTGAATGGCCACATGGTTGCCTCTGCCGAGATGATGTGGAGGCAGGGCAGCTGGCTCAGGACCGGAAGGTCCCGGGTTCGATCCCCAGTCACTGCATACCTCGCTGTGTCCCTGGGCAAGACACTTAACCCCGAGTTGCTCCCGGTAGGACTGGCTGGCGCCTTGCATGGCAGTCTACCGCTACCGGTGTATGAATGTGTGTATGAATATGTGTATGAATGGGTGGATGGCTGGTACTGTGAAGTGCTTTGGGGCCCCTCATAGGGGGCTGGAAAGCGCTAAGCTCCATTTACCATTTACCATGTGAGCAACCGGGTGTGATGAGGCTAAATGATTTGGCAGCATGACGCTCATTAGCTCGTCAAAAAAACAAAACAAAACATAAATTAGCTGCAGCATTGTATAACCCGCAGTGTTCAAGGTGTGTGAAAAAGTAGCAGCTTATAGTCCAGAAATTACGGTACTCTGCTGTGTATTTACAGCAGATACGTATTTAAACAGGTGTGTAATTCATATGCAACAGTTTGTTTGTGTGAACAATCTTAAAAACTCCGTTATGGAAACACAGGGGTGAACTCTGGACTCAATGTCTCAAGATATGAATACAGCGCCAACTAAAGCTGCCACTGAACTTTCTCTGTGTTTAAAGGAATAGATTGCCATTATGGAGCAAGCTCTGTAAATGAAAAGAGAAATGAGTAAATATTCCCTGATCCTCTCAGTTGAGTTTTTTACATTTAGTGGCATGAATCACACTGACCTTGAGTATCCCCTCACTTGTTTTTAGCAGCACAAGGTTAAGTTTTAGGGCTTTTGGTAAAACATCTGAGCAATAATTTAATAAATCATAAAATCTTATGGAGCTTTGGTAATCACTAGACTCTTTGTGCAGCCATCATGAAGTCAACATCTTGATTAATCAAGCTTTTTTACAATGACAATCCATTTGTTTAATGAATAAAAATCAGTGTTGAGCCCCTGGAATAGACACAACATTGGTATCTGCTCTAAAAATGAGTAAGAAAGCATATTTTAATAACCATTCCCTTAAAATTGACCTAATTCATGCATGTTAATCCAAAATGATGCTAGGATACAAAAGTCCACAGGAAATACAACTACCTCTACAAAAACTGCAAGTGTGTTATAAAACAAAGATTAACAAAAAAAGTGTAAAAGCTTCACGAGTTTTGAAAGTGTAAAAACGGTACACTTTTATCACCAAATATTACAAATTGTTCCTTTACAGCTCATCTAAGTGATGCACAGACTAAATGTTGGAGGGGCTGCATGATCAGAGATCCCTGTCAGATAGGCTGAAGGAGTGTTGGGGGGCTCCATCCTGCACCTCAAAGCTCCTGATTGGTTTTCTTCCCTTTAGTCATAAAAGTGATGGAAGATCTAAAAAAAAAAGTTGAGAAGTCCAGAAAGCCTGGACAACAGAGAATCTGTGTATTAACAGTCTGTGTCATTGGGTAAGATGGAGTTGACAGGTGAGCTCTTACCTGACAGAACACATCAGTTCCAGCTCTCCTGTCCGCTGTGGAGAAGAATTAGGATACAAATCAGCTGCGGGGTGATGGAACAAGAACATCAGAACAAGAACATTAGAACAAGAACATCAGAACAAGAACATCAGAACAAGAACATCAGAACAAGAACAGCTAGAAGACATTTTGCTGTTCTGTGACCAAACTTAAACTACCTAACTTACTTCAGTTGTTAGTGTAAAAGCGCATCTATTACTGTTGCATGCACAGGTCTGGACGCCCCTCAGTGTTTTTAGTTTGAGCCTCTCAAGAAATGCAACAGACCTCTTTTACTGCAGCATCATAGTCATATTAGCCAAAGAAATGTAAAGTAGATTTAGAAAAAAAATCAGATTTCTAAAAGGAAGTCTGACTTCTTTAATCTTGTTCTTTGTGCGGTAGTTTTCAAAGTTCAGGTCAAGAAGCACACTGTGGGTCAGAAAACAACAAGGCAGTGGTCTTGAGATAATTTCCAGAAATCAAGAAGTCTCAAGCCTCTGATGAGGTTATTTTGCGGGTCAGGATAGAAACGTTTGGGAGCCATTGATCTACATGACAGCTCTGACTGCCACAACACTGGAGGCTACAGGAGAACATCAAAGTGTTTTAACAAGGTTGGGACTTTAGATAATGTTTCTATCCTAAACTGAGGTCAAACAAAAATAAAATAGTCTGACCTAGAAAATTGCTAGAAAACGCTTGAACATTTAACTTCAAAGAACCTCTATGAGGATTTGGCAGTCTCTCTAGAACAGTGTGGGCCCATGAGCCCCCTGTCATGTTTCTCTGATGTATCACACCTGCTTTAAATTAACAGTAAATGACCTGTTACCTTGACTGCCCCCAAAGGTTGAAACAAGCATCTGATGGGAGATGCTAGTGCTTAGAGAATGTGTCGAGGATTACTCCGAGCTACTGCAGGTGATTAGAGGAAGTGTTGGAGCAGGGAAAGCTTGACCCCAACAGCCCCATGACTAAAATATTATCTCAAACCTTTTCAGGGCCTCAACTGAGCAGCTTATACAGGATGAATAAGACTTTACTAAACCACCATCCTGTTGCTGTAATAAATAAAAAACACAATTAAAACTTTTAAATAACTTTTGGATTTTAGAAATTAGTAACTATTATTTTACTTTGTTTGCTTTACAATATATTACAAATTTAGTCGAGGGTGCTTTTGCTAATTATTCTAAGCACCCAGTATTTATATGCAGGTAGTCCTCGACTTACGACGTAGATCCGTTCCAACGCGGCGGCGTAAACCGATTTTCGACGTAAGTCGGAACGTACGTAAATACATGTGCGGTACCTGTTTTACCAAGCGCGTAAACCGATTTTCGACGTAAGTCCATGTTGATGGCCTTCCTTTTCCTCAATGCACTGCCATCAGAAGAGTCCTCCTTGCATTTTGGGAGCCATAATGAAGGGCTA
>JARVGS010000001.1:4494363-4511257 GCA_031762315.1 Hypsolebias antenori | reverse complement strand
CCCGACACAAGGCGCGGGGAAACAGGGAAAACTCCGGTCTCTGACGTCCCAGCTTTAACTGTAGAAAAGATTTGATGGAAACACTGAAAGGTTTTGACCAGTCCACGCATTTTACGCCCTGTGCTCTACAAGGTCATGAAAGGACTTCACCACAAAGCATCGTAAAAACAAACCTCACAATAAATTCCTGCTCAGCTTGGGTAAAGCAGAAGAACAGCAACACCACACGTTCACCCATAAAACTCCATCACCGTGTAAAAGACTGAAACAAAACCTGTTATCAAAAGTGGCGCTTCAGCCTCAGTACCTGCAGGTAGGTTTTGTACTCCACCAGCTTTTCTGTGCCTCGATGGAGCAGGCCGATGTGTGGGTCACACTTCTTAACAGACTCTCCGCTGAGCTCGATCACCAGACGCAGCACGCCGTGAGCAGCAGGATGCTGGGGCCCGAAGTTCAGCCTTAGGTTGGAAACGTCCCGAACTGCCATGGGATCTTTGTCTGAGAACACAACAGGAAACGGATGATGTGTTAATATTTATTAAAAAGTCCTGAAGCTGCTCAGTCATCCAGGTAGATGAAGCTAACAAGGGTGAGTCAGGTCCTCTGGACAGATTCTTCTTGAAACTTCTTTTATCCAAAAGACTTCTTCAGTCGGAGGAGCTGTATTCAGGTCAGCACCTTCTCATAGTGGATCAACCAGTTTGTTGTTGACAGCCCGAAATAGCTGTTCACATGATGGAGGACCATCAACCTAACAATAAGACGAAACGTTTCAACGAAAAAGAAACCGTCCAGAGGACCTGACTCAACCTTGTTAAGATTGTTTAAATGCATTCTTTTTAATGGGACAGCAGCTAAACAACAACAAAAAAAAAAAGCATCAGGGATTGATAACACTAATCATAACAGCACAGGAAGTTAAGGTTTATATCAGGTTGTCAGTTCTCAGGTGCTAAAATTAGTCTTGACCTTGGAGCTGGGGTGATTAAAAGTGTATGTAGCACTGTCTAGTGATGATACATATGAAGTGTATAAAGTTGTACTAAATTATAAGAAGATGTGGGTGGAACAAGCAAAGACCTTGTATAATATTTGACCTTGATTTGTGACCTCCACCCTGGCACTGGGGATATAAAAAGTAAATGTGACATCTGGTGATGATGCATATATGTTTCCCATTTCAATAAATTACCTCAGGTGGATCAGAAGTTATGGCCCAGACATGCAAAAACCTTGCATGACCTTTGACCTTGATGATGGGGTGATAAAAAAGTGTAAGTGACACTCCATCTAGTGATGATGTATAAGTTTATGATGTTTCATTAAACGATCTGGACCGGACCAGATGTTATGGGCAGGACAAGTTTACAGGTGTTTGTAGAGACGTGCGCACAGAGCCAACACCAGAAGACGTTCACCTCCCAACGAGCATAAAACGATAGAAAAGTCCTAAAGCTGAGACGGCGTGTACCGTTCCATGGGGGAAGCTTCCACTTTGGATTCTCAGCAGAGGGGTACATTATGGCCCCGGCGTACTGCTCCATCCACTCCACATCTGGCTGCCATTGCTTCACCTGCCTGAAACAATGACACAAACATCAAGCATGAAGTACAGTCGGGTGGTGCTGATGAGTTTTCAGCCAGCTCAAGTCTCAGTCCTGAGGAAAACACGTTTTCTGATGAGAGTCACCTGCTACGACCACAAATCCTGCTCCTACTACGTCAGTGGATTTATTTTACCTTATCATTTCTGATCATCTGCGTGTACTAGACCTCTTATGGGATCCTGGAAGTTAAAGTCAGAGGGAGAGCAGGTCTTCATTAACTGGTCCCAGTACAAGTTTAAAGTCCAACTCTGCCCATGTACAGTAGTCCCTCGCTACTTCTCCATTCGTTTATCGCTGACTCGCTGTATCGCGGTTTTTCAAAATAAGACTGGACATGACACACAATTGGATGACTGATGGATGAGCCACACGATCGGCATGAAATTTTTATTTAAAATACTTTAAATTATTTAGCACCTGCTACACATTTGTGCAGCCCACACGGCAGGAGAAACTTTCTGCTGCAGCTGATCACCATGCAGAGTGGGAAAGTGGGCGTGGCCAAGAGCGCTAGCAGGTGGCAAAGAGCAACGGAGGCAGAGAAGTGAAATCATGACACTGTGCTCTTTTAGAACGTTTAGAGTTTCGAAACATTGGTTAGAATATTGCAAGAGTTTGAGAAGTGTTTAAAACGTCTTAATATACATAATTTTATTTATATATAATTAAAAAAAACTACTTACTACTTGTACTATTCCTACGTTGTGGTTTTTCACTTATCGCGGGTCTTCAGGGTACGGCTCCCCCGTGATAAACGAGGCACTACTGTAAACCAACATTATGATTGTGCTGGAAGTAGGCGGGACTTAAACAGCGAAATGACATTTATGTTTTCCCCCATTTTTGTAAACCAGTTTTTGGCTGAGATCTGATGATTTCATTCATTCTGACATGGAAAATATTGAACACTACCATTTTCAGCCACTAGAGGACACTAGAGTAATATGGCAAGTCTTGCCATACCAAGACACCGTCATCTCGCTCTGGAACTCGTGGAGCAAACGTCAAATCAAATGGTCAGATTTGACCATTGAAGTACATTTATTAAGGAAAAGTTCAACTGAGACACACCTTTACTATAACGTTGAGCAAACATAATTGTTTTTAGGTGGTTATCTTGTTAAATTTAGAAGAAATGCACAGCGAGTCGTCCCTCGGCGCACTCCCACTTCCGCATATCGGCTTTTGAAAGGCAGCTGATTTGACCGTCCACCCTCCCGCAGTCGACATTTGCCTGCCATTCGATTTTTGGCACAACGCTGGCCCACATTTTCAGGTTGTCGGCGGTGACGCGTAATACATGCAACTTCTACAGGGAAGCAACATGTACAGTGGCAAGTACCTGTACAGTAGAAGTTGAAAGTTACTATTTGTTCCAATAAATAAATATAAAAGTTGTTCAGATTGATTGCGTATAATGAATACTATAATTTACATTTATTATGATAAAATTAAAGGTTAAATAATAGCACAATGAAACTTTTGACCTCAATATGCCTCCAAAGAGAGCCGCGTCACAGCCAGCCATGATGGCATTTCTGAAGAGATGATGGCGGGTCAGGTTACCAACAAAACTTTGTGTTCTTTAATTAAAAAGCTTCACTGAAAACATTTTCCTTCAAATTTTACTCAAGTACCAAGTTTCGAGTCAGGAAGTTCAAGTTAACCAAAACTTCAAAGTTAAAGTTGTCTTGGTGATAAAAGTTGCAGGTGTTGTGTTTAGTTTTGTTTTCAGTTTAAATGAGAACACGGATGGAAACAAGACATAACATCTACAAACTTCAACATCAGCATTGTACGACAGCTACCTCTAAGGACCAATGGACAACAATGGATGCCCACAGCAAAACCACACAGTCTCTTCACTGTGCATCTCCGGCATTTTATTTATTTGACCTTTATCTTACCAGGTGAAACATTTGAGAACCAGTTCTCATCCACACACATGACTCTGGTGTATTTTGAGAACTGAATGAATAAATCCGTCATCATCTTTTTTACACAACAGTCTGATTTAACTGGCTGACTTGATTTGATGATTTACTGAAGATTTTGTAAATATTAATATTTAAACACAACCTCTGAATATGTGTCAGCATCTTTATTTTTATTTTATTTACTACTTTCTTTTTGTTGCCCACCAAAAAGCCAATTATGTTTATGTCCATGTTGGTGTGTGCATTTGTGATGGTCAGTCTGATGTCAAAATATATCATGAACCACTGACCAGATTTTAATGAAACGGTTCATATGTAAGAAAGCAGAAGTCTTTGAGTTTACATTTGTAACTGGTTAACTTTTGTCAAACCAATTCAAGATGGCTGCCACACCTATAACCTTAGCTAACGCAAAAGTTGCTACAGTTACATTTTTTGGAGCGAGATGGCTGTGATAGGTCTGTGGTTGTGTCAGGAAAGTCATCCGGCGTAAAAACAATTGCCATGTCTTCGTGTGACTTAGTTTGCTGTGGCGACGCCTGAAGAAGGAAGCAGCTGGAATTTTTTTAAGACTTCTTGTGTTGTTACTATTCTTGAGCTTAGAACAGTAGGTTTATTATCAACGTCTGAGTAAAACTGATAAAAGATGGGCCACAAGCTGTAGTTTCTATCATTTTATGGCTCAGAGGCTAAAATGTTTAGGAAAAACTGGTTCATGGCCAAGTTTTAAAACCAGATCTTACCCAACTATGTAAAGCTTAAGGTACAAGTAGGGAATCAGTCTCAGCTACTACCACACTAAATTTTAACTGAATATCTGCAAAACTGACTAAAATGTAGCAACTTTTGCATTAGCTAAGGTTATAGGTGTGACGCAGCTGAGTCTGGGCAGAGACTGGATGACATCTGAAGCCAGTTTCTTCAGATCCACTGTGGAATGGACCTTTACAAGAGATCCTTCCTGCCTACAGCCGTCAGTATCTATAATAACTCTTAATGAAATGAGGATAATGAGTTACAACATCTATTTTCTCTTTAGGATAAATAAAAATATTTTTGAATTAAAATTTCAAACCAATCTCAAAACTTCCCTTTCGTTTTAAAATCCTGGAGAAAATGTTTTTTATTCAACTAAAGTTTTTGATTGGGAATGGAGTCTTTGAAATCTTTCAATCTGGTTATAAACAATTACACAGCTCCAAAACAGCTTTAGTGAGGGTTTAATGACATTCTGTTAGCAACTGATTCTGGTCAGTTTGTGATACTTGTACTCCTGGACTTTACAACTGCTTTTGATACTGTTGACCACAGTATTCTCATATCGCAGTCAGAACAGTGGGTTGGGATTACAGGTGCAGCGTTAGAATGGTTCCGCTCGTACCTTAGTGAAAGGAGTTTCTGTGTGAAAGTTGGAAATAGTGTATCCGCATAAGTGTCTCTTTCCTGCGGGGTCCCACAGGGCTCAATTCTTGGACCCCTTTTGTTTTCACTATCTGCTGCCTTTGGAGTCTATCCTGAGGAAACATGGTCTTTCATTTCATTGCTATGTTGATGATTGTCAGAGTTATTTGCCCTTAAAACCCAACAGCTCCAGCTCCATTCGCCCTCTGTTAAAACGTTTTGATGACATCAACGCATGGACGGCTTCAAACTTTTTAAGTTGTAATGATCAGAAAACTGAAGTCATTGTGTTTAGCCCCAGCTCTACCACTGTCACTAATCCTGTTAATCTTGACCCTCTTCAGCCCTAATTTAAGCAGTCTGTTATAAATCTCACAATGGTTTTAGACTTTGACTTTAAGTTTAATAAACAAATTAACTTCTACTTTCAGCTGCTCCCTGCTTTAGGGGTCACCACAGCAAACTGTCGCACAAAGACTTGGCAGTTAATTTTACGCCGGATGCCCTTCTTGACACAACCACAGAGCACTGAGCTACCACAGCCCTCTGTGTGGAGCAGAGAGCTGCCATCTAGGACACCCAGAGGAGCAGATGGTGGGGGTTAAGGGCCTTGCTCAAGGGCCCAGAGTGGGGCAAATGAGGGTGGGGGCAGGTGTGGGTGCTTCACCTACCCCACCCACATTTTTGATGTCGTCGGTACCAGGGCTTGAACCGGCGATCTTCCGATCACAGGCCTACCCTCTCTAACCTCACCGGTTCTGTACTCTTGACTGACTCCGTGTCTGTGTCAGAATTGATTTTAAGATTCTCCTGTTGACATTAAGGTGCATTAACAGCCTTGCACCTGCACGCCTCTCTGACCTACTTCAACCATATGTTCCTCCTCGGGCGCTGAGATTATCGAACCAGCTGCTTTTGGTTGTACCAAAAACCAGGTTGAAGCTCAGAGGAGCTAGGGCTTTTCAGTCGTGGGCCCTAAACTCTGGAACAATCTGCCCATCAACATTAGACATGTCACTTCACTTCCTGCTTTTAAATCTCTCTTTAAAACACATCTGTATTCATTATTCACTGATGTTCAGCACAGTGTGATCTGATTTAGTATTTCACCGTTTCTCATTATTTGTGTTTCTTTAATGCTTTTAATTACATCTTGTTATTTTTTATTTACTGTCTTGATCTTGTTAAGCACTTTACAGCTGCCATTTATAAAGCACATTTAAAACGGCAGCTGTTTTAAATGCGATTTATAAATAAATTTGACTTGACTTAAAGATTCTTGGTGTTTCTTAACCTACAGCCAGGTCATAAAATAACTTTGGGAATCACTGCCAAAGCTATTAATCAGTCCTGTCTGTTGGCAAAATATGTCCTAAATCACAAGTCAGACATGAAATAAACTCTCAAACAATACTTAATGGAGCAATCCAAGTTAGCCTATATTTTTGTTTATGTTTTATGCAATAAAACGTTAATTTTCTGTAATCACAGCTGTGTATTATTTCTCACAAAATCTTAATGAACAAACTTCATCTTAAAAATGACTTGTGTTTGATGTATTATAGTTTGATGACCTTCTTTGGACTAAAATTATTTACACTCGTAGAACATAGATACATACATTAACACTGAGCCTTTGACACAAGGGTAATTGTTAGATATTGAAAATATAAAAAGGCAGTTTCTCTCCCTAACTGGTCTCTTCCTGTCTAAAATAAATTCAGATGGCATCAAATTTAAAAACATGGCTGGGCAACTTATCTGAGGTTTGATTTACAGACTCCTACTTAGTTTACTTTAATAAAATAAGAAAAAACCGTTCATGGCTAATCCCGTCTGAGAAATAAACAGCGACGCCACCTGCTAAAAGGAGCGGAATAAACAGTAAAATAACTTTAAATGTGTTACTGATGTATTTACTACATTGAAAAACATGTTTTATTCACTCAAAAGAACCGACTGTGGCATTAAACTAATTTTACAGCGATAACAAGATGCATGTTAGCATAGTTAGCGTTTCGGTGTGTTGTGACAAGCTCGAGCAGGACAAAAAACAAGCAGCACAAAATGTTGTTTTCTTTTTCTTATCCTACCTGTTCTGCAGGATCGTACAGCCAGGACTCAGTAACGTGTTCAGCTTAGATTTAGCTGAAGGACGTCCGATCCTGGAGAGCGACCTCAACATTATCGTCGCCATCTTAACTGTTGGACTAGGAGTTTCTTCTTCGGTGGTTTTCAGGGACAATAAAGGGTCGAAACTCTGTCGCCACCTGCTGCTCCACACTGGTAGCACAACTGAAATGTTTGCGTCACATCGTGAGCAAATTCAGCAAATTTCATATTTGAAATAAATGAGTAAATGTATTGCATTATAATTTTAAAATGTTTCCATATATACTTATTTTGTAAAGGGGTGGGTACATTTTATTTCCAAACAGCCACGCTGACAGTTCAAGAAAAATTAACTTGAAAATATTTTTTTCAGGATGGAAAACTCTAAGGATATTTTTCTTTTTAATTTAGGACAGTCATGTTTAATAGAATAAAGTATGTACATCTTAAAAAAAAAAAAACGCTTGGCAAACCAAACATGCTATTTGTGAACTAGCATCATTTTGATGTCAATTAGAATTAACACACCCAACAATTTCAGTCATTTTACGTAAGTATTCCTTAATCCATAAGTTTTTTTTTTATTTTGGTCTGACTCTGAGGACATGACTGTAAATGGACCACCAAAATGCTTCTTTAACTCATTCAGTTGCTTAATGATCCTTCATTAAAAGCTGCATTATACCAATTTATTAAATAAAGGTGAATGTTTTTCCTGTTCGCAAAATCGCTCAAGAACCACAGGACAAATTTAAGTTGAATTCTCAGAAAGTAATCAATGAATGAACAACTACAATTGGTTTCACTTTTGAAGTCAATCCAGTTCAAGATGGCGGCCACAGCTAATCAACCTTAGTCAACACAAAAAAGTATAACACAAGTAACTTTTACAGATATTGAGTTAAAACTTGGTGTGATTGAGAATCATCTTCAATAACAGTTTTCAAGGCGTGCAAGTTGATGCTTTTGTTTGTAATGACATCAAGATCGAACCTGCAAATATATATAGCTTAAAATAAAGGACAAACACAGTGTTGTATAAAAACAGTGCTTTTATTTATGTAATACTGTGGAAAAATAATTACATACCATTTTTAAAAAATATTGAAGGTAATGGAATAAAAAAATGAGTTTGATAATGCTCGTTGTACACCTTCTGGACAGTTGTCTCTGCTACAAACAGTACGATAAGATAAACATTGGGTTTTCCTAAATTCAAAGACACAATAATACAGGATTACAGTCCTACCAGAGGTATAAAAGTACTGGAACAGGATTGTGAGAAATGATATGGACGCATATTGAAACACACTGTAAAGGTTCAACAGTCACGCTGTAGTTTGGCGCCGTGTGTTTACAAGGTTTCCCATCCACACGCACTCATTCACACGTCTATACAAACACAACGTACAAATCGATGCGACGCCCACACACTCCTTGATCTACCGCCCTCCCACACACTACGTGTCAATACTGTAGACGAGCCTTCATTAAATCTCTCCGTACACATTCTCCTCACACTGGTTCTGGCAGACAATGAGGAATGATTCATAATGGAAATGTGTGACAAGTTCCTCTATAAGGCCACTCACTCTACGCTCATCATCCGTGTGGTTCTCTCTCTCTCCGTCTGAACCGGGCTCGTAGTCAGGAGCTCGGAGAAGAACAAGGGTTAAGCTACTCATTGCAAAGTTATGAAAACAGGTCCGAGAGAGGGACCAGTCATAAAGCAAAAGAATTTACTCAGTATTTTTCAGACGGTTAACACATCTTTAAACTAACAACTTTGTAAGTAAATTTGAATATGTGGGTTTGTTTGCCGACGGAAACAGCTGTGACTAAAAATACAACAACGGCGATATCGGTGGAAGAGCCGTTTGGGATGAGCAAGAAAAAGTTGGACAGTTTTAATGTGTTGGTACAAATTTATGTCCAGGTTTGTTGAATAAAATGTGCAGGCAGAGTTTTTAAAACAATCCAAATTAAAGTAAATTTGAAATCAGGGCCTATTTCATCTGTTTTGCTGGAAGATGTGACAAATTAGACTAATTTGATCAGGATAAGAAATGCTGCTCTTCAATTACTCCAGACTGAATTTTGTTGAGGACCAAGTCATTACTGATTCCAGTCATTAGTAACTTGGAAGCTACTTATAACAGGATGGAATGCTCAGGGCCTTCAACATCTTCAGAGAAGGCCTACAATTTCAGCACACATGAAAATTTACACTTAAATTTTAAATATTTATTTTATATAAAATAAAAAAATTTTCAAAGTAGTTTTTCCTTTTTCTTTTGCTAATTTCTCATTTTTTTTTTTTTTTTTTTAATTCATGAAATTACAATTATCCAATCATATTATTTTACATTTTGGTCTCCAGGCAGAAACAGATGGAGCTCTCATTGGGTAGGACTTCACTGTCAGTAGAGAAGGCTGAACTCAGTCAGAGGCTCTGCAGGATGAGCTTGTTTAATAACCGACAGGAAAGTTGACCAATCAGAATGCTGGTATAAAGTGGGTGGGAACAAAATGCTGGACTCAGGACTTCGAGAAGGCCTCGCAAAGCATTTAAATTTTTTTTTTTACCACATGTAGATTTTTGATGCATTCAACTGCGGCCTGTACACTGAAAAATCTAGACGTAGTTGCTGCTAAAAAAAATGTTAAAATGTTTAGATTGATAAGTGCACACAAATTTTTTCCACCACATGTGGCGCATATGACAAATAAGAAACTTTGACTTTTATAGTTTTACATAGTAAAGTTGTATGTTGGCTACGTGTATGGTAATTTGGTTTACATGATGAAATTTGACAGGAACAGTAAGTTCTGTTAAATTTCAGCATGAATTATTGAAATTACATGTTGTACTTGAACGCAACAGACTGGGTGACCCGTAGGGTCTTGTGGGTAGAGCTAACCTGGCTAGGCCCGAAATTCAGGCGGGGCCAAAATAATGTGCTGAATGGTCAGGCCGGGTCGGGCTTTTGATTGCGTCAGCGGACGCGTGCAGTCAACGACCATTAATAACTTTAATATTATAATAACAATAATAAGCCGCTGACTCTGTTAATAAACAAGAAATCTAATATTTTAAGGGATGCACAATATTATCAGCATGGTATCGGCCGATATCTGCGTTAAAGTTCAATATCGGACATCGACCATTCCATCAAAATAACCTGCCGATATGAAAGGCACTGTTTTTGCTGCAGCGGCAGCACAACGCGATGACGTCACGTGAGTCTACCTGATCTCACGGTGGAGAGGAAAATTCAAAATGTCGATGGTGTGGAAGTTTTATTTTTCGTTGGTGAGGATGTCGGAGTCCGAAGATTTATGGACCACATTGAGCCTCGCTACATCGTCCGCAGTCTGAGATATTTTTTCTGGCGTAACGTTACCCGAGTTACAAGCCGTCATTTCCGACGTCATTAAGAAGATAATAGCTGATAGCACGACTTGTTGGGTGAGTTTTACCACAGAAAGTTAGACGTCGTGTTAGCCCCGTTAGCATGATTAGTCTTACGGAGGATCCCACACTGCAGCTAGGAACCTGGAACAAGTCTCCACAAGTGAGACAGCATCGCAGGTGACTAATGCCAATAAATAACATTTAACACTTCATTTAATATAAGTTAAAGTGCTATACATATCATATGACTGTTACTGAATATTTGTCACCAGCTCTTACAGCTGTTGCACAATTTTTGTAGCAAATAAGCCTAAATAAGAGAGAGGGCTATATTCTGACAAAGGAAAGTATATAAAACATCGGTTATCGGCCAAATAAGTTTTAACATATCGGCATATCAGATATTGGCCAAAAATCAAATATCGTGCATCCCTAATATCTTCCTTTCTTTGGAATACATTTTTAAACCATGTCGAACTGATTTGCTTACAAAAGCAGTAAAAGCTTAATAAAAAAAAAAAAAGTAAATTTTTTTCCAGGTTCATGTCTATAATCACATTTAATTGGTTGGTTTCAGATCGGGCTCTGAAAAAATAATACGGGTTCTGTCCAGGCCAGGTCGCATTTGTTTTAGGCTAGAATGCAACTCCACTTCTGGGTAGTTTTGGGACAGCAATGGGTGGACTTCTTCAGGTTCTGCATTAAGATGGGTTGTCCCTGTTGGTTTTTCCTGTTGAGGGTTGCGTTAGCGTTGATGTTCAGGTTGTTGTCAGTCACTGTCCCGTCTCATGTCATACTGGTGAATAAAAAGAGAAGCCCTTCCTGTCAGCAAGTTAAGGAACTTAATAAATATGGAGTGATGTATATAGACACAGCGACTCCATAGACGGCGTTGACGTTAGCTCTGAATGTGATGTCACGTCCTGTTAAATGAAGGCTTAGCTCTTTTTGGCCCGGTTCACCACCGGTTTTTAAGCACATGACGGTGCTAAATTATGATTTGTTACAAATGTTGAGAGAACAGGTTTCTCTGGGCTTTTGGGGTATGTAACAACCAGTGGCAGATGGGCCATCGGGAGCGCCGGGACATTTCCCGGTGGCCTGGCCTGCTCAGTAGTCACCGGGGGACTGGCTCGGTTCGCGTTTGATTATTTAAAATAAACAATCTGCTGTTGGTAGCAACCATTACTCATTCTTTCATTTTCCTCCCACTTTTAGCAGCAGTGTCACTTGAATATTTCTACTTACGGTAAACGTATTCTCTGACTTACACACATTCTGGACTTGGCAATCTATCTTTGATATTTCTCTGGGATACGTGGACAAACTGTGCACACATCACCATTCATTTTGTTGTTTGGGTGGCCCTTGTGGATGCATCCTTCAGCAAGTATGAGAGGAATATGATTGCTTTTGCTTCTCTTCTGACCAGGAGATTTATTTTATGATGTGGTTATGGGAGGGGATTTTCTTGTATGTTTTTTTATGTGTGTTCTAAAAAAAAAAAAACCAATAGACTCATTGAAAAATGTCTTCTCTGAGATTGGACACTTGTCCAATTCCATCATACTTGTTTACGTACACAGACTACAGCCAGCCTAATGTAGGGTGTTTAAGTGACTCAAACTGGTTTTGGTGGAGTCAGCTTTGTTTATATTTAAAAGCAATCCCACATTTCAGAATTGCGTATCGATACGGATGGAAAATGATCCGTTTAAACCGTAGCATTTGATGAAACCTCAGAATAAGTCTTAGTTTGATTTCATACTTTGCAATCAGTGGCTTTAACCCTAAAAACTGTGACTTGAGCCCCCTCCTAACAACTCCAGTTCATAAAGCAGCACCCGCCAATAGAAGGAGCTCCTACTGCATATACAAGATCTAAGGTGAAAGACAACGTGAACGCTTGGCACTAGGTTTATGTTTTTCTTCTTTTTCCTATGTTTTCATACAAAAAATGAAATATGTCTCGTTGGCATGACTCTCCGCTCCGTCTCTCAGTGGATCTCGCTCAGCCAAACCCTCAAAGTTGATGTGCGCTCACGTTCAAACTTTTGGTCCGCAACGTACAAGATACATGTTTTACATCGACAAAAATAATTCTGCAATGTTAAAAAATAGAATACAAAGCTCTAGTCTCGGTGTGCAAATAAACAGAAGACATAACGGAGATATATTTAAGGGACATCAAAAGCATGAATACTGTAGATGAAGTGCAAAATGATGTCGACCCTCCCTTTAACCCCAGCACCCTCCCCCGACCCAACCCTACAGGCCCGGCTCTCCTGTACACACGGGCATTCTGGGATATCATATAACGTATATGTGCTCTATGGTCACTGAATAAGACAATCAGCTAAAAGAAAAGTACAAATGGTGGCCAGAAATGGCTTCCACTGGCTGAGGTTGCTTTCTATCAGCATGTACCATGTTGGACAGTCAGTTCCACTTTACAATATAAGATCGTAGAAAAGGCTAAGGGCTCCAAGGATAGGTCATCTCCTGTCCTCTCGCTGCTTCTCCGGCCTTGATTGTGACTTGCACTGTTCGCTCTCTCAGAGCTCCGATAGACAAACGCGTCAGAATTAGTGAATTCCAACAAACTGTGGGGTTTCCCTTCATTCTCACTAAAACTCCTTCATTTTCCACCTTGGGTTCCTTCCTCTCCCTGTCTCACGGCGGACAAGGTTTTCCGACTTTGTGCATGTGTGTGTGAGATGTGTTTTGGTGGGAGTGAGTGTGTGGGTGCATGTGTGTTGTTAATACGAGGTGTGTGTTTCACACGTGAGTCTGCATTCTTTGTGTGTGTCGGCTGTGGGAGTAGTCAGAGTGCTGCGACGTGTAGGAGAAGCGAGTGGAGCTGCCGTACTTCCCGAGCCCAGTCTCTGATCCGGAGGGAGCCGGGCCTCCGGGGCTAACCCCGACCCCGGGGCTGCCCACCCCGGATCCCACCCCATACATCTCGTAGGAGGGGCCGGCCTCCAGAGGGGCCAGGCTGGACGGTGCAAAGCCCATGCGGTAGGTTTGGTAGTGCGAGGGGTATCCGTAGTTGTCGTAGGCCAGCTGGGAGGTGGAGTCCAGGAGGCTACAGTCTCCTGGGAAGTCACTGGCTGCGGGGGCAGGGTTAGCCGGGGGCTGCTGGCTCTGACTCCCACGAGTGAACGTGTTGAACTGGGCATAGCTGATGTGGGACAGTCTGGACGGTGGTCGGGGGTCGTAACAAGGCTGTGGGCGCCCGGGGGAGGTGAGGGGGCCGGGTGGACCGGGAGCTCCTCCGCTGGCAGTGGCACCCGAACCTCCGGTGCTGCTGCTGAGAGATGCAGCGCCCCCCGGTGTTCCTCCAGGGGAGCGGTAGTCGGAGTAGTGCATGGTGGAACGGGACCCGGGCAGGACTTCGTCTTGAGTGGAAGCTCGGACGTTGTAGTACCCGTTGGTGGGGTCCTGGAAACACAACGACACGAGGCTGAACGGGCTTTAAGAACAAAGATCTAAGATGCTGTTTGAAAAAGGAAATTTTTACAAACACAAATGGAAACGTGCTTTAGAATAACTGGGACTGCTGCACATTTTAAATATCAAAACTGGACGACTTTTCTGTGATTTTGTTTGTTTTACATGAAAATGTCAGTAAATCTGTCATTTATGGTGTTTAGTTGTGTTGTAGACTAATGTAAAGTGATATTCTCAACTAAATTATTCTTTCTTTCTTTTTTTACAATTATTATGATCTAACATCTCTCCTGTTTGATTTTGTTTGGATCAGTCTCTTGTTGCACAGCGTTGGGGAAAAACTTGCAGCTGAAGACAAAGTCTGCAGAAATCTAAATGAACTCAATTGTACTTTGAAAAACACATGAGCACATCCAACCCTTTATGAAGCTCTAAAGCTCTATCATACAAATTTTAAATCGGTCACACTAAGGTAGACTTTGCATGACTAAGCTGACTTTTTGAAATATAGTTTTTAGTTTTTAAACAAGTGCAGTTCAGGTTTCATTGACTTTTCTGCAGTGTTTAACTCAAAGCTGATGTAACACTAACTTTTCATTTGTCTAAAAATTTGAAATCTTGTGCAAACATACACTACTTGCTTGTGCCACAACTCTTCTTAGTATATACACCGTATTTTTTGGCCTATAAGTTGCGTTTTTTGTTGTTGTTTTTTTGTGTGCATAATTTACATGCCCTGCGACTTGTACACCGAAGTGACATATTTTTGGATTTTTTTCTCATATTTATAAACCAACTTTTAGGTGACTGTTTTTATTCATTTTGACATGGAAAATACTGAACACTACCATTTTCAGCCACTAGATGGCACTCGAGAAGTATGGCATGCCGTTTTGTCGTGTAATAGGTAAAAGAGGCTATTAATGACACAATCAGCTTGCCATAACCTGCCACCTTCGTCCAGATCGCCTGGAGCAACCATCAAATCAGATTCATTTCGCTGCACCGCCTAAGAGAAATGCAGCTAACTTGACCATTAAAGTGCATTTATTAAGCAAATGTTACACCGAGACACACCTTTGCTATACTTTCGAGCAAACAGATAATTGTTTACGTTTATCTTGTTAAATTTGCACAGCAACTCGTCACATGTTTGCGTTTACTTCTGTGTATCAGGTTTTGAAATGCAGCTGATTTCACCGTAAAAGTGCATTTAATAAGCAAACGTTAGATTGACACACACATTTACTATAACTTCGAGCAAACAAATAATTGTTTTTAAGTGTTGATCTTGTTAAATTCTTGTTAAAGTCCTCCCGTGCACGCTCCCGCGGCCACCATTTGGCAGTCAATTGATTTTTGGCACAACACCAGCCCACATTTCTGGGTTGTCAGCGGTAACGCTTAATAGATGAGACATATTTAATTTTTTTTCCACTTTATTAGACAAATTTGGACTGATGCGACATGTACGGTGGAAAATACGGCATTTGGCTTTTTGAATGTATATGAATGTTTCTGTTCCGTGCCTTGAGACAACTTCTGTTGTTACAGAAATAAACTGAATTGACTTGAACAAAGTGTACTGTAGCCTTAATCTAGAATAATGTCTGATTTTAAACCAGCCCTCCATGTAAAGCTTTTACTGCTATGAATTGTTACCTTCACAACGCCTACAAAAGCGTTCTGGACCATGTTCTTCGTGAGCCCTGCTCTTTTCTGCGAGCAGATCATGCTCTTGTCTACAGTTGTTTCAGGAAAATGTGTTTATAAAGGCAGCAGAACTTTTCAGTGTGATGCTGCTCTCACAGACGTACAAATGAGATGGTTTTAGGAGAACTGATCCCAGTTCAGACCAGCACCGAGTCTGTCTGTTTGAACAGGTGCTGACTATTTTTGCACAGTAAAATGTGAAGTGGTATTTGTGAATGCAACGTTATAATAATGTGGTGTCTGACGAGGGATGTGGGTTTATGACAGTCTAGTTTAAGGCTGTTCGTCAGTCTCTTTAGTGAAAGTCATCCAGATTTTTATTCTATTTTATTTTATTTAGAAATATGATTATCCCTTCCAACATTTCTTTGAGGGAAAAAGTGTTTAAAAACTGTTCAGTGGCTTTTTGACAACTTTTCTTTAACCATCTTTGCTTCTCAAAGACTCAGATCTACACAGATACTTTTTTTTTAGGATTATTATTATTTTATCTCAAAACTAGAGCAGTCTTGAAATACAAGAATTAATGTATTTTTTAATCAAATAAATAAAAATGAACAAGTTGTGACGATCCATTGTTTTGGATGGTCGAGCTGTTAGCTCAGAATTTAACGATCTCCCTCAGCTGAGATCGTTCAATCAGCGATCTGCAGCAGGTAAGATGTTTTCTCTACAGATGGGGGTGTCAAACGTTACAAAAAGGATGCAGGGATGGAGTGGAGACCCTGGCGGGGAGAAACCTGTGCCGTGGCGTGCAGCAGGAGGGGTTTCCAGGAGCTCTGCACCGTGTGTCTCATGGACTATGAAACGTCCCACAGCCACAAGCCGACTGTTCAGCATGGGATGTAGCATAAACAACCTTAAACTGGAAGTCTCTCTAAAAGCTATTTTGTTCCTCTCTGGCAGGATTCTGCCGTCTCGTTGTTTTTCTACGCTGCTCTGGTGCTTCAGGGAGGAAAACTAAATGGAGTTGTGGCTGAAGAGGCTGTCAGGGTGATGTAACCCACGTCCTGCGGTGGATTCATTTCTGTTTCTGTGTCTGGAGGCAGCTCTTCTCCAGTTAGACAGACAGGTTTGTTTGCCTCTCACAGATTATTCGTGGGATGGGGGCGTGGAGGTTTTGAGAGGAGCATTTCGACAGCTTCATATTTATCACCCAAGTCTTCAGGGAGTTAAAACATACCACAAGGTTCTGTGCTTGGACCAAAGTTGTTTCTTTTGTACATAAATGATTTGGTAAATGTGTCGGAGCTGTTTAG
>JARVGS010000001.1:4337314-4354598 GCA_031762315.1 Hypsolebias antenori | reverse complement strand
TGATCTTATCCATCCTTGTCACTCCTAAGGAGAACCTCAACATCTTCATTTCTGCCACTTCCAGTTCTTTCTCCTGTGTTTTTGCAAGTGCAAGTGACAAATGGTCTAGGGGTGGGGTCCACACAGTGGGAGGGCGTGGACTAGAATTTTTCAGTGTTGGCGCGCTGCGTGCAAGGTGAGACCAAAAAGTGCAGCTTTTAAACCCTTATGAAATAAAACATCGCAGGTCTTATCACTGTCTTTAAGTCACCACTAGATGGCAGCACAGTCCACAAGATGCAGGAGAGAACAACAGATTAGAGTTGCACTGGGTCCAAAAAAATCCAGCCAGCCATCATCTCCGAACCCCACCGGATCCGATGAATTAACAGTTATTTTAGGTCCAAACCCGAACCATACGCACCCACCCCCACCCCGGCATTCTTGAGTGTAGCAGCTCATCACTGGTAGTAGTCCATCTGAAGCTTAAATAAACTTACCTTTTTCAACCAGCTGGTCAGTGCACTCTGAAATGGCCTTGTGCGGCTGGTGATTGTATGGCAAGCCATGCTGGCATATAATTGGCTTATCGATTGTGCGTGTCCCTGATGTAATAAAAAGCCCGACACTGACCCGGCCTGCACATTAAGCACATTATTATGGTCCGGCACAGTCCGAATCGGGGTTGGGTGGGTTAGAAAAGACAGCTCTACTACAGATGTTGTTTCAACCACACGGTGGGGTCAAAATGTGCATTCAATACAGATCTTTGTCAGTGTTCCTCACCTGTAGGAGACCGTTGGCTCAGATGATGGACTAACGGGGATCCAGGAGCAGTCTAGTCCATCAGACTCATGCAAACACTTGAAGTCCTTCACGAGCTTAGCTGCACAAAAAATAAAGGTCTCACATATCAGAACAAAACGAAGCAGCTCATAAATACAGACACAGAGTTCTGGAGTTGCTTCAAAGTTCTGACTGCGTCCTGATCTTACCACACGACTTCGGTCTGGAAATAGTTATCCGTGCTGGTTTGCTTCGTCTCCAGCCATTGCACCCAACAGTGTGGATATCGAGCTCCCATTTACTCGAATCCACCTTCTCCGTCAGGTAGTATTCAACGTAGTGTTCATCGGATGTCAGAGCGTCCTGAAAGACATGTTTCATGACAGGCTTACAGGAGAATAAACACAATCAGGGACACTGAACAGGGTTAGAGATTTTTTTTGTGTATGTGTGTGTGTGTGTGTGTGGGGGGGGGGTCCTTTAGGACAGTGGTGATTTTAGCATCTTTTTAGGGGCGCTGAATCACCCCTAAATTTGAACTCAACACCCCTACAATTTTAAGAAACCATCATTAGGATATTAAAGGAAACAGTTCTCAAACCTTAGATTCACTAAAATATTGAATAAATATGGAATAAATGATGACAATCTTAAACGGACCAGTAAAATCTATGATTTCGTTGCAAGAGTCGGATCCTCAACGCCACCTGTCAATCAAAACAGTAGGCATGTCAGCAACTGACCAATCAGCGACCTCAATTTGTCCCGAAGTAAAACGGACGCTTTGCGACCGGTCAGAGGGGTTTTGTGAAAAATCATCATAAAAGATGGTTCAACGTTGTCAGTGGAGAACATGTAATTCAGACAGCGTTAGCCTGAGAGTTTAGAAGGCCCTAATCCATCCATCCATCCATCCATCCATCCATTTTCTTCTGCTTATCGTGTCGGGTCGCGGGGGTAGCAGTAGGGAGACTCAGACTTCCTTGTCCCCAGCCACTTGGGCCAGCTCCCTCCGGGCAATCCCAAGGTGCTCCCAGGCCAGCTGAGAGTCTCTCCAGCATGTCCTGGGTCTTCCTCTGGGTCTCCTCCCCGTGAGACGTGTCTGGAACTCCTCACCAGGGAGGTGTCCAGGAGATATCCTAACCAGACGCCCGATGCTCAGGCATCTGGTTAGGCCCTAATACAGTTTATTCCATTTCCAAAACCTACAGTGAGTCTGGAAACATGTCAGATGTAGATAAAGCCCTGAGACCAACCTCACGAGCAGCTGAATACAGCAGTGGTAAAAAGGAGAGGTGGTGTTCTCCAGGAAATTAATTAGTGCTGCAGGTATGAAGTTGAACTCCCATTAAAGGACACGGAGACAGAGATCCAGTTTGGGGTTCGTTTATTTGCTGTGTTTCTTCTGGAAATACACACAGCAGTAAACAGAGAAAGTGCAGGTAAAGGCTTGAACGCAGCACAGAATTTTTACACATAGAGTGATGCGTTCACAAGCGTCAGAACATCTATGGTACATTTAAGAGCATAATAAAAACAAGCTATAACTAAACAGAACTTAGTTCAGTAAACAAGACAACATAAACAATGTGGGCTTTCTAATACGTGATAAACAGGAAGGACCGCATGTTCCGTCTGTACGAAGGTAACCAAAGGTAAACCAATGCAGACATGTTCCTGTTTTTAGTTTTCCACATCTCCTTACAGCCTAGCTGTTGGTTTTATGTTTTTAATATACTTTTATTTCACTTGTTCTTCTCAATTTACATGCTTCCTTTTATGATTATCCACTGTTGGCATCACTCTTTGTTAAAAATAGGATTCTTGTAAAACAGCCCCTGAGGCTCAATGAGATTAACCTGTATAAAGAAAGGTTGAATGAATGCATGTAATGTAAAGAGGAGTGCTACGTCTCTAGCAGCTTAGCTAGCATGACTGTATTGCACTCCACTAGCTTAGCACTACTTCTTGTTGCTCTCTAAAATAGTTATTGAATCAATTATTTACTTATGTAGGTAAACATAGATATTTAAAAACCCATTAAAATACACCAGAATGCAGGAAATGGCATCTACTTTATTTACAGTTTTTTTAGGGGAGGACTCCTCCACCAGTGTGTGCCCCCCACTTTAAAACTGTTTCTGATGTCAATGGCCACTGTCCCTGCTTTAAGATACAGTCAAATGTTCAGCTGTAAAACAAAATGAAACATTCACGACAGCGTTCAGCAGGTGAGACGAGCTGCAGAAACTAAACCAGCAGGAGCGCTGAACGTCTTTGTCCACCTGCCTCGCGCTAACTTTAGTCTCTTTAAAGAGCTCGATTCACTTCCAGGTTATGAGTAGACCTGTCACGATAACTTATTTTGCTGGGTGATTAATTGTCACAAATTATTGCGATAAATGATAATATTGTTTGAAATTTGACAATAATTATTAATTGGAATCAAATTTAATAAGAAATGTTAGTAAATTTGTTTTGCATGTAGTACCTTTATTCAATCACTGGATGGCAGTATAAGACAGTTTGAACTGAAGGATGGATAGTGAGGGAGCGAGCAGCGTGTGTCTCTAAGAAAAATGGCAGAGAGGCCCCTTGACGTGACATGGACTGTCTCTCCTGTTCTCAAAATGACGGCTGCTTGGTGTGGTTTAAGCTCTTTAGCATTAGCATTTTTTCACACAAAGCTTTTAATTACAAAAAAAATCAGTAAACAAGTTCTCAGATACTTTTTACAGAAAAAAACAACTTTTTACACAAAGACACATGTTTCAACTGTGAATTTTGGAGCTTCAACAAGATGGAGGTTTTTCTCCGAGGTTGGCCTGCTAGCTTAGCTCGTAGCTTAGCTTCTCAGCTTAGCTGCGTTTAACGATACAACAACGTGATTTTGGACGTTTTTAACAGATTTTAAAGAGAAAAGAGAAAAGGAGGGGTCAGTGAAGAACACCAGAGTCGAGTCTTTTGTCATCCAGTGTCTTCAGTAGAAAGCGAGAGACACGAAGAAACGATAAAGCTGATAAATGAAAATGAGGTTGATAATTTTAATTTATCATGTAATTAATTGATTTATTGTTTATCGCGGCAGATAAACAAGCCATGTGACTTACAACAAAAGCTTCTTTTTTTAAATTTTTTAATTTATTATTATTTTTTTTTACAAAAACTATAAAACCATATAAACTATAAGCATCCAGACCCCGCCAATCCCCCTGAGACCTCCACCCACACATGTTGACCATTATCCAGCAATTTATTGCAACGGACCAGACAAGCAAAGTTCTTGTATAACCTCTGACCTGGATTTGTGATCTTGACCTTTGGTGCTGGGGTAATAAAATGTGATTGCAACACTCTGGCTTGTGATGATGCACATGTGCATGAAGATTAAATGTAGTATCTTGAGTTTATGTGAAGTTATGTACGGTACAAGAGATTGTTTACGGCTGTGCGGACAGAGACTGTACCATAAAAACAAAAATCCTCAAACCTGCTGACTTACACACGGAGCTGAGTGTGAGGCTGGTGTTAATGACGTGCACGTCATGAGTGAAAGGTCCAAGTAGGATCGAGTCAACCAGGTAAAAGAGTCAAGGAGGAAACAAGTGAAAGATTCATGCAGAACAGATTTAATAATATCACACTGGACAGGAAACAGAGGGGGCGTGGAGACGTTGTCAGTAACCGTTAACAGCCAGGTGAAGAAACAGGCAGAACCTGAACGGACCAGTTCCACTGCAGGAAGAGTTTCCAGGAACCTTGGTGTGTTTTTCTTTTTGGTTTTTGTAAAGTTAGCCTCTAACGCTCTCTCCTGTTTTCTCTTCAGGAACAAAGTCCAGAGCAAATGACCTGGATGGAAAACGAGTGTCTAAAACAGTCCTGTACCTACTTGTAAAACACTGGTGAACCTTTGGAGCGGCACGTGAACACCTCCCAGCACCGGTCCATTAAGACGTGTGAGTGCAGGAGCTGCAGCAGCCGTCTCTGACACGGTGGAGGGGCGTTACTGACATAACTTACTTAACCGACATCAAAATCTGGAGGAAGCACAATTTTCTCAAACTAAACACTGATAAACTCCTCATTGGTCCAAATCTGTCAAATCCAGAACTGAATTTAAAATCTTACTTCTAACCTACAAAGCTCTCAACAACCTAGCTCCATCTTATATTACAGATATTATTTTTTACATATTTTCTTAACAGAACACATCACTCTCACTCCATCCCCACTCATTCATAATCTTCTCGACTCCACTCTTTCATCGATTCACATGTAAACAGATCCTCCTCATCACGTTCAAAGTCCTCCATGATCTGACCGACCTGCTCCATCACTACACTCCTTCTCGTTCCCTCCGCTCCTCCGCTGCCAACCTTCTGTCTCTCCCCTGTAGGACCAAACTCTGAACCTGGGGAGACAGAGTTTTCTCCATCGCTGCCCCTTCAGCTTTGTGCCTGCTCCCATCTCTCCACTTTTAATAAATAATTTAAAACCGCCTGTTTAAAACTGATTTTAATGTTTAAATTTGCCCTTTTTAAATGTTTTACTGTGTTTTTATATGTTGTGATGCATTGTTGATTTGATATATTTTTAGCTCATGTAAAGCGTCTTTGACTATTTAGAAAAGTGCTATACAAATAAAATGGATTATTAATATTATTTTTAATATTATTATTACTTATGTTCTAGTGCAGCGATTCTGAAAGTCCAGGCACGAGGAGTCAAGCTGGACCCAGCCCACCTCTGTTTTGAAATCAAAAGCATCCATGTGATGCTGTGAAGAGCGATGAAGCTCCTCAAAGACAGAGCGAGCACGAGGAGAGCAGGTGATGTTGAACTGGACTGCTGCAGACCAGCTGGACCATCAGAACTGGGAGAAAATGACACATTTTTCATGAAATCTGAGTGTTTTTGTGACTAGACAGAGTTTTGAGGAGTCCGTTTTTAGCCCGTCTTCATTTGCACGTCTCACAGAACTGTAGTCTAGAACATGCATTGACTGTACTGTTCCATCCTGGATCTAAGCTGCTGACGACTACACAATCTGAACCTCAGGCCGCCACGGTTCAGGGTCACCTGCCTGCATCAGTTCTTCAGGATAGTTGTGACGTCTCGACAGCGTTCAGAGCAGTTCTGAAGCGTACAGCTGGACTGGATGCTGTAAGTGATTCAAGCTGCCTGCAGCCTGATCTGACACTGAGCTGCACTGAAACCAAGTGATGGACTTCTCCTCACCAACACAAATTAAATTCCACATTTCTTTCTCACTTACCTCTTTGTCATAGTTTTCCAGGTGTATTTTATATTCAATTTTACAGTCCGATGGCAGGTCCACGGGCCTCGTCAAGGACCAGCTCATGTTCACGGTGAACAGGTCGATCCAGTTGTAGGACAGTTGGGTCGGTGCTGGGAGGTGACGATCTGTGAAATGAAAACGTGGAAAAAGATCATAAAGTGTTGCGGGTAGATCCAGAGCTCACCTGGCCTCAACTACTTTGACCTGAGCTGTTATAACCGCACCTAATGTTCTGCACCCAACGGACGTCTGGCAGCGGCACAGCGTCCTCTGGTGGAGATCAGCAGTCCTCAACTGTTTTCAAACACATACCACCTCACAAGTACTCTGCTCTTTAATGACCACCTGAAACAAGACGTACGCCTACGTCCCCGTCGCTGAATTGTGAATGTTTGTATGTTTCAAGACGAGAGTTTTTATGGACTAGAACTGAACAGGGAATGTAAGAGAACCTAGATGTTTTTCATGCAAGGTATTGAGTTGAAATATTGGAGCTATGCTGTGAAGCGGAACAGAGGGAGTGTGAAGCAGAATGATGGATCCTGCTGAGGGAGGGAGCAGCTGGAACCACCACCAGGTGCAATGGCGGAGCTGAAGAGTGGCCGATGGTGGCCGTTGCCACCATAAATTAATCTTTGGCCACCCCAGTCCATCCATCCATTATCGTCTAACCGCTTCTTTTGTCAGGTCGCAGGGGTCACTGCGAACATCCCACCGCCTGTGGGATGTTCTGAAGCGACTGCTCGCCGCAGGGCTCAGCACTTCTCTGTAGCTAATGTCAGCGTTTTCGACAATCAAGAGTTTTATTTTACTTTTCACACACTGACACATGTGAATAAGTGATGTGCTGATGAAGCTGCTGAAGTAAATCACATTATTTTATTTAAAAAGAAAATGCTATATCCTTATGATTAAAACTTTTATTTTCCAAATTTCACAACTTCCCACACTAAGGGATGCTGGGTTATACTTAAACACAAAAGGTCTCAAACTTTATTTATTTTTAATTTAAAATATATTTGGTACCAATTTATAATAAGGCTCCCCTTCTAGATAGCTAATAAATAGTTTATAGATGTTATTAATTCCTCTATAAACACTTTATTAATTGTTTATTATGCATTAATTAAGGGTGACAGACAAAACTAACCAGTTTCTAGTCAAATCTGTTCACATATATATAGTTCATCTAGAGTTGTTATATTGAACATTTCAGACTAAGTTACTACCTTGTAACAACAGCATTTGTAAACCTCATTTTTTTAGGATATAAGATTACTTGTAGATACTTATAAGTTATAATACAGTGATAAAGTACAATGCTAAATAAATAGGTGTACAAATTATTATTATTATTGTGCTTACAAAGTAGTCTTAGTCTGAAATGTTTAATAAAACAACTCTAGATGAAATATATATGTGAACAGATTTGTCTCACTATTTGGCAACAAACTGGTCAGTTTTGTCTGTCACCCTTAATTAATGCATAAGAAACAATTATTAAAGTGTTTATAGAGGAATTAATAACATATCTATAAATTACTTAGTATCTAGAAGGGGAATCTTATTGTAAAGTGGTACCATTTATTTTAATCTAGTACGACAGAATAAACAACAAAAGGTGTCAAACGATATAAATTCAGGCACTTTATCCACTTGATTGCTGACATGTGCTGCTGACTATCCATGCTGCTGATCTCTTGCTGCTGATTTATTTCATGTTGCTGTGTTCATTTGTCCTCATCTGCTCACAGACTCATGTTTCTGCTGCTGTTGTTCAGCGTATTGTTTTGTACTATTAGTGTTTAACATATTCTTAGTTTTTTGTATTTCTTAATTCATATCTTAAATCTTATTACAGTTTTTCTTTACAATTTATACTTTTGTTGGATGTAACTGGGACTCTGGGTACACAATTTTGAAACTCTGACTTTGACTTTGAAATGCAGCAGACATTCCTGTCGAACATAAATTTTCAGAAACACTTCAAGGTTCTTTATTGTCATTCACATCACGAGGTGCATGAGGTGGAACAAAATTGTGCACTCCATTACTGTACTGGGCTGAACAATTAATTGCATTTGCAATAATATTGCAATATGATAAAACGAGATCTTCTAATCGCAAAGGCTGTAGTTTGACTGGTCACATGATCTGGTTGCATGACTTGCGAGTGAGCGGAGCGGAGCAAAGCAGGGAGCGGGAGAAGTCAACACTGCGCTTTAACCAGTTGCACAGTGGCGTCAGGCTTGACAGAAGCTGATACATCTGAAAGTTTGGTACCAAAGAGGAGCAGCATGTTTGTTGTTTGGAATTATTTTGGCTATCACAAAGAAGACGCTGCGCAACGACATGTGCCGAACCTGCCTTGCTGCTGTTGCTACCTCTCGAGGCAACACCACAAATCTTTATGAACACTTTTAAAAAACACCACAAAGACATTTACAATACTGTAGTTACATGGCTAGAATGCCAATGACCAGTGCTTAACTTCAAGTAGGCAAAGTAGCAGCCAACAAGGATCATTGACTGAACCGTTCAAAGGTATTACTCCATATGAACATAATTCAAAACTGCACGCATAAATAACTCGAGCATTAACAGAGTTCATAGCCAAAGACATGATGTGCATTAATATAGTGACCAAGCCTGGGTTTACAGTTTTGGTAAACACAATGGATAAGCGGTACAGAAGCCCTTGCGCACACATTTTAGCCAAGTTGCTATCCTGGAGCTATACCAAAAAAAAAAAAAAAATGTAGAAACAGAGATGCAGCGGAGATGAAAACAGTGGAGTTTTTTGCAACTGAAACGGATTTATTGCTTGTGTTCATTGAAAAATACATGAGAAGAAGACATTGAGAAATAATCACATATTAAATCAGAATACTGAGGTAAAAAAAAAAATCGCAATAAGAATATTTTCCTAAATCGTTCAGCCCCAATGTACTGTACATTGAACTCAATTGTGTACTTCCTGGTTCAGCTTAATAATGTTTTTTATTATTATTAATCTAAAATTACTGATACAACAAAAAAAAATTGCTACACTTGTACAAGTAAAATGAAACACAATTAAGTTGAGCTGTGTTTGAATTATTCCCTCATTCACGACATGCTGGCCTTTGGCAGCGCCCCAACATTTTCTACATACAGCCCGGTTCAAGCAGGTACAAAATCTGTACACTACATTGGTCGAAATAGACCATAATGCATTGCAGTTTGAGTCGACACAGCAGGCTAATGCTAATATCTGCAACTCACTGAGATCTTTAGACTCGCTGAAAACACCTTAAAGTGTCCAAACGTCTCTAATATGAAATGTCCCCTCTAGGCCTGTCACAATAAACAATAAATCAATTAATCAGATGATAAATGAAAATGATCAACCTCATTTTCATTATCAGCTTTATCGTTTCTTCGTGTCTCTCTCTTTCTACTGAAGACACTGGATGACAAAAGGCTCAACTCCAGTGCTCTTCACTGACCCTTCCCTTTCCCTTTAAAATCCATTTTAATTGTCCAGAATCACGTTATTGGATCGTTAAAGGCAGCTAAGCTGAGAAGCTAAGCTACGAGCTAAGCTAACAGGCTGACCTCGAGAAAAAATCTGTCTTTTTGAAACTCAAAATTCACAGTTGAAAGCTGTGCTTTTGTGTAAAAAGTTGTTTCTCTCTGCAAAGAGAAGCTGAGAACTTATTTACTGATTTTTTTTTTAATTAAAAGCTTTGTGTGAAAATGCTAAAGAGCTCATACCACACTGAGCGTCCACCATTTTGAGAACTGAAGAGACAGCCAAGTCACGTCAAGTGGCCTCCCTCCCATTTTTCTTAAAGAGACACGCTGCTTGCTCCCTCACTATCCATCTTTCGGTTCAAACAATTATACTGCCATCGAGTGGTCAAAAAGGATACTACAAGCAAAACAAATGAACATTTCTTAAATTTGACAATATTTACTAATTATTTTTTAATTGTAAAAACAATATTATTGTTTATCGCAATAATTTCTGAGACAATAGCACAGCAAAATTTGTTATCGTGACAGGCCTAGATGTATTTAAATAAAAAGTAAAAAAATAAATAAAAAATGAAATGCTTATAGCTGTAATTCAATATACCGTATAAATATCTGACAAAAGGTTCTAAAAAAAAAAAAAAGAGGCTTCAAACTTTGTGAAAACCAAATTTGTGCCATTCTCAAAACGTTTGGCCACAACTGTAGGTGTGAAATACGTTGGACAATCAGCAGAAAATCAGATGTGATTGGAGTTGGTGTCTTAGACCGATCACTGGTCAACCGTTGCTTGGCTGAAACTACCTGTCGAGCTCATAAAGCACTGCTGGTGTCTGTTGTACCTTCTCAGGGCAAAAGTCAGGGTTGGTTTGTCGCACTTTGCCAGGCCGCCCCTTTATGACTGCGTAGCAGAACATAGTGATGACCATGACAAACAGGAAGTAGCTAGTGTGCATCAGGTGAAGGTTGATGAGGGAGCGGTCGTCCTGAGGAAGCAAAAATAGTTTATCATCAATTTAAAACTCAGAACTCCAAAGATCCATGTTTGGTTCACGATGACTTGAGTTACGTCAGTGCTGACAGGCGGATGGGTGGTGCGCACGGTTTGGTAGACGGGGCGCTTGGTTCTGTTGACCCGCTTGTATACAGTAATGGTAGGGAAAACACTGATCTATAGAGTTCAGACCTATGATTTTAGCAGCTCTGTATCACTTTACACGGCTGTTGACCCTGCAAGGTCATCTGCATGTATCAATTATGACGTCTCCCTCTGCTACACCAGTTTGTTGACCTAAAACATTTCATTCATTTTGCTTAAAGCTTAGAGGGGCATGCAGCGATTTTTTTTTTTCAACTCTGCTGCTGCAAAAGTTCATTCCAGCTAACGTTCAGACTTTCTGTTTATCTTCAGATTTTCCTGTAAACAGCACATCTTCTGCTTAGATATAAACATTTGTTCCTGGATGTTTCTTTTAGTGTAATTCAGAAGAAGGCTGTGACTCACATCTGGAACAATGACAGTGAGCTTCGGGTTGAGTGCGTGGTACACCTTGCCAATTGCTCCTTTATAACACCAGAAGGGGTTGTAGTCCTGGCTGTACTTGGTGTCCGAGTCTCGGACCGTCGTGAACAGCTTGTACCAAGACGTGGCGTTGGTGTACGTCTCCGGAACGCAGTGCGGCGGCTGCCTGCAAAACCAAATACACAATCTGTTGACTGGTTCTGTTGCAATCTTCCAAACATAGCAGTCACTGCTGAAAATACATTTTATGAACCTGCTTCTTTTAGCGTTTCAGTTCATCTTATTTAGGGTTTGAAATTTCCCCAAAACTACTGTAGGTTTAAAGACTCTAATTTACTTTATCTAAACAGAAAGTTGGAAAATAAATATGTGACATATCTTCAAAAAAAAAAATAAAAAAAAAAAGTCGGATGAATCCAAAACAAAATAATCCAACCATTACCTTTACCCACTCCTTCCTTTCCAGGGGTCTATACTTTTACTAAGTATTGTTTCTCAAAAGTGCAGTTCACTTTTGGGGCTACAGAAGTCTTTCTACACCGTCCCTGACAATGTACATGTCGAAAAGTGCTACTATATTTTCCACTGTACACGTCACACTGCCCTATAAGTCACATCAATCCAAATATGTCTAAAAGTGAAAAAAAATCCATCAGTACATCAATTCGCTGTATACGTCGCATATATTATGAGTCACCGCTGACAACCCGAAAATGTGGGCAGGTGTTGTACCAAAAATCCATTGGCTGCCAAATGGCAACCGCGGGAGCTTACATGGAAGGACTTTAACAAGAATTTAACAAGATTAACATTTATCCTGATGCATGCTCAATAATCCAGGCAGAAAAATCCAAAAAAAGTTAAGTCTGGTCCTCTGGACGGGCTCAAACACGAGTCTTTTTTTGTTGTTTGAGCCCGTCCAAAGGACCAGACATAGCTTTTTGAAGATTAACACTTAAAAACAATTATATGTTTGCTTGAAAATATAGCAAAGGTGCGTCTCAGTCTAACTTTTCCTTAATAAATGCACTTTGACAGTGAAATCAGCTGTATTTCAAAAGCCGATACCGGAAACATGAACGTGCAGAGGGCGACTCACTGTCCATTTCTTCGAAATTTAACAAGATAATTACAGTTCCTAAAACAGTTATTTGTTTGCTCGACTTTATAGTAAAGGTGTCTCAGTTAAACTTTTCCTTAATAAATGCCCTTCAGTGGTCAAATCAGCTGTCGTCGGTGCGCTGCAGTGAAATGAAGCTGATTTGACGGTTGCTTCAGGCAGACGACGATGGCAGGCTATGGCATGCCAAATGCGTCATTAATAGCCACTTTTACCTATTACATGATGAATGGCATGCCATACTACTCAAGTGCCATCTAGCGTCTGAAAATGGTAGTGTTCAATGTTTTCAGTCAGAATGAATGAAAACGGTCATATCTCAGCTAAAAATTGGTTTTTAAATATGGGGGGGTGGGGGGGGGGTGGACCAATACGTCGCTTCGGCGTATACAGTAAGTCGCAGGGCATGCAAATTACTGTATGCAAAAAACTGACTCATAGGGTGAAAATACGGTGCTTACAATTAGTATAAACCATTTTTAATACCCAATTTACATGCAATGTACCTTAAAATAAATATAAATCTGTTTGCTGGAGCCTTAATCCCACTGCTGACAGCTCTTACGCTGTTTTTCTACTAAAGAGTTCTGGAGCAGGGCTGGTGCTAGAACTGCTTTTTAACCATTAATCCATCTATATTTTTATACGTCTTTGTTTTTTAAATCACAGAGGAGTTGGTGCCATGTCCAGAATTTACTGCTCGAGAGGTGGGAAACACTCAGGACAGGTTGCAAATCTATCACAGGGGCACAGAGGGACAATCAACCATTCAAGTTCTCCCCAACACCCAGACAAAACTGTCAGTTAACCTTAACGTGCACGCAACTTCACTGCTGGGAGTCGTTTCTAACAGGATCCATAAACACCAGCAGCTGTGCTGAACGAGCTGATAGTGGTTGTTCATGGTGCTTCGTACAGGTTTATCAAATCAGCTGAAAACAGAGATTGTGAAAGCAGCTCTGTGCGCCGCTCTGACGCATGACGTGATTAGTAAATAAAAACAAACACAAACTGCAGGGAGATGACACAATGAGCACTGCTAATGCGACGTCCTTTTCATGTGGAAGTTAAATATTTTGTCTTGAAATAAAGAGACGTAAAGGAGAAACATTGTTTTTTTTCTACATGACGCTCACATTTTCACTGGTGGAAACTCTGCAGTGTTTTTGAGGTCCTTCAGCGAGTTTTAACAAGTTAAAAAAATAGAGTAATGACAGTTTTTAGTTTGTTATCCTCATTTTAACAAGTTTCAACAACTAAAGCAAAATGCATACAAGTGCAATGGAATGCACACCCACCCCCACTTTGCAGCTGTTTATCACTTATGAAGCCAAACAGCGCTATCATACGAAGTGTGTGTAAGTCACCTGACGGTCAAATCACGAGATTTGAAGTGCTACCTCGCTGTTGGCCCCTCTGTGGAATGCACAGTTGAAAAAAACTCCAAAGGTTGTCTTTAGGAAAGAGCTTACTGGGACAGAGAAACTGGGATTTTATGTATTTTAAAATAGACAATAGTTGCACCAACACACAGCAGCAGTACAAGTTTAGTTGGTTAGTAGATTTAGAAAAATAAAAAGACCCACAATTAGAGAAAAAAACAACTGACTTGTGCACACATGATAAAATATAATAATAAAAAGTCATACGTAAGGAACTATGTATTTTTTTTTTTTTTTTTTTGGAGCACACCACTAACGTTCATGCAGGCAACATGTCATCAGAACCCAGTGATGGAAACAGTCCAACTCACATTGTGACTGGGAAGATATTGCTGGCTGCTGTGATGGTCATGCAGGTGCTGAACACCACCTGCTCGCAGTGTCCGTGCAGAACGCAGTCGTCTGAGTTCCAGGACACGGGCAGCGTGAATGTGATGTTTATTTCTTCATGGGCTGCTCGGCCTGCACGCCAGAAAACCAGAAGGTAGAGTCAGGACACAACAGAGCAGGAACAAAGCCCAACAGCCTAAACGCTACAATCAGAACGTCAAACTGCTTCTTTCAGTGACTGACAGGCTTTAAAAGTTAATGCGATATTTACTGAACTGGAAAGAAGATTATCATGAACAGGACTGAAGAGTGAAATACATCTTTAGATGGTGATAATAGAAATATTTATTAACAAAGCATAATTGCATCAAGTCAAAAAAAGCCTGACGAAGAGGTGAAATGTATCAAGTCTTCCTTGTGCATGATCCAAGTTAAGTTTTATGTGATAAACTTGCAAAGAGATAAAGAAATTGAAATGCATTTATATGGAACAAAAAACATGTACTATACTGTAAATATAATATCCAATGGTCAGTATACATATGATATTCTGCCAAAGTCTTGTGCAGGTATTCATTCAAAAAATTACTTTAAGTACAAATTATACAGGACAGTAAATGTCTTCTTTTGCTTTTGGCATCAAAATGTGTGTTTAATGCCATCAGCGGCCTCGTGAGCGATACGTTTTCAAACGTCCTGGAAGAAAAACTTCTCTCATCTCTGAGGAGTGTCGTCTTTAATAACACGCCCTGATCCACGCTTATTTTAAACACGTGTGTTCAAACCAAGTGTTGCATAAAATAAGACTGAGATGCAGAGCAGATGACGTAGCACAACGTTAGTGATCTACAAACTGGACTCTTGAAGAATGTAATAAGTGTTTGCACGGGTCAGGAGGACGCCTGCTGAACTTATTTGAGGGTTTCTGATAACGTTTCAGATACAAATGGCATGTTTGTTAAAACTAGAAGAGAAGCTGCTCGTTTTAAAGTCCATTGCAAGCGCAATTGAAAAATTATATGCGTTTTAAACATGGATGCATTTTCTTATTTAAATTATTAACTTTGAATTTTGGAGATTTAAACTACTGACATTTAGATTATTCTGTTTGTTTTTTTTTTTACTTTATGGAGCTCTTCAAAGTTAACAGAGAATATATAAAGCAAAGAGAACATGAAAAGATGCACCTGTTCAGGAATTTGTTGTATATTGAGACACACACGTAAGGACAAACACACAGCGGGCTCTTTAAAAGCTTTAAACCTACAGGGGTCAGTGCTGGGGCCACTTTGGTTTATTATACTGTATATACTGTATAAATAGTCTTCATGTTAATGTGCCTCATGCAAAATTTCATTTTTACGCTGATGATACTGTTTTATATTGTTGTGGTCTCTCACCTAACAATGATTTTAATTGATTACAGTCAGCTTTTAATGTTTTACAGATAAATCTTTATCACCTTGAGCTTGTTTTAAATGCAAATAAATCGAAGGTGATGCTGTGTCCCAATGGAAGATTTGAAAGTAAGGATCTTCCAGTCATTGCTACAGCTGAAGGTATGAAAATTGAAAAAGTATTGCAGTATAAATATTTAGGGTTTTAATAGATGATACTTTGTCTTTACTTCCCACATTCAACAGCTGGTGAAGAAATTGAGATTAAAACTGGGATTTTATTTCAGGATCAGATCCTGTCTATCTTTTGAGGCTGGAAAGCAACTGGTTGATGCTACTTTTATGTCTGTACTGGACTATGGTGATATTTTATACATGCATGCTCCTCTTAAATGTCTTTATTCACTGGATACTGTTTTTCATGGGGTTTTAAGATTTATAACAGGTTTAAAAGGTTTTACACATCACTGCACTTTATACAACTGGGTTGGATGGATGGCACTGGCCACTTGTAGACTCCACCATTGGCATATTTTTTATTTTTAAAGACATATTAGAACTTCTTTCATCATATTTGTTGGCCTTTATAAAGAGAACGTCCACAGGAGGACACTCTCTTCGTTGTGGGAACTTATTTTTACTTACAGTGCCTAAAGTCCAAACTGAACTTGGAAAGAAATATTTTCAGCTTTTTGCTCCATCTTCTTGGAACCAGTTGCAGAAATACATGAACCTAAAGGAGCTGTTGTCACTAAATATTTTTAAGGCTGTTCTCACAGATTTGGAGAAGGAATCCTCTGTAAAGGTTTTTACTGAGGAATCTTTGAATTTATTTATTCATGACTGAGTTAACTTTTAAGTTTTCGTTGTGAATGTTCTGTAACTTCTGTGTGCTGCTGCCAGTCTTGGCCAGGATTCTCTTGCAAAAGAGATTTTTAATCTCGATGGGATTTTCCTGGTGAACTAAAGGTTAAATAAAAATAAAAAATACAGGTGAATTGCAGCAGAGCAGGTTCATGTTGCACAGTGCTGCCACTGCTGGCTCACTAATCATGTATTTCTTAATCTTTTAAGTGTTTTCAGACAAGAGGAATGAACAACATTCATGCTGTTTTACCACACACAGGCCTGAAGTCACAGATACTAGTTAATTTTACACCCCAACCTGACTTTTTAACCTTTTCCTTCAGATAAGAAGCCAAAACAATTGTAAAAATGTGAAAAGGGGCCTACCTGACAGGCCGACTTGCTGTCCCAACACCGTGGCATACAGATGGGTGATGTTGCGAGAGTATCCTCCAAACGGACGCTGAGGGTCCAACGTGAGCGTGATGGAGACGGAGATGTTAATAGGACCCGGGTCCTCCAGCAGGAGGGGAGGCTGGGTGCTGGAGCGAGCCTGACCGCTGGTCACAACTGTGCTCTCCGGAGTGGTGGACTCGTTCAAGCCGTGCTTTATCGTCTCGTTCTCCGACACGCAGAAGTCCAGCTCGTTGTAGCGCAACAAAAAGGTGTTCCAGTCCTGAGAACCAGCAAGAGGGTTTCAAACCAAGGAACAAAAAATATCCAGTTTGATTTAAATTCAACATTCAATGGAAGAACAGCCCACACAAAACTTCCTGTAACATTATTCATCATTTTATTTGTTTACATCCACCAGGAAGCTGACAACCCATCCCAGGTTTTCTCCATTTGCATTAGCTTCCAGATTAAGATTTTTTATTTACTGTATTTATTAATTTAATTAAAAACAAAATAACCATATACAATACAAAACAAACAAACAACAAAACAAAAAAATTATATATATATACTGTGTATATATATATATATATACAGGTAGTCCTCGAGTTACGAACGGGTTCCGGACCTAAGAACCGTTCGTAAATCGAT
>JARVGS010000001.1:3604359-3624839 GCA_031762315.1 Hypsolebias antenori | reverse complement strand
ACAGAGGATGCAGAGGACAGAGTGAGGTGGAGGAGGATGACTCGCTGTGGCGACCCCTGAAGAGGGAACAGCCAAAAGATTACTGAGCAGGATGCTCCTGGCCAAACATCTCATTGAACGTAAATGTGTGTAGTTTGCACAGAGAGCTCACAGTTTTCATCAGGTCTTTATTTCTTGCAAATTCAAAAACTAAACTAAACAAACGAAGTCATAAAACAGGACAACCCAATATGGCTCCATCTGAACAGTGTCTGGTCTTCTGGTTTCATCTAAAAACTAAAGCTTCACCTACTTTAGACAACAAGAGACAAAGTAAGGCAACACAGAGCTAACGAGCTGGAAGCTGTCATTAGAGCAGAGCGGACAACGTTACACAGTAACTATCCTAAAGTAATCACTTCCAAATGTTCAGTCACGACCGAGTTCTTCTGGGGTCTAATCGGATCATTCTGTGAAAGTTGTACCTCCACTTTACAAGAGTTAGAACAAACTAAAGGTGTTTACAATCTAGATCTCTAAAGTTAAGTTAAAAACATTCACGTGTTCAGTTAATCCTGGTGCGACACGTGCTGCTGGACTTCATGTCCTCTGCGCAGCTCCAACGTCAGGACAGACGTGGACCGAGCGTGTCCTCGGGCTGGAAACACCAGTGAAAGGAACAAAAGCGAGTGCTGGTCTTCACAGTATGTCCTCCAGTCTCCTCCCAGTGATGAGCAGGTCTACAGGGACTTGCGCTGGCGCTTCATGAAGGACATGGAGTAGTCCCCGGCCGGCGTGCTTTTCTGCCTCTTCATCTGGACCTGGGACTGAGCGGTGAGCTGCAGCTTGATGGCGCTGGAGTTCACCTTGGCTGCACACAGCAGCTCCTTCATGCCTTTCATCTTCTCGCTCTGAAAGGCCACCACGGGCCCAGCCGGGCAGGGGGACGCCTGCTGCTGGGAGGAGGGGGACGAGGCAGAGTCTGGGCTGGGGGACTTGGGTGTTCCTTCAGAGTCTGTGGCCCGCAGGCCCTGAGAGGAGCGCCGCCGGACGGCTCCGTCTCCCACCTTCTTGGGCTGAGCAGTCGGCGGCAGCTGGGCGGAGGGGGAGGGGGGAGCAGCAGGAGAGGGAGAGCTCTGCTCGTCCAGCTTGGACTCCCTCCTCGGGCCCCGCCTGCGGCCCTCACGGGGGTCCTCGCTCGACTGGTCGTCGTCGTCCTGGCACTCGGGCTCTTTGCTGATGATGGACACTTTCTGGCGCACCTGTGAAGGCAGAGCAGGGTCAGCTGCAGGCTGCACGGCACCAGATCTCACACCTGAGCTCCTCACCTGGGCGTCGAAGCGGCTGAGAGACTGGACCAGGTAGGTGGCCCAGCCAACGTGAAGGACTGGAGTGGGACTCCCCTCCTCCCACTTGCAGATGCCGTCGTAGAAACGGAGCAGGTGGGCAAAGCATTCTGGGTCGTGTAGTGCAGAGAGAGCTGCTCCCTGCTTGGCGTGCTCCTGAAAGAACACGAAGATGTGAGCGAGGAGCTGGTCTGGATCATCCAGTTAAAACATCAAGATGTTTGTTGTTGGACGAGCTCAGCTGGACCAACTTTCATCAAGAATCTGTACAAGTCTCTGTCCCTCAACTTTTACTCATGAGTCCCCTTGGCTCAACGAGGCTAGCCTGTATAAATAAAGGTTGAATGAATTAATTTTGTCTCTTTAAAGCCACAAACTTCAAGCTTTTACTGGAGACAAACAAAATGGAGCAAAACTGTTCAGTGGAAGGAAAGTTTCAGATGTTTTTAAAAAGATTTTACAAACAAGAGTGTTTAGAACGTCCCTACTCTGCAGGTCCAGCTGCAGATCTTTTTGTGCACACCAACATTTTGTCCCATTCCTCTTTGTGCCTCAGCTGCAGCTCAGTCAGATGGACTGTGTCTGTGAGCAGCAGTTCTCAGGTCTTGCTACAGACTCTCAGTCAGATGTAGGTCTGGACTTTGACTGGACCACTCGTAAATGTACGTTGAGTTGACCCATTCCATTGTAGATGTGGCTGAAGGGGACGCTCCGTCTCAGTCTAAGGTCTTCCACAGCCTCTAACAGGTTTTCTTCCAGGAGTGTCCTGTATTCAGCTTCATCCATCTTCCCTCACACCTGGGCCTGTCACGATAACTAATGTCGCTGGGCGATTAACTGTCTCAGAAATTATTGCGATAAACGATATTGTTTGAAATTTGACAATAATCAGTAATTATTGTCAATTTTAAGAAGAAATGTTTATTTTGTGTGTAGTACCTTTTCCGACCACTGGATGGCAGTATGACTGTTTGAACTGAAGGATGGATAGTGAGGGAGCAAGCAGCGTGTCCCTTTAAAAAAATGGGAGGGAGGCCCCTTGATGTGACATAGGTTCTCTCTTTGGTTCTCAAATGGTTTGAGCTCTTTAGCATAGCATTTTTCACACAACACTTTTAATAAAAAAAAAAATCAGTAAACAAGTTCTCAGCTACCTTTTTTTTTTTTAAGAGAAAAACAACTTTTTACACAAAGGCACGTGTTTCAACTGTGAATTTTGGAGCTTCGACAAAACGGAGGTTTTTCTTCGAGGTCGTCCTGTTTCTCAGCTTAGCTGCATTTAATGATCCAAAAACACAAAAGAAAAACAAAGAGGTCAGTGAAGAACACCGGAGATGAGCTTTTTGTCATCCAGTGTCTTCAGTAGAAAGAGAAAGACATGAAGAAAAGATAAAGATGATAAACGAAAATGAGGTTGATCATTTTCATTTATCATGTGATTAATTGATTTAGTATCACGACAGGCCTAACTGTTCAGTTTTTCACTTTAAGCTCCCATCAGCATGTTTCACAGTGAGGATGATGTTCTGGGTGATGTGCGTTGGTTTGGTCTGATCTGAGCAGAGCAGCTTCTTGTGTTTCTCGTCTTTCTTCTACAAAGGACACGTTTGATGTTGTTCTACAACCCAAACCTGTTTTAAAGTGCTTAACAACTTTATTACCGACACCTGCTGTGTTCCTTGGTCTTCATGATACTGTTTTATCACCTATGTTCTGTAACAAAGCTCTGGGGCAGAACATCTGGATTCATGACACACAGCTGGACTGTGACCTCTGAAGGTTGTTCTGAGTTTACTTCTGAACTCTGAAGTTTGTGGCTGTAAGGCGACAAAGTCTGGAAACATTGACATCAGCTTCACCTGACCAGCACATGTCTCACCTTGTCAGCCCCCTCTCCCCCCTCCTCTTCCTCCCCGGGGCTCTCGGCAGCAGCTGTTTCCTTCAGCAGGGTGGGGATCACATCGTTGGCAATGTCGAAGAACTCCTTGTAGATCTCCTCATCCTCTCGGAAATAGTTGTAGCTGCAGAGCAGGTGAGAGGAGGAAGACTTTGATGAAGCACAAGGAGACCGTCTCAACCAGGTGTAAAATTGTGACGTGGGGGTCAGCAGCCTGCAAGGCCCGACTTCGAGAGCACAAGAAACACACAAACGGCACTAAGTGAACCCCCCTGACTAAATCCAGGGCATAAACACACGCTTCCCTGTGATTGTGCACGGAGGGTGAGCTGAAAGTGAAGAACAATGGACGAGCAGGAAAAAGGAAGTTGACAACGCTCTGGGTATTTATAGACACGGCTCACTAGCAGCGTGTTAGCACCCAACAGGAACACTTCCTGGATCAGACAACCACAACACAGCGTGACGCCCCCCCCAACTTTACTGAAACTAGATCAGTTGATTATCTGGAGACAGGTCCAGTACAGCTGTGCTTTACCACCATCTGGTGTTTCCCAGATGAAGCACAACTGAAATCGATCTTCGCTTGAAGGTTGGTCCCTGATGTTTAGAAGCATCCAGCCTAAATGTCTGTCGCTTGCCGTCAGGGCAGAAGGATGACAATGTGTCTAGACCAGGGGTCTGCAACCTGCGGCTCTGGAGCCACATCCGGCTCTTTGACCAAAACTAACATAAAACAGAATTTTATAGGAAGTTATACCCACAACAAAAAAATAACCAGTTTTAGCAGTTTTCCTGTCATTTCCTGTGCAAATAGGTGGATGCTAGTATTGATAGTCAATTATACTTTCTTTAACTTTATGCTTTATTTCTTCAAAGTAGAATACTGCTACTCAATTTCTCCAAAATAAAATAAAATAAAATAATCACATATGCCTGCACATGTTTTAATATAAAGTAAAAAAAAAAATTGGTCGGACTTGCAACCTGGATATGGGCACCAGTGACCCCTGCAACCCAAAGAGGAAGAAGCGAGTAAAATAATGGATGGATGGAGTCTAGGCTTTTCTTTTGTCTCAAAATGTAAAAATACCAATTAATGTTAACAATTGTATGTTTTTAGATTCATAATTTCACGCCTACTGGCCAGAAAAGCCTCCTCTAACAAACTTAAAGTGGCCCATGGGCCACCAGTTGAAAATGACAGTTGTAGCAGGTTTTGCGTCTCTGGACACGTTTCATTTAGTGAACGAAGAGGCAGAGATGGCTCTTTTGATCATAAAGGTTGCAGACCTCTGGTCTAGACTGGTTGTAGTGTTGGCAAATAAAGCTCATAAACCAGTGGATGGGTTTAAAATATGAAACTCTCATAAAGAAATTACTGGACACACATCAACGACTGAATAACCTCTAGACACCTCAAATCAAGATGGCTGCCGCAGCCAACACAAAAATGACAGTTTTTAAGATACTGAGCTGAAAGTTGATACGTTAATAATATACAACGTTAGCAACCAGACTACGTTACATGTTGGTGGTTCCCAACCCTAGTCCTTGAGGAACACCATGCTGCACGTGTTAGTAGTTTCGTATATGAAGAGGTGATTACGTAACAGGCTTTGGAGAACTGGAGGAAGTAATCAAATTCCTGAATCAGGTGTGTTGGAGCAGAGAAACAGCTAAAACATGCAGGATGGTGTCCCTCAAGGAGCAGTGTTGGGAACCAGTTCGCAGATTAGTTTCAAACTGGTATGAAAGTGATATGTCGTGCAACACATCAGTAAAAACAGATTTTCCCAACATGCACCACATTTTTATCCTCTCCATGTACTGACAGAACCTGGTTGCATTGTGCCCGACAGGTTTACTGTGCTAAAAGCGGCGGCGCTGACGTGGTGTCAGTTTGACCCCAGCGAGAGCCTCTCGCAGTGTGAACTCACTCCTGCATGACCTGCGCCGCCTCAGCCCAGGCCTTCAGAGCCTCCTGCACGTTCCTGTGTCTGTAGTGGAAGCCAGCCAGGTACATGTAGGGGTAAATGTGCTCGTTGTTGTAGTGCGTCTGAGCAGAAGCCACAGCCTGCAGAAGACAGAAACAGACGTGGTTGTAGGCGTTACACTGAACACACTGAACGTGACGCCCTTTAATTACCATCAACGTTTCAGCGATGCTGTTTAATAATTAAAAGAACTGGTGACAGATCCAGTTGGGCTTGTTGTTACTTAAACTGTTGTCGAACACGAGCAGTGCCTGTTTTGGACGCCATCTTCACTTCTCCAAATGTAAACAATGGCCTGGGCCTGAAAGCAGCCTAACATGCATGTTTTTGCTCTGAGTTAACTGTTGTCAGGTGTTTTGTTGACTTCTGTACGTCTCACATTACTGCTGTATGTTCAAAATTACATTTACTCAGTACATTTAGTTTATTTAGTTTTTGATCACTGGTAATTTAGTTCCTAGTTTGGCTTTAATTTTTGAACAATGAGAGGAAGCAGACACTTCTATCTCTTCTTCAACTTGTGTTTTTACTAATAACACATAAAGAAGGTGAGAATGTGAAGTTCAAGCATATGACGATCTTTGCTCTAAACACAAATATTACAAGAATCCTTGTGGAAACAGGAGTGAATGATGATTACTGATTGTTGCTTCAGCACCAGTGAAGTACATGATAACAACAAAAAGGGCAAAAGGACATTTCATTGGAACAGGACATACCCTCTCTCTGTTCATCTGTGCATGTTAAATAAAGGTTGAATGAATGAATGACTGTTGTGAGCATGATAACTTGAAAAATACGTGAGGCACCCACTTCCATTTTGGTGTATGGCTACATAAGGTGTACAAAAAGTCACACCATCAAAAATTAGGCTCATAAATATCCCAAGATGGCCGCTGCAAACAGGGATAAGATTTAGGTTTAAGAAGTTTTGTTTAATTTAGTCAGATCCGAATAAAAGCTCCTCAGCTGCAACAATAGTTTTTAACGTCTGTCTGTGGTGGTACATTAGAGGCCTAATGGAAAGGTCATGAAAAGTTTGAGAACCACTGGTCTACGCTGCACTAGGCCTGTCACGATAACTGATGTTGCTGGACGATTAATGGTCTTAGAAATGATTGCGATAAACGATAATACTGTTTGAAATTTGACAATAATTAGTAATTATTGTCAAATTTAAGAAGAAATGTTGGTTATTTTATATGTAGTGTTCCTTTTCTGACCACTGGATGGCAGTATAAGACTGTTTGAACTGAAGGATGGATAGTGAGGTAGCGGGAGGGATGTCCCTGGACGTGACATGGACTGTCTCTCTTCGGTTCTCAAAATGGTGGACGCTCGGTGTGGTTTGAGCTCTTTAGCATTTTTCACACAAATCTTTTAATAAAAATCAGTAAACAAGTTCTCAGCTTCTTTTTGCAGAGAAAAACTACTTTTTACACAAAGGCACAGGTTACAACGGTGAATTTTGGAGCTTCAACAAGACGGAGGTTTTCTTCCCTGAGGTCGACCTGTTAGCTCGTAGCTTAGTTTCTCAGCTTAGCTGCTATTAATGATCAAAAATGAGGTTTTGGATGGTTAAAACAGATTTTAAAGAGTGAAGAGCACTGGAGTTGAGCCTTTTGTCATCCAGTGTCTTCAGTAGAAAGAGACAAGATATGATAAAGCCGATAAATGAAAATGAGGTTGATAATTGTCATTTGTCATGTGATTAACTGATTTACTGTGACAGGCCTAGTTACTACATGAACACCTGTCGCTTATAGACAAGCGCGGCCTAAATATGTATGATTTTTTTCTTTTAAAGTCAGTGGGTGCAGCTTATATTCAGGTGCGCTCAATAGGCCAAACATTACGGTAGAACATTGCTTAGGCGCTCCAACCTTTGTGTAATCACAATGTTTAAAAGGATTTATCTCCAGCAGTGCCAGTGTCTATTACGTCCATGTATTTGGAGACTTAATGGTGTTACAGCGCCACACACAGGCCTGGCATAGTTACGACGATTATAAGTCATTTTCTGTGTGGATGAAAACTATTTTGGAAGCTGTAGTTTTCACTACAAGGATATTATTAGAAACAACAAATAAAAAGACTGTATGACTGATGTTTTTGAAAGACAGTGTTTTGGTGTCCTAACTTTCAACATATGATTGGTAAAGTGGAATTCATTACCTGCTTTGTCATTTTGAACAAGATTCCAGTTACCAAAACCAGCCTTCTTCCTGGTTCCTGCTTTCAGTCCTGTCAGAAACTTGAAGAATGCCTTACCTTGAGATGGATTTGCAGGGGGCTCTCCTTTCCTGGTAGTGGCTCTTGATCCTCGAGGTCTGCTAATGTACCCATTGCCATGGGATATCTGGTGGCAGAAAGAGACGAGTGGAACGTGTGGACCAGGAAACTGCTATCTTTATCGGTGTCACATGTACCTGCCACTCACCTGTCCAGGTCTCCTCGTTCGTACAGCAACCAAAGGAGTTTCTGTATGGTCAAAAACATCAAGCTGTTCAGAGGCTTGAGATCAATTCAAGCGTTTAACAAAGATTAAAGTCATTTAAAATAAAGTCCTAAGCTCAAAGCAGGGTCATTGTTATGATAATTATATTTGTCTATAAAACCCAATGAATCCAGTCAGTTACTTAAGTTACAATCGTGTCTTAATGACCCTTAATTTTCTGCTTTTGAACACAGACAAGACAAAGGTTGTGATTTTTGGACCTGAGCGTCTTACGAATGCATTTTGTAGCCTTTCACTTTGTTTTTTGTAATTACCTCGAGCTGAGAAATACTTCAACACAATACTTTCCAAAGTTGAAACCCTGATTTTAGTTGGTTTTTTTTGTGGCTTTTTATTTGCAGAAACATGACAAAAGGAAGAGAATGAAAATTAAAACTCAGGACATAAGAAAATAAAATAGTGCAGATACTATGTAAAAGTTTATCAGCTGCCAAAAGAGCTTCAATGAGGGGTTTAGCACAAAACAACATTTTTAAACGCTCACTACTCCACCACTGGAGACTGTATTAATGTCCTCTGGAAAGCAGCCTGGACACAGCAGACAACATGGAGCCTCGGCTCGTGCTCATTACTGTGTGAGACTAGATGTAAAAGCGCCACAGCCAACCTGCTGCAGCTGCAGGAGCTCCGAGCTGTCAGTATGCAAATCCAGAGAAGGGTTGATGGCACAGACCATGAAGGCCACCTCCATGTTCCTGTCACACCTCATGTAGGAGCCCTTCAGGTACAGCCAGCTCTGCAGACACACACCAACACAAGCACAGCTCAAAACTTTGTTCACTTTTCAGAAGAAAGGTTTCAGCAGTGTACACCTGAAACCAGATGTTTACATACACTGGATGATGCAATGTTTCACTGTCTGACATGGAATCAGACTAAACCTTTTCCTGCTCTAAGTTAACATTCACTAAATCATTTGTTTATTAAACGTCTGATTAATGAAGGTCAAGTGTTCTGGGTTTCCATCATGTCTTTAGTATTAGTGGGTTCAAACTGTCTGAACTGGGTCAAGTGTTCTGGGTTTCTTCCACAAGTTTCTCTCTGTATGTTTCTGTCATTTGGTCCTGTTCCTCCTGACAGAACTGCTGGACCTGAGTCAGGTTTGTGGGTCTCCTTGTTCACACACCTCATCAGGTTTGTCCACAAATCTTCTGTAGGACTGAGATCAGATCTTTGTGATGTCCGCTTCTAAACTCTGACTTTGTTGTCCTTAAACCACTTTGTAACTAATGTGGCCACATGTTTAGGGTCTTTGTCCATTTGAAGACCCGTTTGTGTCCAAGTCTAACTTCTTGACTGATGTCTTGAGGTTTTGCTTCAATATTTCCACATGATGTTCTCTCCTCATGATGACATATACTTCATGAAGAGCACCAGTTCCTCCTGCAGTAAAACACCCACAGCATGATGCTTTGATGGTAAATCTGCAGCTTTTTTGGGGGGGTGTTGACACATTTTACACCAAAACACATTCATAATAGGAGCACAGGACCCGTCTCCTTACAGAGCAGAATGATGTCAGGACTTTCTCGTGGCTTTAACACTTGTCTACAGTTTAAACTTAAGAAAATGTAATCTTGAAGAACGTAGTAAAAATGTCTAAAATATCTATATATTTTTAATTCAGGCATTTAGAAAATAGAAATAATTTAGGGACTCCCAACTGACCCAAAACAGGAAAGGTTTAGTCTGTTTTAAACATGTGTAAACATCTGGTTTTAACTGTGCGTGTGTGCACTTGGACTGAAGTGAGTTAGGGTGCATGTGAGATGAAGTGGATGCTTCTTTAAATAAAACAATGGTCTTGAGCAGAATATCTATCCAAAGATGCTACATCAGAGAAGAGGTTCATAATCCAAACCTTCAGAGGTGTCGTCCCTTCAACCGCTGCCCTCACATGTGATCAGACGATGAAGATGTGGAGTCTTCAGCAGCAGCAGCTTTAAACTCCACTCAGTGCGCTAAAACTGGGGTTTGCAGAAACGCTCCAACTCTTTCAACCTGTTTGAATCACTCTCTCACCCTTAATCCAATCAGTTGCATGAAATGTTTCTCTCTTCTCTTCAAATTCTCTAAACACCTGTTTTGTTGTTTTGCAGTTTATAGCCTGAGGACAACTGCCTGGATTTACTGGGGGTTGCTTCTTCTACATGCATGGTCTCTGTTGTGTGCACGTTGTTGCTGTGATGGACTAGATGCACTTCATGAGTTCAACTGTTCCAGTTCAGGGGACACAATAAAATAATCTTTACCAGGTTTTAAATATAATCAAATCTACAAAAACACACAATAGATTCTATGATGTCATCGTTGATTGACCAGAACGAAAACGAGAGTGTATAAAACCAAGTCCGACCCATGATCCAGCAGCTTGTAGAACCTTCTTTAGCAGCAATAACTAGAGGATTGACTACCTTAGTCCTTTTCTTTCTGACCCGTTCTGCTGTAGATCAGCTGCTGGGATTGGGATCATGGTCTTGTTGGACCCAGTGTGATCCAAGCAGCAGCTGTTGGACAGATGATGTCCTCGTGTTTGACTCTAGAACCGCTGTTCATCAGAGGAGTTCATGAGCGCAAGGAGCCCAAACCATCAGTCCTCCACCACCATGCTGACAGCTGTCTGAGGTGTGTCTTTTTGCCCTATGCGGTGCAGTGCATTATGGGAAAACAACTCTTCTTTGGTCTCGTGTCCAAATGGCATTGTCCCAGAAACTTGTGGTTTGTTCAGATGAAACTTTACAAACTTAAGTTGTGCTGCCGTGCTGTTGTTTTTAGAAAAACAAGGATTATTTCTGCGACCCTGTCCATCCTTCATCTTTACCCGCTTCTTCCTCGTCGGGTCATTGGTGTCCATATCCAGCAGTCACTGTGTGAGAGGTGGGGGACACCCTGGACAGGTCTCCAGGACAAATGAGACAAACAAACATTCACTCTCTCTCGCTCACCTAGAGACAATTCAGAGTTACCAATCAGTCTAACATGCATGTTTCTGGTCTGTTGGAGGAAACTGGAGTACCCAGAGAAAACCCACACTTGTACGGAGAGAACATGCAAACTCCACCCAGAAAGGTCCCCGGCCGGGATTCGATCCAGCAACCTTCTTGTTGAGAGTCAGCAGCTCTACCCACTGATCCACCTTCTGTAACCCTTTCAAACACAAACATCCTTGTTTAGTCTTTGTCTAACCATCTTGTCGTGACCTTTAACCTGCGACTTGAGGCCTGTAGAGTCTGAGATGGAGCTCATTTCTCTGACCACTGCACAGTCTGACCTATGGGGTAAATTTGGCATCCACTCCTGCGAAGACTGGCAGCAGTTTTAAACAGTTTACATTTGTCAATAACGTACCATACTCCATCTCTGCACAATCTCCATTCAGGAGTTTTTGGCCATTTGACTAGTGTTTGAAGAGCCATACAGATGAATGTATGGGTGCATGCCCACCTTGACAAACACGCCCACAAACCTGACCAATCACACAATACTTCAATTCAGTTAGCTCAGTTTATTTATGTAGCGCCAAATCACAACAAAGTTGTCTCAGGGCACTTTACAGGAACATTCACATACATAGAAAGCCAATTACCTGATGACAAGAAGTACAATGAAAAGAAGTTCAAAAATAAATACCTTTTTCTTGGAGGGGTAGTAAAGTTCTCTATCTAAGGAATCCTGAAAGAGCTGAATGTTTTGATTTATGATTCATTGAAATAGTTTGAAAACTGCGGGACAAGAATTGCGCCAACAAAAGTATGGAATAAAAATGGATCACAATTCATTCAACCTTTATTTAGGCAGGTTAATCTAATTGAGCCTCGAGGACTCATTTACAATAGAGCAGGGGTGTCAACCTCACAAAAGGGGGACAAAATTAAAACTTTTTCAAACTAAGGGGCCAATTTCAGAATCTACATTAACTCAAATCAGATACCCAACCTCTTTTCTTGTTCACAGGTTCCTCAACAAAAGTTTGATTGGTCTCATTTGATGTTCTCTGTAGTGCTTTTGACATCATAATCAAAGATTATTGAAAACATTTTAAGAGATAGAAGGTATTTCACGTCTCAGCTGTCATCTTGGGTCCAGATAAGATGACAACGAGAGTCACATTTGGCCCCAGGGCCTTGAGTTTGACACATATGCAACAGAGTGAATGCTTCATAAGCATTCACAATGATGAATTGTCCTGACCATCAAATTAGAAGGTATTTAAATATAGATCCCCTTTTTATTTTAGGTGTAATAATTCCCTGCATGGTACTGCCTCCTAAAATCATTGCTGGATGCGGTTGTGCATAGAGGAACTTACTTTTCATAGTACCAGCTTCTTCCTCATCCTCATCATCAGAGTTAATGACCATAGTACCGAGCTGTGACTGCATGGTTCCCGTGTCCTCATGTTCAATCATTGTACCGCTAAAGGAACTTGCTAAGGACCCAGCAGCCCGGACGGTTCCGGAGTCACCCGCTCCAGCCCGAACCATCGTCCCCTGGTCCACTTCATCCTCATCCTGAAACGCACAGCAAGGTACATTACTGAGAATACATTTACTCAGGTTAATGTAAGCTTTACTTCCAATTGTATTCTGCAAAAGTTTGATTGAACATATAGTTTAGATTCTAAAATAATTTGTTGACAGTTTAGAGCTGAATCAAACCAGTTTTATCAAGCCCCCTCCTTTAGGAACCACTGATTTAGACCAAGTTTACAATCAAGGTTTTACATTAGCCATAGCTTTAATCGTAAAATACTAAAACACTCGCTCTCAAATCTGTATCAGAAGTAAAAATGTACAAGTCTGTACCGAATTGTCATCTTCTGCGTCCTGCTCTCTTTGTTCTGCCTCCTCTTCTTTCTTCAGTTTTATCTCCATGGCATCTTGGATCAACACTCTTAGGATGGAATTGGGCTTGGCTGATTTGATAAAAGGATGCTGCAGGACAAGGAAAAACACATAATTGCCTCCAAACTTGAAACTGAAGTGCCAAACTGTAATGAAATGCAACTGTAATAAAAATAAATTCATAACTAAGAGAACTGTTAAGACAGACTGCTACTGGGTCATGTAATAATCTAAATGTGTAATCTGATAAGGTTTTGATTTTGAGAACTTGTTTTTTTAACCAAGTCCCACCTGGTTTATGCCTCCACCATTATTATTATGTTACCTGTAACAACTGTGTGGCTGTTGCTCTGTTCTCCGGGTTTTTCACCAAACACTGGCTGACAAAGTCCAGAAAGTTTGACGACCACAGATCTGGGTTTCGAAGCGTTGGGGAAGGGTTGGTGGGAATCATGAAGATCGCCTACAAGAACAAACACATTTAGGTGCATGCAAACCAAAGACTTATGTTTGAGGCACAACAGTGGTTTCAGAATTTTCCCACTTTTTTCTTCTGCCATATAGAAACAATTTTCCTCACCCTCATTGGGTGTATATCAGCGTATGGTGGTTTGCCCTCAGCCATCTCTATCGCCGTTATTCCCAGCGACCAAATGTCAGCGACACAGTTGTAACCGATCTCCTGTATGACCTCTGGAGCCATCCAGAACGGTGTGCCGATGACCGTGTTTCGCTTTGCCATAGTGTCCTAACAAAAGAGAAGCCAAGGGAAACTAGATTTAAAGCAAACTCCCAAAACAGTAAAACCATGCTTAGTTAAAAGGGGGGGGGGGGGTATTTAAGATATTAAAATACATATTTGCATGAAATCCCATTAGGTCAGACATGACATTTGAATGCTTCTTTTGAAAAATGAAAACAATCTAGTCAAGTCAACTTTATTTATAAAGCACATTTAAAACAGCAGCTGTTAGCAAAGTGCTTAACAATAAGATCAATGGAGTAAATTAATGGAAAAAATAAATGCTAGTACTGAAAAGTACCAGTTTTATTCATTCGACCTTTATACAGGTTAATCCCACTGAGCATCAGGGACTCATTTACAAGAGAGACATGGTTTTAACAAAGAACGATGACAACAGTGGACAACAATAGATAGTCATAAAGGATGGGTATAAATTGAGAACAAGTGAAAATAAAATGGTATTTTAAAAAAAATGTAACAAAAAACAGCTAGGTTGTAAGGCGATGTAGAAAACTAAATATGAACTAAACTGAGCCTCTATCGTTTTTCATTTAGCTTAAAAACTGAGCATGCTCAGTGCAGACCTCTTATAAAGCAACATTAAAGACGAGAGGTGTTTTTCAGGTTTTTAGTAAATTATTGTTTTACTGACTTGAAGGATTGCAATAAAGTTTATTAAGAAATTAAAGGGTTTTGATAAAGAGTAAGGCATAAGAAGTAAACGCAAATGTGTTTTTTAATTGATCTTTTGTAATTGTGTACGTTGTAAACTACATTTCTTTAAAATAATTCCACATATATATAACTCAAAGTTAATTTATATGTTTTCCCCATAAAAAAATAATTGAGACTGGACCTAGGCTTGGACCAGATTTTTTATTTGGCCCCCCTTGTGTAACAGAGTTTGGCACCCCCGCTGTATCCTTCTCCTGAGCTGCTCTGTGTTTTTAGTTAGATCATCCATAAATGACAAAGCAGCAGTCAGACAGGCCAAATTAATTCCAGTTTGTACAGTTTGTATTAAAGAAAGAAAAACAAAACATAAAAACAGAACAAAAAATACTAAATCAACTCACACTGTGTGAAACACCAGATAAAAACAGAACAGTTTTTAGCAAAGGTTTAAAAACAGGAAGAGAAGTGGCCTGCCTAATGTTGGGGGGTAGATTGTTCCAGAGTTTGGGGCCCATGACTGAAAAAGCCCGTTCTCCTCTGAGCTTCAGTTTTGTTTTTGGAACAGCCAAAAGCAACAGATCAGATGATCTCAGGGCCCAAGGGGGAACATATGGTTCCAGTAGTTTAGTGAGATAAAGGGGTGCAAGGCCATTTAAAGGTTAGCAGGAGAATTTTACAATAAATAAATTCTGGTACGCACAGGGAGCCAGTGAAGGGAGGACAGAACTGGTAACATGCTCAAACCTAATCTAAACCCAAACAGCGTAAAATCAAGTGTTCTTACTGTGAGCTGTCCAGCAACTCCAAAATCAGCCAGTTTGGCTTGACCTTCTGTGTTCAGCAGGATGTTGCCTGCCTTGATGTCTCTGTGGATCTTCCTCATGAAGTGAAGATACTCCAGACCCTTCAGAGTCGACTGCAGGACGGTGGCAATCTCCTCCTCCGAGAGCTGTAACGTACGAACACACACAACGATCACTGCAGGGAGGTGATCCCAAAGAAATGAAGACACATTTACTAGGTTTTCAAGTTCAAGTAGGTTTATTGTCGTTCTCACCATATGTGGTACATGATGTGGAACTAAACTATGTACTCAGGGTCTCAGTTTCACCCAACAACAGCAAAAATATAAAGTATAAAAAGAAACCGTATACAAGGATCTAAGATATATGCTAATATCTAAGATATACGTTAAACACTAATTACAAAAACAAAACGGTGTTTTGTGGCAAATACATCAAATTTCTTAAACATTTAATTAAATGTCACATTTGGTCTTTTTATATTTCACTTCTTTGGGAGCATAAAACTAAAAATAACTTGGATGCAAGTTATGATCCATTTATTGTTAAATCCATTTCCTACAAATGATTATAGCTACTAGATTAAAGAAGTCAAATTCCTTCAAGTATGTTGCGAGTCTGTCCTCCTTCCTTCGACACCTGATGCAGTCTCCACAAACTACATGTAGGCGAGTGTGCTCGAGTATTACGTTACCGTCTTGTTACGTATTCGGATGATATCAGACACTGATCCTCCGCCACAAAATTCCATGACAATCCACAAGTCACTGTTTTTGAAGTAGCTGCCGTAATACCGCACCACATGGGGACTGAGCAGAGAGACAGAAATGTCAGGCTGCAGGTACGGCTTTAATCCAAGGTTTGAAATTGTTTTATTTAGTCAGTGCGTGAGGTTTCAAAACTACCACTGTGAACATGGATGGTGAGATTTGCAAAGCTGAAAAATCTTTTTTCAAAATGTGTTGAAAAGTACAAAATATATTCTACGTTTAAAAAAAATTACAAATAAATTGCTGTCTAATTACTTTTGTGAAACAATACCGCAAATATTTCAAATATGACAAAGTACTGAAAAAGCTCCACATTAGTAGTAATACTATGACTAACTTATTAAAATATACAATCTTGAACGCACCTGTTACACTGCTGCATGATGGAGATTTCCTTAATGATCTCTTGCAGATCAGACTCTACAGGAACCTGTTTGATGGCAACAATCTCCCCCGTTTCTTTATAATTGGCCTTGAATACACAACCATAAGACCTGCAGACACAAAGAGACCAAGGTTTATGATGTTTTAGCTCTTTATGCTGCCTGTGAATGTCCACTCAATAACTTACTGGTAAAGTTATTCTGCAATGAGTATGCACCAGTATGCAATTACATACATCAGTTTGTTGAGAATTACTCCCAATATTTTTACCTCTAATTTCTTGTGAGCTAAAAAGAGGACAAAAAAATTATTATTTTTAGAATTTCTCTTGCTGAAGGTGTTTAGACAAATTGTGTATTTTTTGTCCAGAACAAAAAAAAAAAGATCAGTTTGGTTACTTTTTATTTTATTTTTGAAAGTATATAAAATATACTTGGTATATGCAGTTAATGGTGTTTTTAACAATATTAATCTGTTCTAGATTAGTCATGTTAGATGTACGTGAGTTTCTTTCAGGTTGTGTAACGTACTTGTGAAGAAATACAGTACAGTCCTGGCAACATGAAGTGCTTGTTAAGTGCTGAAGACACACCAGAATCTTATTTTGCCAAGTTAGTGAGTTTCAACAAAACGTTCACTCAATTTCCAAAGTCTAGAGTAAAGACTGAGTTGATCCAAATAGTTTTAGCACAAGTAATAGCAATTACTAATAGTAATAGTAGTAGTAATAGAAAAAGTTTCCATTCTACCATAAATAGAGGTGTGATAAAAGGCTCACAGGACTCCATCTTTGTGTTTTTGTTATTGTTTCAGGCCTGAGTGTCACACGTTTGAAAAATGAAAGAAAACGATCTTCATAAGTACAAACAGAACACAAAGTATGAACACCAGCGCTGCTAATGATGGATTCATGAGAAAACAAGACACTGAAGACATTTAGATTAACTGGAGGTTAATTTCAGTTGCGCTAGATGTCGAATACATGGCTGACATCAGACACAAGCATGCACACTGTCAATCAGCTGCTGGAAACAGGAAGAGCGTTGAGAAACAGGAAATGAAGAAGCACTGTTTGAGCAGACAGACAACAGAAAGGAGGAGGCCGGTGACGAGCAACGTGGGGGAAACACAGTAAATGAGGCGGAAACACAGACAGACCTTGAGAAGAACAATTAGCAAAGAAAGTATGAAAGAGCGAATAAAAAACTAATTATAGCCGAGACTCAGGCTTTTTAAACACAGATGTAGGAAATGGGGCAGTGTCTCCCGTCAGGACTTTGTGTCACTTGTCGTCTTCCTGAATGACTCACCCTTCACCCAGCTTCTCCAGGACATCAAACACTTCCTCTGGCTGCTTGGTGAGGCTGTCCTCGCTCAACTTCTTCAGCTGCCTGAAATGATAAAACAAAGACAGATGCTGGTGACGGGTTGTTGGAGGCAAACAACTGGTCATAACGTTTAAACCACGACTATCAGAGCAGGACGGAAACTACACGACACGTATAATTTAAATTGCCAAAAGAGCTCCTAGTTTGTCCTTCTCAATCAAAAAATGGACCACTGTTCAAAAACAGTTAATCTAACAAGCCTACTCGTTTTCTTGTGTTTAAATCAATACAAAGACAAGAACAGGAATAAAAGTGTAATTGCTCACAAATGCAAGAGGTATCACATAAAACAACTTTAATCACGTATCTAAATATTGCTGAGTATTTTTTGTTCTAATGAGAAAAATAACTAATAAACCAAATAAATGTTTACACTGTAAAAACACTGTTTAAAATCCTGTTTTCTCCAGACCAGACAAGAAATGTATACATCCATGTTCATTACCCTGTAGAACAGAGCTTAAATAATGTATCTGTCTTAAATAACAAGTCAAGAATGCAAAGCCTTGAACTTTAAAGGCAAATTATTAACTAATGTGCTGTTGCCATGCCATTATTATTTAACCAGTACTCCAGATAGAAATAACATTTACGCTGTGACTAATAAAAAAATGAACACTTTTGCTTCCAAAAAGCCTTTGTAAGTGTTAAAGTCGTGTTGACTTCAGAAATAGTTATTTTGGTTGATAGCCTTTCTGAAACATCAAAATTATAAAACATCTGTGTTTGAAGTCAATAAACTAAAAATAGTTCTCAGTTTACAGATAAAAATAGATGAATAAGTCCCAAATGCAGACTGTGACAAACCAGCCTTAAGAGACTGCAGGCAGGAAATATTGAATCAGGTCTGAGCCAAACTGGGATGCAACGTGTGCGGGTCGGACCACCACCAGTAAAGATCAACTCAATCTCACTATCCTCATCTGTCGCTGCCATGTTTAGTAGCAACTAACAAAGGCTACCTGTTCAAACTATTTAATCTAAATACTTCAGGATTAACTATATATTTAGTGCTTACATTTCACATCTATTCTTACTGGAAATTTAAGAAAATAATGTTTTATTTGTCAACATTTTGGCAGAATTTGAAATTCATACATGCAAAACAGTTCCCAGGATAATCAGTTAGATGAAAAAATGCCTAATTAATTATAGACATAAAAGTGGAATGTCTCCTTTGAAGTGACAAAATTTTCTTTAGGAAAATGCACAACCTAGATAAACAAGATATTTGTTGCATCAGAGTTACAGACATCTAAGTATTAACTTCTAGAGAGATTTCAAAGTTCGTGCTCAATAATCCAGGTATAAAGCCAACAATGTTCAGTCAGGTCATCTGGATGGTTCCTTTTGTTGCTGAGACATTTCATTCTTCATCCAAAGGACTTCATCAGGAAGAAAAGCTTTGCAGAGTGGTGAAGGCTGCACAGAAGATGTTGGAGTCAGTCTCCCCACCACAGACATCTACACCTCCTGATGCATGAAGAAGGCCGCCTGCATCAAGAAGGACCACACTCACCCAGCACACACTTTTTACCCCGCTCCCCTCAGGAAGGAGGTTGAGGAGCATCAAGTGTAGAACCACTAGACTGAGGAGCAGCTTCTACCCTTAGGCTGTTAGACTCATGAATATCTAACCAGAATAATCACAGTGAACTATCACATCATGTTGCTGCTGATCTGTTTCATGTTGCTGCTGATCTGTTTCATGTTGCTGCTGATCTTTTCATGTTGCTGCTGATCTGTTTCAAGTTGCTGTGTTCATTCGTACTCTGCTCACAGAGACTCATGCTCATGCTGCTGTTCGACGTATTGATTTTGTACTACTAGTACATAGAGTATTTTAATTAATGTTTTTCTTAGTTCATATTTTAGATCTTATTACTGTTTTTCTTTGGCATTTTATACTTTTGTTGGATGTAACTGGGACCCTGTGTACATAATTTTGTTCCACCACATGTACCACATGTGGTGCGAATGACAAAGAAAGAAACTTGAATCACTGAATCAGTCCAAGGAGCCACAAACAAACTGAGTCCCACAAGCACCACACTCACATAGTGGAAAAAAGCACTATCTAGAGAGATGATTTTATATGATAGATCTTTTATTCTTAAATTTAGAATCTAATCTAAAGACTGAAATATTTAATGTTTGAACATAGAATGGCTTCTACCGGTAATTTGACTTGAAAATTGCTGGTTTTTATGTTGATCTTTAGCAAACAGGGCACATAGAAGAACTTGAAATGAAAGAACTTGTGCAAAATAAATGTATTTTAAAATAAATGAGCATTTTCATTTAAAAAAATAAATAAATATAATTGTGGTCTACAGTGAGCTGGTTGTAGCAGCTTCATCTTCCCATTGGTGATGTGCAGTCATGACCAACAGCTTTTTTAGTGACCAATACCAGCCAATATATCAATTCTACCTATTAAGTTTGACAAAATAACGGTTTACATTGATTTGTACCTTTCTTCCAAATGTTAGAAGAATAGCTTCTCCGATATTCACTGGACTAATAACCGGTGAGGTTTAAATGCATCACATTCTCTGTTGTGATTTGGATTTTACATTTTACTGCTCGTCTTCCAGCTTCTCTCTTCTGCAGGACTCGCCACAGCGAGTGAACTCGCATAATTATTTAACACTAAATGCTCCTCCTGACACAACCTGGGCTCAAACCAGCAGCCACAGGATTACAAGACTGCAGCACTTAACCACTGAGCTACTGCAGCCCCCATGAGATTGACAACTTTAACCAGTTTCTCTCTTTTTTTAAAGGAAGAGCCAGGAGGATTATTTTTCCTCCTCTGGCTTGGGATCTCCCAGGAGGAGCCTCAGAGTCGGCCTGTCGCAATAAACAATAAATCAATTAATCAATTAATCACATGATAAATAAAAATTATCGACCTCTTTCATTTATCGGCTCTATTGATTCTTTGTGTCTCTCTCTTTCTACTGAAGACACTGGATGACAAAAAGACTCAACTCCGGTGTCTTCACTGACCCCCTCCCTTTCGCGTTTCTCTTTAAAATCTGTTTTAATCGTCCTAAATTACATTTTGGGATAGTTAAAAGCAGCTAAGCTGAGAAGCTAAGCTACGAGCTATGCTAACAGGTGGACCTCAG
>JARVGS010000001.1:3452347-3462380 GCA_031762315.1 Hypsolebias antenori | reverse complement strand
GCAATAACAACTTTTTTTTTTTCTGGCTTCAAAGTTGGCCGTCATGAGAAATCTGTGCTAAATGAAGTACCGTATTTTCCGGCGTATAAGTCGCATCAGTCAAAAAAAAGCATCATGATGAGGAAAAAGCTTAAGTCACTCCGGCGTATAAGTTGCAGGACTGACAAATCTATGCAAAAAAACTGCAACTTATACACCAAAGCGGCTTTGAAATGCTTTTTTTTTCCCTCTTCAAGATGCCTTTTTTTTTTTGGACTGATGCAACTTATACGCCGGAAAATATGGTATTTATCAGTTTTTTTTAAAGCAAAATGAGAAGCGATAAAAATATTTTATATTTTAGGAGCCAGAATTTCACACATATGGTTGAAGGCATAAAAACAAAAAGAACACCAGGAGGGGCGAACCCTTCACAGTCCTCTGCAGACATCACCGAGTCTCACTCTGTGTTTTCTGGTTGTTTATGTAGAAACTTGTCTAACCTGGTAGATGGTAACTTTAGCATCCAGGTCGTTGGCGATGCGAGTCAAGCTGAAGCGGGCCAGGTCCACTGGGTCCTCAGGCAGGTGGTGTGGAACTGGGTAAGGGTTTGCATGCTTGAACTTGGGGAACCAGTACATCAAGCGCTGGTACTTTCTAACAGGGTGGCCCTTGGGTCCAAAGATCTGGATGAGCAGGACCTTGGTCTCAACATTGGGCATCAAACCTAAAGAACGTGACATTTAATCAAACATTTAAATGAGAACATACTGAGGTCCTAACAGTGTCAAACACCCACCGTAGTTCTCCATCTGCTCTAGAACCTCCACCCCACACTCCTGCTGTCTGGGATAATGAAGGAACATCCGCTGAATAAAGTTCTTGGGCACAAAGACCTCTTTAGGAAACACATCCAGCAGCTTGTTGTACACGCTCAGGTCTCGCTCCACCCCAAATTCTGGCATTTTCTTCAGAGCGGCGTAAATGAACTCCACGTGACCCCGCCGCCGGATGTCCCTCTTGATGAAGACATCGATTACTTGGATAAACGTGGCCTTTGTTTTGGACTCTTTGGCAACCTGCTCAAACAAGTCCTCCTGGTGGACCAGAGACTTTGTCTCCTTAGACTCGTTCTGCTTGGTTACACGTGCGGGCACAGGCCAACGCGCTGGAGACGCCGGGCTGCTGTGAAAACGCCTCAACAGCTACAAAAAACAAGACAAATTAAAATATGATGAGTAAACAGGCGAGAAACAGAAACGTTTGGCTGGACAGACGATTAATATCAACAGCATTTAACAAGAACAACGTAAACAAAGTGCTCGCAGCATCACTTTCATGAGGGAAAAGAAAAAAAAAAAAAAACATTTAGTCACAAACAGATGAGACCCTGAGACAAAACCTCTTCCCTGACGTGGACCAGGCTGAAGCACCATAAAATAATACAACCAGAGAAATGCCACTTCCTGTGAAAACACAGTGTGGATGCTCAACCGTTGCTGAATGTTTGGCTGAAACTAGCTGAAAAGGTTTCTTCTCTAATGCACTGTTAACGTGAACTGAAATTGATCAGCTAACATTTACAGGTCTCTCTTGAAAATGAGTTCTCGTGGCTCAATGAGACTACCTGTATAAATAAAGGGTAAATGAAAAAATGACATTTGCTGAAGGCAGAAAAATAAAAGCAGAAAATCAGCTAAAATATGTAGAAAAATCAGAATATTGTATAGGCAGAAGCTGAAAAGATTATAAAAAATATAGAATAATACTGAAATTAGGTAAAATAAAAGTAGCTGGAAAAGCTGAAATGATCAAAAAGAGGCTAAAAGGAAAGAGGGGAAAAAAGTTGAAATTATGCAAAAGAATCACTAAAAGTAAAAAAATAGCAATAACGAAATAGAAGAAAAAAGCTAAAATGAGCTGAAACTACCTAAACAGTAGCTGCAAAAACTAAAATTAGCAGAAGGAAGATGAAATTTGTAAAAAAATAAGCTGAAATGAACAAAGAAGCTAAAGCAGAACAACAGCTGAAATGAGCAGAAGGTTATAAACAGCACAGAGGGTTTGAAGGACGTGAGGAGAGCTCCATTCATTTTCAGTGAGGAAAACATGGCCGACAAAGCTAAACACAGCATTTCAAAAAGTATAAGAATCCTCAGCAGGAATGTCCTGCACGAGCTGAACGTTTTGATTTACGACATGTTGAAATAGAACAAAAACTGCAGAACGAGTTACGTGCTGACAAACGTACAGAAGAAAAATGGGGCTGAATGTGAGAATGATTTAGAAACATTTACAAAATAAAACTTCAAGACAAAGTTCCATCTTACAAAGCTGGTCTATTGTTTAACTGTATTCCATCATGTTGTATTTATGTATTTGTTGTGTCTCACCAGTTTTTCAAGCTTTAAAAAAAAAACTCATTTCCTACGCATGTGGGTACAGTGGGGAATCAAACCTGCAAGTTTCTGCTCCCGAGTCAGCTGCCCTACCACTGCACCACAGCCGCCCCGTGGCTGATAACCACTCACCACCAAAAGCTAAAAAGCGGAGGACAATGTTTCTGTCCATGTCTCTGTGTGTGTATTTGTGTGTTTGTCAGCAAAAATGTTCATGAACCATTGGACATTTTTAATGAAACACACAGAAGAGAGTCATTTACAACTGATTCAAGATGGCCACCAGAGCCAAAAGACAAAAAAATAAATAAAAAAAGACTAAAACTCTGTCAGTTTTACAGATATTGACCCAGAATGTGGTGTGGTAGTAACTCAGACTGATCCCCAACACAAGATCTGACAGGCAACATTTTTGTTGGAATTTTTTGGTCAACTCCATCTGTTAGCAAAATATCTCATGGCTGTCATGTTTCAGTCAGTTTTACAGAAGTTACACTTTGGAATGTTAGTAGCTGAGAGTCATCCCAACACATACTCCAACGGCTCACCTGGTGCTGTGTGTTATACAAGAGACTGGACGAGGGTGAGAGGAGCAGAACCCCAGCAGGTCTGCCGGACTGGGCCAGTAGAACCCCAGCAGGTCTGCCGGACTGGGCCAGCAGCCGCAGGAGACAGCAGGTCTTCATGGTCCAGACTGACAGCTTACAGCTGAGACACAATGTGTACAGTACCAAAAGACATCTTATTAGTAAACAAAGTGAACCGAACAAATAATGACGTCATTCGAGTAAATTACATGAGGAGTAAACATGTAATCGAAATACAAAATTATATAATAAGCTAGTGCTAATTTAATGTTATAGCAACATAAAAAAACAGAGAGAGGATGGGAAAATGTACGTACAGGTGCTTCAGTCTCCTTCAGAACAGAACGCCTCCATATTGGAAAGCCGGCGGATATTCTGGTTCCTACGCACAAATCCTTCCGCCAAAACCACAGAAACATTATCGTGACATACTGCGTTCCGACACCATTCACTTTCCGCTTTATTTTCTTCCCGCGCTTCGTTTAAAAGTTGAATATGTCAATCCAATACTTCGTTTTTGTATTTTTTTATTTATTTATTTATTTATTTATCTATTTATTTATTTATTTATTTATTTATTTATTTATTTATTATAAAAATGCGTGTAGTGAGTGATTCGTGTGATAAATTCGTTGAAAGAAATGAACAGCCTGCAGTACCCGTGAAGACCGCTGGGAGGCGACATACACCGATTAACAGACACATCCGCAATCTCAACTAAACTGCCGCTGACTAAAAGTATAAAAAGTTTCATAGTCAAGTTTTCTGATACATAACATTCAGAGATGTAGTATTTAGACCCACTGAGGCTGGCAGGAGAACTGGTAAATGAGTTTGTGAAAATATATCCAACACAATTTCACCGGAAGTCGTTTTACTATTTATGCGTTTATTTTATTTTTAATGTTTATGGTGCCAGATTGAATCAGAATTATTACGGTGATTCTTTATTTTAACGTTTTTATGTTTTATTGCTGCGGAGTTTAGTTTTTGTTTCGCATTTAATGGAAAATTGCGCTTTATTTACAAAAAAAAAAGAAGAAGTCTGTTTCCGGTGTCCTGTTGTGGTAGTTGTGTCAGCTTGACACAGTTGGTGTGACGCTCCTCTCAGCATGAAAACACTTTGAATCAGACGCTACATCCGAAAAAAGAAACTTTTAAACATCCACTCTTAAAAAGCGGATTATGGATTCCTCTGCAAACAGTTTGGGTGAGTAAAACAACTAAATATGAGCTTTTTTTGTTGTTGTTGTTGGTGTGTCCAGAGGCATAGACTAAACTGTTAAAACTGGCTGAGTTTGAGGGACTGACCATACTCTGAAGAAATAATCTAAAAAACTTGTTTATTTTCTTCTCGGTTAGCATAACTAAAATATAGGGTATAAATATCAATATCTTGTGAATTATTTATAGTGTCAGCTTCATTCGGCTGTAGTTTTAGTGACATATCAACTTTATAAAGTGTATAAAAGTAGAGTTTTTCAGCCGCAGCTGCCGCATTCTTCGGTGTGATTGGGGACAAACAGGCAGCTCTTGTCCCGAGGCTGCTGCAGGGACTTCAACACAGTGTGAACGCGTGGCTCTGGCTTTTTGTTTGCAGAGATGCAACGTGTGCGTGTGGGAACCTGACTGCAGCAGTTGTGCGTAGGTGTGTGGAAGTGTTGCACAGCTGCAGCGTGTGCACGAGCCGCCTCATGTCGTGCACGTGGGCTCGAGTCAGATTTGTTATTTGTTGAGACTGAAGAAAGACTGAAGTTGTTTGAAGTGTGTGAACTCGTAAAGTCTCAGGTGAATTTCCAGGTGGAGCAGATTTGATGTGATCAGAACATTCCTGGTTCTAGAGGTTCTCACGGAAGTGTCTCTGCTGGAGAACAGACCTGCAGATCTGTCACATCTGTTGACTCTGTGTCCAGGCTGAGGGTCACTAATCAGACCAAAGCTGTGCCCCAATAATCAATATTTATTCCTGATTTCAGTAGTTTTCTATAGAAATCTTCTGTGGTGGGGGCATGGTGGCAGCAGGTCCAGGAGGGAATCCCAGAAGGTTCAGTTGTGGACACAAGGGTGTCTGGTTTGGAAACATCCAGGTCTTGTTTCTACTTTTTGCAGTTCTGGTGGCGTTGTGTTCTCGTGTGGACACAACTTTTTGAAAACGGTGACCCTGCAGCTCCAGTAATGACGGACTGGACGCTTGTGTTTGTGCTTCAGGTGCCAGTTTGTCAAACACAGCTAAATTTACTGATGGACAGTAAACTTACCTTTAAAAAAAACTTATTACACCATGCTATATGGGTTTTTGTCACTTTATCGATTTGTCAACAATACAAAAAACAAGTGCTCCAAATTAAACTTCAACAATACACATCAAGTTAAGTTTAAAATGTATAGAAATAATTTAAAACTAGCACTAGTGTGTAAGTAATTGACCCTGACGCCTTTGAATATTCTGAGAAAAACACCGTCTTTCACTGGACGCTGGGCTTGTTAATCATGTCTCTGTTTATTGGAACACCAAGTTAGTTCCTCTTTTCCATCAATCCATAGAAAAGATTTAGGCTGGCGGCGTTGTTACTTAGAGCAGGACTTTTCAACTAAACTGCTCAGGAGCCGGACAGCCAGCAGTTAAAGTCATCATGTAACTAAACCAAGTTTTACAATGATCTGTTGTTACCTTTGAAAGTTGTTTATTTTATTGCATTAAATGAAGTGTGCCTGATTGATGTGCCGCCAGTTGAATAGCCCTGGGTGTTTTCTGTGTTTCCATGTGGATAACTGTGAGACTGTAGGGTTGTGTGTCTAACAAGGTGGTCAGTATAGTTCAGGAGCACCACAGGGGACTGTACTCTCACCATTCCTTTTCACTCTGTACACCTAGGCCTGCCACGATAATCAATAAATCAATCGCATGATAAATGAAAATTATTGACCTCATTTTCATTTATCGGCTTTATCGTTTCTTCATTTCTCTCTCTTTCTACTGAAGACACTGGATGACAAAAGGTTAAACTCCAGTGCTCTTCACTGATCCCTCCATTTCTCTTTTCTCTTTAAAGTCCATTTTAACCATCCAAAATAGCATTAAAAGAAGCTAAGCTACGAGCTAAGCTAACAAGCCAAGCTCAGGGGAAAAAAACCTCTGTCTTGTTGAAGCTCCAAAAATTCACGGTTAAAACCTGTGCGTTTGTGTAAAAAGTTGTTTTTCTCTGCAAAAATAAGCCAAGAACTTGTTTACTGTTTTTTTTTTATTTTTATTTTTTATTAAAAGCTTTGTGTGAAAAATGCTAAAGAGCTCAAACCACACGGAGCGTCCACCATTTTGAGAACTGAAGAGAGACAGTCCATGTCACGTCAAGGGGTCTCCCTCCCATTTTTATTAAAGGGACACACTGCTCGCTCCCTTGCTATCCATCCTTCAGTTCAGTCTTATACTGCCATCTGGTGGTCAAAAAAGGTACTACACTCAAAACAAATTAAACATTTATTCTTATTTGACAATAATTACTAATTATTGTCAAATTTCAAACAATATTATCGTTTATCTCAATAATTTCTGAGACAAATGAGACAACCCAGCAGAATTTGTTATCGTGACAGACCTATAGTATGTACACCCTAGATCTTCGGTACAGAACAGACTCCTTTCATCTTCAGAAATATTCAGATGGCTCTGCTGTGGTCGGATGTATCAGAGATGGACAAGGACCTCTTTGTGACATGGTGAGGAAACAATCATCTCATCTTGAATGTGAACAAAACAAAGGAGATGATTGTCCAAAGAATGATTCTTCATAAAATGAAGAACATTATAGACAACCCTCAGCATCCTCTTCATCAGACTGTCATACAACAACAGAGGCTTCTTCAGATCTGCTGTAGGACAGACCACTACAAGAGATCCTTCCTGCCCACAGCCATCAGCATCTAGAACAACTATTTAATGAAACCAGATGATGAGTCACAACAACATTTAATTTCCCTCTGGGATTAATAAAGTATTTTTGAATTGAATTATTCTAACCAGTCTCACACAACACATTTATAAATGAGCAGTTTATCGTATCGCTAAAGACAAGGTCCTTAGCGGCTAACAAGCTGGCTAATGCTTTACCCATATTCTTCCACAGCTGAGACTGACTGTGTCTTTAGTGATATGATAAACTGCTGATTTATTAATGTCTCTGCCTCTCTCTGCTCCTTTCATAAAGCTCAGCACAGCTAAATAAGCTCGGACATGTGGTTTCTTTTAAGGAAGCAGACTAAAAACAGTCCGAGCTGCTGCAGCTTTACCGGGTTCTGAGTGGAGGCTCACTTTACCGCAGTTCACAAACACACTGACTAACGTGAAGGCACCTTTCTATCTTATCAAGGCACAAAGCTCTTTACAACACAATCTATGTCCTCATTTACGCATTCATACAGCACTCTACTAGATCACTACAAGGAGTAATCAGTACTTTATCACATTCATACACCAATGGGACACATAGCAGAGGTAATGAGGGGTTCAGTGTCTTGCCCAGGGACACTTCAGCATGTGACTGCTGGTGGAATCAAACCCCCAGCTCTCCATTGGAGTAGGATCACTCTAGCCTCTCAGCCACAGCTGGTCTCAGCTGAAGAGGATTATTATTTAATATGTGTAAATAAATGTCTAAATAAATAAAGTAATGTACTGTATAGTACTGCAATAGTTTATTTTGTAGACATTTATTTTGTAGAGTTAGACTCAGAAATATATTTTTGTTATTATTTTATGGAAAGAAAAATATATTGAGATGTATAACGTATTTCACAATTTATCATAAAAATATTGAGTTGTTAATTTTGAGATATTAATTTTGGTCCATATCGCCCAGCCCTAGACCTGAGGAACACTGGCTTTACTGGCTTGGCTTTATTTATTTTATTTTACTTAGATTTGGCCCCTCATGTAGGCCAGCAAACAGTACTGATCTAAAAATCAGCTTTTTCTCTCTGAGATTTGGTTCTACTGCAAACAAAAAAAAAAACAGCCAAATAAATTTATTTCTCCAACAAGTACTTAAATTAGAAATTACGGTGCTGACTTTAATTAAATTTAATTTGATGTGTTCAAAAATAATACATTTTAATATCTTCTATTATTTAAGAAGGTTAGTAATATGAAAGAGTAATGATGTCAGAACTAGATTCATGTTTATATATGCCGAGTCATGGCTTAAATGAATGATTTGTAGACTAAGTGGAGAGCACTGAAGATTAATTTAATTAAAAGGTTATTAGATGAAGCAGCTGCAGCCTAAAACTGGATGTGGAACATTTACTTTTGTCTCTTTGTTTATCAAGTTACATAAGTACAGATTACCCAGAGCCCACAGGGGCAACACAGTCTTAGATTTTAAACTTGAAAATGCAGACAGACAAAGATTATGGTCACAAAATCATAAAACCAATTGATGTTGTTCAGGCCCTGAAAGATGTTTTAATCACTTTAATTATAACAGAAATGGGTCCATCCATCAAAGCCTCAATGTTGTCTTTGTCCTGCAGCTGAGTCACAGAACAAACACTCAGGTCATAAAGACAACACCAGAATCACTCAGAGGACCCACTCACAACCCTGAAGCTGCCCATCAATAACTAGTCACCCCCACTATTACCTGATTCTCCCATGACTCATGTTGCCCCTCCCCGATCCTCTTTAAAATTCTGCTGAAATGTGGGAGGAAGGTAATGGAAAACACACCATCACACACCAAAACACAAGGAGACCCAATCACATGAGAACAGCTTTAAATACAAAGGTAGATAAACTCGGAATGAATTCACATTCAGTCACATATCAGAGAACTTGACAAACAACTGACATGACGCCGTTTGTCAAACTAGTAGGCTTGTCAGCAACTGACCAATCGGTGATCACAATTTGTCCCAAAGTGAAACCCTCCTTACATGCAGGAATTGCACCCCCCTTTTCCCTCTCACAACATTGTCGGAGTTTTGCATGCTTTGCGGACATAGGGGTGTCGGGAAAAATCATCAGGAAAAAAAAGGTTAAACTTAGTCAGTGGGGAACATGAAATGCAGACATGCATTACTCTGAGCGTTTAGAGAATGGAACACAGTTTATTCCATTTCCAAAACCTAAACAAAGTTTGGAAAAACGTAAAAGATGGATAAAGGCCTGCAGCTGACCTCATGAGCAGCTCAATAAAACGATGACAAATGGGAACTACCAAATGTTCATCTGTACGAAGGTAACTGCAAGTAAACCTTCCATTTTTTGTCATATTTACATTGTATTTTTAATAGTTAGATTAATGCTTGAAGCTAGTTATGCTTTGCTTTCTGTGTTTTGTATGTAGATGTGTTGCCACTGCTGGTTGCACAAGTTTAGTCTTTGCTTGTTATGATCAGTTAACAATAGGGGTGCAGAAAAACATTTTTTTTTGAGAGAATCTGTATTCTTAATCCTGGCGATTCTGAATCAATTCTAAATGCCCATAAATCAATTTTAAAATGTGTTTGTTTTAATTTTTTCCGCTCCTGCTCCGGAGCATATTGCATATCGAATTACGTGACCGCTTGGCCACCATAATAATGGGCCATGTAGGCCACCGTACAGCATGCTAGTTAGCCAGCTCTCTTTATCTGAATTGAATCTGCTAGCATGGAAGAGGGGGAAGAGTGCAAATTAACCTGCTCATTCGTCTTTAATAAGTCATGTCAGATCCTACAATGTTCCGGGGGAAGACAGAGAGCACGGTTGTTTGCAAGAAGTGCCAAATAAAATTACGGTACAGTATTTTGGAAATACGCCAAAATGTGTGGAAGATGAAAGCGAAACAGCAGACTAGCGAGCTCTGCAACAAACTTCCAGGCTTCCGCAAAGGCAAAGATAATAATATACATATATATACATATATAATAATATACATATATACATATACATATATATATATATATACATATACATATACATATACATATACATATATATATACATATACATATATATATATACATATACATATATATATACATATACATATATATATACATATACATATATATATACATATACATATA
>JARVGS010000001.1:3210200-3221933 GCA_031762315.1 Hypsolebias antenori | reverse complement strand
ATTGATACAGACCGTCCTCTCAAACTAGTTCTGTATTTTGACTTTGCAAAAATCTCCATTCCTTTCAGGTTGTAACAACTCGTTCTCTTTACAAAATTTACTTGAACATTTGGAGGCAGCAAATTTTTCTGAGCTCTATACATTTTCAACAAAATGTTGTAATTCACCAAATCATAAAACTTAAGCAACATAAGTTGTTAAATAATATATTTGACGGATGGCAGTAATAATTCTCACGGCTCTTTTTGTAAAATAAAAATAGAGTTCGTTAAGGTTTTTCAATTGGTCTCATGTTCAGAGCTGTAATGACACAAACTGTCAGTGCTTTGGATTTGTTACGCTTCAACACAATTTCTCCACCATTAAATGATTGTTTTGACACTTAAACTTGTTGAGGACTTTGGCTTTAACGCTCCATTTCCTTCCCAGTAATGACTCCTGTTGACCTGTACAGCTGTTTGTTGTTGTTGTTGAAAAAGAAAAAAAAAAAGAGGCTAAAATATACCGGTACATGGTTTGTTGGTTCTTCATATAAAAATACAAACTAAAAAGAATTTGCCTATTTTATTACTTGCTTTATCACTCAATCTATCCAGGACACCTTGAGGAAAGTAAATGGTAAAAGGACTGTACTTATACACCTTTCTATCTTATATAGACACTCAACGCTCTTTACAACAATGTGTGTGTCATTTACTCATTCACACAGCATCTACTAGATCTGTACAAAGCTAATTGAACAAATCATTCTAGAGAGACTAATCAGAGCTTTATCACAATCATACACTGATGGGAAACATATCAGCGGCAATGACGGGTTCAGTGCCTTGCCCAGGGACACTTTGGCATGTGACTGCTGGTGGATTCAAACCCCCAACTCTTGCATTGGAGGACGACTGCTCTGACCACTCGGCCACAGTCGCCCTCATCAGTTTGCGATTTTTAGGCCTCTAATTCAAAAACTGAAGATAATAATGACTAACATTAAACTCAACCCAAGAGGGGATTTGGAACTAAATATATGGCTGGCTGAGCAAATGACTTTAAAATTAAAATAAACTATTTTTATATCTTAAGGTTTTAAGAAAACAACAGAATACAGAACGAAACACCCAAAAATTATTTGAACTCTTCTTTTTTTTTTATAAATATACTGGAACACAGTAGTCCCTTGCTACTTTGCGGTTCGTTTTTCGCGGACTCGCTCTTTTGCAGTTTTTCAAAGTAAGACTGGACATGACACACAACTGGTTTACTGATGGCTGAGCCGCACGAGCTGCATGTCAAGACAATAAGATTAGACAGCTGGACTGAAGCTAGCGATTAGGATTTTAAACCATAAGAGTATGAAGTAGTGTTAATGGCTTTAGTCATGTGACCCTCATGAAGACGGGGTGTAAACAGGAAATGACTGCTGGGTTCCTACTTTGTTGCCAAGGTAGAGCCGTGCTGGTTGCCATGCTGCTGGCTGGCGGTGGGGGTGGAGCCTGTTGTTGCCATGGTGGAAGAGGAGCAGAGGGGGGAGGAGGGGGTTGGCTGCTGGGTGGAGGAGGTGGAGGTGGCATCATGCTCATTGGAGGGGGCAGCAGATCTACCAGGGAAGAAAGAAATCTCCATTTCAACAGAGTGGTGAATTTCATTCAACCTTTATTTCTGCAGGTTAGTCTCAGTGAGCCTCGAGGACTCATTCACAACAGAGACCTGATTTAACAAAGAACACACGATGTACACAACAACAACAACAATCACCACCAAATAAAATGAAAATGGAATGAAATAAAAACAACAAACAGTTGTGTGAATAAGTAACAGAAGCTTAAATGCACATTTATTCAAACTTTATAAATGAAAAGGAAACAGAACGAGATTTGAGTGCTGGGTCTTACTCATGGGGTGTCCATGTGGTCCAGGTCCCTGACCCATAGGAGGTGGAGGGGGCTGCATCCAAGGTGGAGGCAGGCCATTAGGGTTAGGGGGCATAGGTGGTCCACCCATGCTGGGCATGGGGGGAGGAAAGTTGTGAGGTCCCCCAGGACCTGTGGGCCCCCCATGCATGCCCTGGAAGCTCCTGTTCTCTGTCGGTGCAGAGCTCATCCAGGGGGGTCGGTTCTGAAACACACAATCAATCAGACGCCAGCTTCTCTCTGTTAATGTGGGCGTTGCAGTGTTTTTAACTAACCGGTGGGGGCTGGCTGCTGCTGGGGACAGAGGTTCGAGGAGCGCCTGCCTGAGTCCCAGAGTGTCCCCCGCCAGATGGAATTGGGGCCTCCCCCAGCTCAGCCATGAGGGACAGATACTCCTTATCCATTCGAGCCTTGTCTTGTGCTGACTGAGGGGGTTCAGCACCTGGGGCTCTCTGGCCAGAGAACGTGCTGCACAACAAGATGGTGAACACTGTTAGAAGATCTGGACTAAGCTACGAAGAGGCAGAACTTCAGGACTCCATCATCACCTGGTGTACTTGCAGTCGGAGGAAATGTGGCCTGCTCCACCACATTTGGTACAGAGGGTGGTGTTGGTGATGCTGCGTGGCTCAGTGTTCTGCCAGGGACGAAGGATCCTGCAGACAGACAGTTCATCTTCAGTGGAGCAGATACTGAACATTGCACAGAGTGCAACAACTGGTGAGTGCAGCACGCTGCAGGAGACCTGGACCCACCTGTTGTCGTCCTCCCTCAAGGTACCGTTGAGTCTGGCCAGTTCCCTCAGCTGCATCTTGCGCAGGTCGTTCTGATCCTCTGGTGTCTCGATGCCCTGCTTCAGGATGTTACGGATCTGTGGACACAGATCCAACTCTCAACACAAACTCACACACTGGAGAAGTGACTGGAAACCAGAGCTGCTCAGATCACAGAAAGACAAGCGGCGGTGCCAACCTGCTCCACAGCTTTCTTGACATTATCCATCGTGTTGGCAGTGACCAGCGCGTGCAGAGGCTCATCTTCGCCCGGCAGCATCTGTCCGTCTTTTCGACCAACCTTCCCTTCTTTCACAGAACCTTTTCCTCGAATCATGATCTTAGCACAGCATTCTTTCTCTATGTTCTTCAACGTATTACCGCTAAAAGACAAAGAATACACACTTCTAAATGTCATGCAGTGTTCCCCCAGATTACTGGGCAGGGTCAGGTTACTTGTTTAAACCAGTACACGTTCAGGAGTCTGTTAAACATGTAAGCAGGCCCTACTTACCGTGGTCCGATTAGCAGCCCAACAAAGTTGATTTCAGGGTATTCATCTTGAGGAATCATAACTTTGTCACTGACTCTGGTGGCTGGAGGCCTGCAGGGCACACACACAGTTAACACTGGTCTCTAGGAGCTCCTCTGACAAAAGAGTCTGTACAACAGGGGCTAAAGCATCATCTAGGTGATGGTCTGGGTGCTCATCTGGTCCATTTGTACTTCAGAAGCTTTGTTCACAACATACCCAAACCTTTTGAGGAGAAAATTATCTGACTGACAAGTCTCTGTAGTCACCATGGACCTGTTTCTTACCCACTGACCAGTTTATACCGTGACCATTGATGTGGTTAGGCCTGGTCTTAAGGGGCCGTAGTGTTTCTGAAGAACCCCAAACGTACACAGATCTATTTAACTCATGCAGAAAACTCTTGTAATCACAGGAGTTAGCCTGGAACCACACGCAGGCTGCAGCTTTAATACACAATAACGAGGTGAGGGCAGGACTTGGCAGAAGAACGAACTGACCATCACCCCTTCTAGTTCCTTTGGATTTATGTTGGAGACTAAAGTTGGCAGCAGACACCAGTGAAGCTCAATAAAAAGTCAATGTGACAAATGTTTGTAACAAGCGGTACACTGAGGTCCCCCATCACAGAGGCATTTGAAAAGTGAATGTTTTTCATTTACAAGATCTAGACTGGAACTGAACAGAGAATCCAAGTAAACCTGAATGTTGTGGTGCAAGGTATTCAAGTGGGTAGAAGATACACTGTGGAGAAGACCAGAGGCAGCACGGAGCGACGAACCCTGGTGAGTGGAGGGAGACATTTGTTCCACCACCAAGTATAATGGTGGAGCCAGGGGTGGTCGATAGTGGCCTTGATCACCACAGATTACTCTTCAGACACCACAGTCATTTGAGCAAAGTGTAAACTAGAAATGCAACAAAGTCCAGTCAGGTCATCTGGACGGTTCGTTTTGTTGCAACGTTTCATCTTTTGGATGAAAGACGAAACGTTTCAACAAAGAAACCCTCCAGATGACCTGACTGGACTTTGTTGCATTTTTTTTTTTTACCTGGATTGCATGAACTTTGATATAAACTAGAAAGCATGGTTTCCTCAAATGATTGTGGTGGCCCGTTTACAAATACTGTATGTCGGCAGCCATCTTGGATTAATAAGAGGCTAACCAGTTTTTGAAAAGGAACCTTCCTTATGTTTTAATGTAGCCACATCTAAATGAGTCAGTACCTCATTTATTTTTCATGTCATCATGCTCACAACATGCATGGATGGACAGACAGAAACAAACGGGGTCATTCCCAATTCCCTCCATTTTTCATGAAGGGACAAAAAAAAATTAGGTTGTGTGTTATTCGGTGTTCTCTTCATTTTGAGGCACTGTCAGCTGACTGTGTGCGTCAGAGTCATACTTGTAGTCTGCAGGAGGCTTGAAGTCGGGGTTGAGGGCAATCATTTCTGTGATAAGGGAGTGACGCTCCTCTTCAATCTTCTTTCGGGTGCGATACTCGCGGGTGTTTAGCCTTTTGCCCTCGCTGTTATAGATGGGCTCTGGAGAGGGAGACCTGAGAGCAGCAGACAAAATACAAGACAGACACCACTGAAACCTTCTCGAAGTGGAGCTTTGCAAACAATAAATCACTCAGGCTACCTAAAGCTGACTAAAAACTGGAAAATAAAAATGTCTAGTTAAAGGGTTAAAGCGTATGTTTAAATATGTATGACAGAAGTGTCAGATTAACTTGGACTCATGGCCAGCACATGAGCTACTTGATGAAGCTACGCAAGAGCTGTGCACTGACACGTAAACAGCAAAGCTGTGTATGAAGGCATTAACCCAAAACATTAGAGGGGCATCAACCACAAGAAACAAACACAACCAAAATTAAATTCAACACACACAGTGCCAGTCAAAAGTTCACGTTCAACAAAACTAATGTGCTGGAGCGTCCAAACGTTTTGACTGGCACTGCATATATATGAATCAGGCCATAAGTACACCTGCATACAGGATGGGTGGCCTATAAGAAAGAACAGTTGGAGGTCAGAAACCAAGGCAGATTTCATAATGCTAAGCAGACGCTGGCTTTGAGAGATCTTGGTGACGACGTGGTGGTAGAGGTCCGTACCTCCCCCTGGATGCTGAAAACCTGCGTTGATGTGTTAAGAAGGCTCTGTGCTTGAAAAATGGTTAGGTTGATGTGGGGTAATTTGGGTTAGAGGAAAGGAATTAAGATTAGATATCCACCTTTTTCTACGCTCTCTCATCAGAGAGCTACTTTTGTAAATGAGGAAACAGGAAAAGTTTCCTTATTAAGCTTCAAACTTCCAACGGTGACCACCTGAAACACCTCCCAAGTTGTTTCGGTTACATTAGAGAGGGAAATGATTCAAGAGTACTCCAGCTGCTCAATTATTTTTTAGGTGATGTAGAAATATCTGAAAAAACTAACAGTGAAGTAAAAGTCAAAGGGGCTTTATCTAGCAGAGGTCAAGTGGACACACTCTTGAGGGCAAGCCCCTTCCTGCAGGAACAGATCCTGAGTTACAAGCTGACCATTTGTTTTCCAAAATATGAGCAACTCTGGCAGTTTTCATTGAGATTTCAAGAGTCCAGAGGGAAAACTGGAACGCAGTCCCCTTCACCCTGGTACAAATGTTTCAAGCCGCATAATTGAAAACCTTCGACAGCCAGCAAAAAAAAAAAAAATAAAATCATTTGTTAGGTCTATGAAAGTGCCTTACTCATCACTGATCTGTTGGGAAATGGGCTACATACCATGAGCTACACCCCCACTACTAAAACAGAGGAAATCAGCATGTAACTAATATTAAGGGAAGGAATGTGGGTATTTTAAATTCATCTAAACTATTTGTGTATAAAAAATGTCCAAATAGTGTCAAAAGTCAATAAAGTATAAAGACAAACCCTGTTTCAAAGGAAAACCTTCAAACACCAGGTTGCATTAAATAAAGCAGAATGCATCAGATAGAAAGCTCAGGAATTAAAACAAATCAAACTAATGAAGTGCAACTACAGTATTTAAGACTGGTGCTCACAACACCCCCTGTCCAAAAATAAAATCACCAAGACCTATTTAGTTGATCGCTGCAGTCCTACAATCTGTTCTAAAAATGACGCGGTCTTTATTTTTCACCCAAGACTGAAACAGTGTTTAGCTGCACTGCTCGAGTGTTTTGGTTTACACTTTCAAGTGGATCTCAGTTGTCCTCTGCTGGGGCAGCCGTCAGGTTCTGGTCCTTTGGGGAAGACCGTGATGTTCGACTGAAAGCTCAAAGGAACTCAAACGTGGACCTAAAGCTCACCATGTTTGGACAATAAAACAAGTTTAGTTCCTGTGAGAACTGATCATTTCTGCCTGTGTTTACTTTTTAGTTGATTGAATTAGTTTATCTGTTTTCTTATCGATTTAAACTGCTTCACTTTTAACAGATGAGGTAAACGTTTATTTCAATACAATTTAAAAACACGTCTCAAGTGTCTTGGGTGGAAAAAATTAATTCAAAGTACTGTATTTCCACAAATAAAGGCCACCGTTTCATCTGAAGTCTTTTAGTGTTACAGATGTGTGAGGAAAGAACATTGACATTATTAATTATTATTATTATTAATTGGTGTTGACAACTGGATGTACTGGTTATTGTTCCTCGTGCATTATTTTAAATGACTTTATGGCTCTCTTTTAGATGCCTGGCTTGAATATTTTCCCAGATGTTTCAGCTACTGTTCTAAGACCCTCCAACCGTTCCCAAACCCAGACTAATTACTGGGATCAGATGCTTTTTTTTTTACGCAGAAGGAACCTGGCATTAGATGGTGTTCTTTACAAAGTTTATGAAAGTCTGCTTATTGTCATCAAATTTATTCAGCCGTTCTGAAACCTGCCATTTGCCCAACAATGTAGCTCTGAAAAATCCTTTAACCAGTACAGGTAGTCCTCGACTTAAGGCGCCCTCAACTTACAGCAACTCGGACTTAAGAACGTAGGTACGGAACCCGTTCGTAAGTTGAGGACTACCTGTATTATAAGATGCTACACGTAGGCCTGTCACGATAAATTTTGCTGGGCGATTGTCTCAGAAATTATTGCGATAAACGATAATATTGTTTGAAATTTGACAATCATTACTAATTCTTGTCAAATTTAAGAAGAAATGTTGATTTTGTCTGTATTATCTTTTTTGACCACTGGATGGCAGTAAAGACTGAAGTGAAGGATGGATAGTGAGGGAGCGAGCAGCGCGTTTAAGAAAAATGGGAGGGAAGCCCCTTGACGTGACACGGGCTGTCTCCTTCCTGTTTTTCAGTTCCAAAATGACGGACGCTCTGTGTGGTTTGAGCTCTTTAGCATAGCATTTGTTACACAAAGCTTAAAAATAATTGTTTTTTTTAAAAATCAGTAAACAAGTTCTCAGCTTCTTTTTGCAGAGAAAAACAATATTAGATGAAGGCACGGGTTTCAAACGTGAATTTTGGAGCTTCGACAAGACGGAGGTTTTATCCCCCAAGGTCAGTCTGTTAGCTTCTCAGCTTAGCTGCTTTAAACGATACAAAAATGTGATTTTGGATGGTTAAAACAGATTTTAGAGAGAAGAGAGAAAGGGAGGGGTCAGTGAAGAACACCAAAGTTGAGCCTTTTGTCATCCAGTGTCTTCAGTAGAAAGACATGAAGATAAAGACGATAAATGAAAACGAGATCAATAATTTTCATTTATCATGCGATTAAATGTTTATTATCGCGACAGGCCTAGCTACATGCATTTAGTTTGTGCCTCATTGTAGAATGTTTTGAAGGATGACTTTACAGATTACTGAGGACCAAATCTCCACTTATAAAAGTTTACGACAGCTTTTAATCTATTTGTGCCATTTATTTAAGGAAATACAGCATATGCAGTAATATGCAAATATTAAAACGCTTGGACATTTTTCTTTACTTTGTCAAATACTTTGTCCTCATACTAACAGAACTACAAATTTTTGCACATCTTTGTATAAAGCCTACCACTAATACCACTAATGGTATATTTTAGTTTAGAAGAAACAGAGTTAACACATTCCAGCTTTATAAATGATAAATATAACCTCTCTAACAATTAGATGAGAACCTGAAATAAGATCTTAAAGAAAATGCTGCTCTACAATGTGACATTCAAACTACAGTATTCAGAATGCAAATGGGAATAGTCTTCCAAATATTCAAGAATGTAGAGAAAGTGTTACTGTTCGAGGGTTTAATCTTTTTCCAACCTGTCCTCAGGGTTAACAGGGATTCCCAGGTCTCCTGTACGCAGTTTACGAGTCAGGTCTTCAATCTGCAGTTGGACTGGAAGAATTCAGGTTAGGAAAGAAAAACAAGGATGGAGAGAAATGTGGTTACCACAACAACATCAGAGAGACAACGCTCTACACTTTAGAGCAAAGTCTCAGTCAGTAAAGACAATTGGTGAAATCTGCTAAATAAAAAGGGAGAGCAAACAAACATCTGATACGACTAGAGCATGAAACCACGTACTCGATATGTGGAATCACATTTTGTACTCAGTAATGATGTACGTGAGGTCATTTAAAGTAGGGTTAAACAAAACAAACCTTTTCTTGGACAATGATTCAGCAAGACAACACGTCAAATGATGAAACCATGACTCCTAAAAATGCCAGCCATAACGTGGACTTTTCAAACAACGCTGTCGTTGCCTTACATCACTTACTAAAGAATTCAGTTTTATGGCGATGGCATTCTGAGGACACATTTTGTCTGTTTGTTTTGAGAACAAAACAGGTGATCAGTCACGTTTTTGCACTCCACAGATCTAACACTGGGGGCTGCTGTGACACAGAAACAAGTCTTGCATTTTGAAGGCGATGAAGAACAAAATAGATCAGTCATTTCATGCACATTATAAAAGCTGTGAAGGAGTATCCCCTTGAACACCGATTTGTCGATCACTGAAACTCTGAGTGACTGAGATGAATACAGAAATTTCATCTTTAACAACTTGTTTTAGGGGATCTACTTAACGTGAAAAATAACTGTGTGTGACAACAGAGTGGGCACAAATGAATGCAAGGAACAACCAATACCAATAACAGGACAGGGTCAATAATGGTGTTAGTTACCGATGACGTGTGTGTTGGTGCAACACTGCTCTGGGAAGGCATGAGAGTGAAACGTGTCGTTTCCACGTCACTGTGGGTTTCAGACCCGGACGTTTTCGATCATAAAGGCAGCTGCTCGCTGAGCTGCAACTGCTGCCAACAGCATCTTAAACAGGGACTAAAGTGTCTCAAAATGTTTGCCGGGGTTTTCAGTTTCCTCATAGTTCAGTCTTGTCATGTGAATTTTGAACACACTCAAAAAATTTGTCCAACAAATTTTTCTCTCAGAATAATTACAGAGTTGTTATTTTTATTAAGTTATTAATCTTTATTTAACCAGACAAATCCCATTGAGATCACAGATCTCTTTTGCAAGGGAGGCCTGGGCCTGAAGGCAGACTAACATGCAGGTTTTGGACATCTGTAGATGGTTTCAGAGAGCAAGAACTGTGTTTTCCACTAATGTACTCTTGAACAGATGAAACCACAAACATGGAGGCGGCTGCCAAGATGAAAGCGACATGGGCAACAATGTGCACAGCCTAAAATGTGTTTTAGCAGGCCATGCACACAAACACAGGACGTTATGTTTACATCAGCTGTATTTACTGCTCACTGGTTACTTTGTCTCAAACACAGAATTAAGTGAGAACGCAAATTAAAATTAGTCTGTTTTTCAAAAACAGTAGCAGTCCAGAGCTTCTGTGCGTCAAAAAACAACTCTATAATTTAAGAAACTAAACTGAGATGGGTTAGAGATCCCTGCGACAACTATGATCATTCTGAGGGAAAGTTTTTTTTTTTTTTTAAACTATCATTTTAAATAAGACTGAGCCTATAGGAGTCATGTGAGGAAATGTTCTGAGACATTTTGGAGACACTCTTTCAAATGTTCACAAACGGGTTGTCATCAGTCACAGCCCAGTGAGACACCAGCTTCACATTAATCTTATTAACATATAAAGCCAATGTTACCTGCATTGGTTTAAAACATTTATTTTATACAAAGCAGGTTTGGGGCAGGTGCTGAATGTTCAGCGAAGTTTGGGAAAAAGCCACAAACACGTATGTTCTTAAATTTATAATTTGTACAAAAGCAATTAGTTGTCTTATTTTACAGTGGACTCTTACCCATAAGAGCAGCATTGCTCCCATTCAGACCAATTGGAGAGAATCCATAACTGTGCTATGTTAGGACATGATGCCACCATGCATGATGACAATGATGATGTGTTGGGAATCAGGCAAAAACGTTTAGGGCTCAGGACTGTTTTCAGCAGACAATGGTGTTTAATCAACTATCACAGACCCCTCTTGTTAATGGCTGCCCAATGGGTGTGCAAACTGGGAGACTACAAAACGCAGCAGAACCACTTAAAAGGAAACAAACAACACCTGACATCAACATGTTATAATTACTGCTTATTAGAAAAGATTGCTTTGTCTCAACAGTTGGAGCAAAGTTAGACATATTCTCTTTAGGCAAAAAGCATAAGAATATGATGAGAAAGCTGGAAATGTTTTTAGCACAAGTTTTAGTTAGTAATGCGTCTTGTATGTGCCTTAAGAAAGCTCTAACTGTTGGGAATTCAGCAAACAGGAAACAATAATACTGGTGCCATGTCAAGAAACTAGAACCTTAAACAGTCAGAACTTTTAAAACATTCAATAAACGGCCTTTACAAATAATTCACAAAGCAATCTTTGCTAAAGACAAATAACATCTATTTACCTATATATGCTCTCTCTTGGTCTCGTGAGAGTCCAGGGGGAATAACGGTGGGCATCCCCGGTATAACAGTCTTCTGATCAGGTGTCTCGCTGCTCCAACGACTCTTTTTCCTGGATTTCTTCAGGCCATAATCTACAAAAACAAATAGGATATACTCCATCCACTGGAACTTGGGAACAATAAGTTAATATTCTCTGGTACTAATATCTAACCAAATGCGAGCGTATGACATGTTCAGTGAAGCGCTATACAACCCCTGATGGTGTATACTGTAGAAAATATTAAACAGTAGAAAACGATTTTTAACGATTAGCATAACATTAAAAAAAAAACATACAGTAGTCCCTCGTTTATCGCGGGGGATCCGTACCCTGAAGACCCACTATAAGTGAAAAACCGTGAAGTAAGAATAGTAGTACAAGTAGTAGTTTAATTTATTTATATAGCTATTAAGGCGTTTTGAACCCTTCCCACACTCTTGCAATGTTCTACACAATGTTTCTAAACTCTAAATAGGCCTGTCACAATAAATTTTGCTGGGTGATTGTCTCAGAAATTATTGCAATAAACTAGGCCTGTCACGATAACAAATTTATCTGGGCGATTAATTGTCTCAGAAGTTATTGCGATAAACGATAATATTGTTTGAAATTTCACAATAATTACAAGTAGT
>JARVGS010000001.1:3123203-3133671 GCA_031762315.1 Hypsolebias antenori | reverse complement strand
GCTTGCTTTTCTAAGACCCGCCTTCCTGTTAGTAATTGGTCAAAACAACGTGAGCTTCAATGTGATTGGATGTAATCGCTGTCCATCAATCAAAGTTAAGTTGAAGCGGACCAGCGGGCTGCCTCCCAGCCGGAAATCCGGCCCCAGCCGGAGCTTTTTAAGCCCTGCAAACAGCACGCAACACAGACGTGTCTCAGACACCACACCTAGGCCTGTCATGATTACAAATTTGCTGGGCGATTAATTGGCTCAGAAATCACTGCGATAAATGATAATATTGTTTGAAATTTGACAATAATTAATTGTCGAATTTTAGAAGAAATGTTAATTTCTTTGGAGTGTAGTACCTTTTTTGACCACGTGATGACAGTATTAGACTGTTTGAACCAAAGGATGGACAGTTGAGCTGTTTCTTTAAGAAAAATGGGGAGGAGAACCCTTGACGTGATATGGCAGATGCTTTGTGATTTGAGCTCTTTAGCATTTTTCACACAAAGCTTAAAAAAATCAGTAAACAAGTTCTCAGCTTCTTTTTGCAATGAAAAAAACAACTTTTTACACAAAGGCACAGGTTTCAAATGTGAATTTTGGCGCTTCGACAAGACAGAGATTGTTTCCCCGAGGTCGGCCTGTTAGCTTAGCTTGTATCTTAGCTTCTCAGCTTAGCTGCTTTTAATGATCCAAAAATGCAATTTTGGACGTTTAAAACAGATTTTAAAGAGAAAAGAGAAAGGGAGGGGTCCGTGAAGAGCACCGGAGTTGAGCCGTGTCTTCAATAGAAAGAGAGACATGAAGAAACGATAAAGCTGGTAAATGAAAATGAAGTTGATAATTTTCATTCATCATGCGATTAATTGATATATTGTTTATCACGACAGGCCTAACTACGCATCCCCACCCAAGCAAGTAGGAAAAACACTGTTAACTGTAAACACAGTTCATCCAGAAATGCTGCTTAAAGCTCTACCAGGCAAAAAAGACTGACGACCCTCCAGAACCTCTGCTGTCTGCTCTGGATCAGAACCATTTCAGATGGACTGAGAGAACTGGAGAACTGTTGTGAGGTCAGACATTTTTTTTCTTCAGATTAACACGTCCTCTGTACTAAAGAAGAGAGGGACCACCATAGCCTGTTATCACTGTACAGTAAAAAAAAAAAAAAAAAAAAGCCTCTCTGATGGTATGGGGGTGCATTAGTGCTGCCATGAGCAGTTTACATTTGGAAAGCCTCCATCAATGCAGAAAATGTGCACACAGTTGTTAAAGTAAGAGATGCCTTCCAGTGGAGAACATGGTGCCGTCCCAACTTCTGCCTGTTGATGCCATCAAATATGAAAAGACCTTATTCATTCCAAAAGGTGGTACAAATTCATAGTTTCAACATTGATGTTTACTGTGCTCCACAGAGACAGTGGACAAATGGGTGTGAGATTTGAAAATCATTGCGTTCCGTTTTTATTTTTATTTTATATGACATCCTAACTTTGTTGGCGTTGTGGTTGTAGGTGACATACAGAAGTGAACGTATGAGAGCAGCTGAATAAAACGACAAGTGTCTACAGTAACTCCTGGGTGTTGTACCTGTGTCTCTGTAACAGTGGTTTCCCCTCAAACTGGGGCGACACCACCAGGACTTTGAAACTGGTTGCACATCTGTTGGGGGAGGTGTCCTCAACGTCCTGAAAAAGAAAGTAAATGAATCAAGATCAATCCTGGGCGGCACAGTGGCTCAGCTGGTAGAGATGATGCCTCTCAGTGAAGAAGGTTTTCTCCAGTTTCCTCCCACAGAACAAAAACATGCATGTTCATCTGACTGGTAACTCTAAATTGTCCCTAGGTGAGAAAGAGAGTGAATAGTTGTTTGCCTCGTTTGTCTATGTGTCCCTGTGATGGACTGGAGACCTGTCCAGGGTGTCCCCCACGTCTCACACAGTGACTGCTGGACATGGACACCAGTGACACCAGTGACCCCCGCGACTCGGAAAAGAAGAAGTGGGTAAAGATGATGGATGATCAATCCTCACATCAGCCGAGATGACGGCAAAAACATCTAGTTCATAGATCTGACACGTTTTTTTTTAGGGGTCAGACTCAGTTTTAGACAAAAATGTCCCCAGTTTCAAAGACACACTGGACACTCCAGATGATTCAAGTGAAAAGTGTTTAAAGCAGGTGAGGATATTCCCAGAAGTGGACGTCTTAATGAGCTGACCCTGAGGTCAAACCATGCAATGCTCCGTCAAATCGCTTGTCAACAGCTGTTCGACACGAGAGCTGGTTGTGTCGTACTTCACATCGTTACCTCAGACTCTATTTCATGCTTAAGCGTCCTTGTCTGGCTAGTGCTCTGAGATGAAAATGAAAGGTTAGGGATTAGGCAAACATCAGCTGACCATCAAACCACAGAGAGTACGAATAATAGTACCCTGGTAGATTGAATCATCAATACTGAGGAAGCTGCCAAAGTGTGTACAAAGTACTCAGGGCAGTATGGGAGAGTAGTGACTAAAACTGCAAAAGTATGAACTGAAGCCGTTAATCTCACTTTGATGACTTCCAGTTGGAAGATTTCTGCTGAGCCTCAGGTATCACTAAAATAAATAAGGAAAAAACAGGAGCGTGTGGTTTAAGTTTTGTAAAGTTAAATCTTAATGAACCTTAAGGCTTCTGGAGAATTTTCTGGATGGATTAGAAAAGACATCAGCACAAACCTCATCATGCTAACTGTCAAGCATGGTGGTGGGAGGATGATGATGATCGTGCAGACATTTAACTCACTCCCAGTCAAAGGTGAAATCATATTTCTGAACAATTCAAACTGAAACTGTGAAGCAGGAGAACTGGGCAGTGATTTGTGACTTACCAAAGACAAAAATCACAAGTTAGTGTTTTAACTCTGGCGTCTTAGTAAAGCCTCTGCTTTTACCACTTAATGTTAACGTTTTTAGTTTCTGCATTTATTGCACTAAATGCTGGAAATAACCAAATAAATGGCATTAAAATTAAAACCGAGTCCTGAAGATGTAGCAGTATTAAAAACCTACCACGTGCACAGCCGCGAGCTCTTTAGTCAGCGTATCCCGGATGTGATCAACTGTCACTGCCATGTCTGCAACAAACAAATACATAAACATCGACTCGTTAAATGTTTAGCTATCCCTTAGCGCATCTGTTAATGTCTAAAATGAGACGCAGACCGACGGCTGTCACCGGAACCCGTTCGGAATTCTAAAAGTTTACGTTTTCAATCACTCAAATTCGACATTTCTTTGTTAATGTTACATTTCTAAAGATTTAAAAAGCTACCTTAAGGTGTTTTGTTTCTGTGCTGCACGTTCACGAATGCCGGGTCGCATTACGTCACGAGGGTCCGGAAAGCTGTCCAATAGAATCGCGGCAATGACAACTCTGACCAATCACAGCGCAAAATGACAACTCTGACCAATCACAGCACAGTAAGGGCCGAAACCGTTTTTTAAATAACGATCCTAATATTAGGAGTTGTTGTGGAAAGCCGAACGAAATAATGCTTGCGATTAGACCAACATAAAATATTTTATTCTTATTATTTTATAAATTAGCGGGCTTACCTTATTTGTTTGATTTATGTAGTACGATTGTTTTAGGTACACAAGGAGAACTAAAGAGTCCTTTGAAATTACTGTTTTTGATCAGGCAGTTTTTTGGCCCACTAAAACCGTAGCCGTCAAACAATATAAATACGCTGTGTGACTGTGGTTACCTAAACTATTTCCAGGTTAGTTTTAAATAACATTTGTGCCAGGATTTTCTTTACTATGGTAGTAGAGGTTGAAAGTTTTTTTGGCGTGTACATGCTGTACTGTACAAACCCAAAATTCAAAGGCCGTATCTACATTGGTTTCACCGTGAACCCGGAGCGGCGGATCGGACAGCACAACGCGGGGAGACACCGAGGGGGAGCCAAGAGGACCAGCGGGAGAGGACCATGGTGACAGCTCCTTGAAGATGATGTGCTGTGTGCCTTCATGCACCGTGTGCTCTGTGAGAAACCATCTGGGTCTAATTTCTGTTCTGCTCTTGTGATGGTCAGGGAGATGGTGCTCATCATTCATGGCTTCCCGTCAGATATTGCTGCCCTGAGGGTAAGTTAGCAGGACTTCTGCTGTATCAAGTGGGTAATTTACAACATGCACAAATAAACCCGTCATAATTGTAGATTTAAAAGCTTTTATTATTTTTACAACAGCAAACATGTTTTGTGATCTGATGCTGCACTAATTTCAAATGACCTTAATTCTTGGCAATAATGAGCCACAGCACTTTGCACATGGAGGATTTCCTCAGTGTTCTGTGTAAAGCCTCTCAGTCTCTGTCTGGTTGCATGGGGCTGATGGTGGTGACATGTTCAGGTCTCTCCAGAAGTGGGGTTTAAGTCAACGCTGTGACAAGACTTCTATAGGACTCTGTGTCCGTCCTGTGTTGCCTTCACTGTCTGCCTCAGATCATCTCACTGTTAGATGTCAAGTAGACTGAGATGGTCTCATGATGCAAGCAGGGTGACAAGCCAGACCTGATCCTGGGTTCATGAACTAGTTGTAAGGCATTCTGTCGGGGGAGCTGCAGGAGGAGTGTGGGATGCCGTTCCCTGTAAAACCAAAGCGAGAGCTGTGTTCACATTCTTGGCCACAAAGTCGAGCTCAGTGCAGTTGGACTCAGCCAGGGCTGTCCTTGTCCTCGATCTTTGTTTGTGGTGTCCATGGACAGGATCTCAAGGTGCAGTTGTGGAGAGGAGGGCGTCTGCTTTGGGAACGTCAGGTCTCGGTTTTTTGGGGATGATGTGATTCTGTTGACATCTTCAGGCCAAGACATTTTAGCGCGAGAGTCAGCTGCTCTTAAGTCTGAGCACATGGTTCTCAACCAGAAACAGGTGAAATGTCTCATTTGGGTCGACGGAGAGATGTTGCCTCAGGTGGAGGAGTTCAAATATCTGGGTGTGATGGTGGGATGGAGTGGGAGATGGATCAATGGACTGGGGCCTTATCGTCAGCAACGCGGGCGTTGCTTTGGTTGGCTGTGGTGAAGAAAGAGTTTAGTTGAAAGGAAACCGTCACCTGTGGTCCTGAGGTTTGGATCATGACCCAAAGAACCAGATCCTGGTTACAAGTGGCTGAAATGAGCTTCTGTTGCACGGTGGAGCCTTAGTGATAGGATGAGGAGCTCCGTGATTGCGGGGAGGGGTCGCAGTAGAGCTGCTGAGCATCAAAAGGAGTCCATTGAAGTGGTTCAGGCGTCTGGTCCCGACGCCTCCCTTTGGTGGTTTTCTGGGTAGTTTAGCGACACATCTGTGATTTATTTAGTTATTTTTATATCAAATGTAACAACTAAAAGAGCATCCTCCTAAAGTTGTGAGCCATAATTTTTTTTTTCCCAGAGCGTGTACTTCGGTGTAAAAGGTAAGAGAAGCTGTAACAAAAGTGAAAATTAGATTGAATTTATTGAATCCAAGTGAGAACAAATAAAACTGGACCAGTATCTACTCAGCATCATCAGCCTTAATGAGTGAGAAGCACGACTGTCCTAACGTTTCTGTTCATGACGGGAAATGGTTTCATTCTGGTGTTTCAGTTTGAGTGGGCGTGGCAGCACCCCCACTCCTCCCGGCGGCTCCCTCACGTCGCCCGGCGCGTCAGGAAGGAGTCGAGCCTGCAGTTCCACTGGCGCGTGGTCTCCAACATGCTGCGGGCGGCGCCGTGGAGCCGGCTGCCGCTGACCGTCCGCTGGCTCAGGCAGGAGTACAGGATGGACTTCGAGCCCAGTCTGCAGCCCCCCCTGCACGTCCCCATCACGTTTGGCAGCGTGAGGGCCAAGAAGAGGCAGCCACTGGCGTCTGTGAGGGACGAGGAGACCTCCAAGTGTTTTCTTTGCAACAGGATGGTTAAAGTAAGATGGGTGCACCACTTCAGCTGTAAACTCACTGTTTCCCCAGTTAAACCAGAGACATGGTTGTTAACAGAAGGTGCAGCAACGATCATGTTGGTCTTGTGTTCAGAATATCTCACGAACTGTTGGAAACATCTGAAGGAAACTTCCAGAAAGTAATCACTGGACTAACTCTTATCGTCAAGAGTTAATGGCAGAGGTTTAAAAACCGATCTTGCCTGACGGACTGGTGTTCTGTGGGTGTGTTGGAGAGGACTCTCCACCACTACCACACCAAATCTGAGCTCAGCTTCTGTTAAACTGGTTGATCTGAAGTCAGCTTTGTGGCAACCATCTTGAAGTTCTACATTGTTCTAGGATTGCACCGCTCAAGGTGGAGCAGCTCTGTTACTTTCATTCTGAGATAATGCTTTGAAAACTAATTCCTCCTTTTTCTGGATGTCAATCTTTTAATTTATTTTGGTGGGGGCGGGGGGGGGGTGATCATTTCCTCTGGGATCAGATGCTGTGCAGCTGGAAGGATTTTTATAGAAAACCTTTTGTAACAACTCTAATGAGACCAGGATGATGAGCTACTACATTTTATTTACCTTTGGGATTAATAAAGTATTTTTAATTGAATAGAATTTGCTTTTGGACATTAATGATGCATAACCATGACAACAAGGTGGTTTTTACAACGGGAGCAGCTGATTAACATCTCAAAGCTCAAATAATACCTCAACTATGAGTTGAAAAGGAGGCACCGTGGATGCATTCCCGTCTACCTGGTGGTGGTGCTCGAGTAACTGACCGCTGAGATCTCGGCGCTCAAGGGAAACCTGGCTCGTGACCACGACAGGATTGGGATCATGCCCCGACACCAGCAGCGAGGAGCTCGGCAGGCTGCTGGGAGGAGTGGCCATCACTCAGGAAAGAGTTCTGCCTTGCATTCAGGTGGTCCTGCTGCCCAGGAAGACCGAGAGCCATACCTCTCTGTAGCCAGATTCTTCTGATCCACTTCCTGCCCACAGCCATCAGCATCTAGAACAACTCTCAACCAGGATGATGAGATACAATTGACTTCTCTTTAGGATTAATAAAGTATTTTTGAATTTGATTGAATTGAATTTGAATCGGGTTTGCTCAGCCAGAGTACAGATGGTGAAATTTATCCAAAGTTTCATGGCATATTTTGCTAACAGACATGTGTGGGCACACAGACACATAGATGTAAACCCATTATTGTCCATTGTTGCCTTTCAGCAGTGAGCAATAATAACCTAAACCATACTTTAGTCCTGAAAATGGGCTCAAACTGGGATTAAGGGACATTTTTCTGTCGCCCTGATGTGACTGATTTGCGCAGGTGCCTTCAGAAACATCTGGACTTTAAACGACATTGGGTCAGTTCTGACACGTGTGTTTACATGTTCTCGCTTCCTCAGGCCTCAGAGGAGCTGAGCTGCTTCCACCCTCTGTGTGGGATGAGCAGCCATCTAGTCTGCCTCGCCATGTACTTCCTCCGGCTGGAGCCGACCCACCTGCTGCCGGTGGAGGGGAAGTGTCCGTCCTGCCACCGCCCGGCGCTGTGGGGGGATCTCATCCGTCACAAACATGGCTGCTTCCAAGACCTTGAGGAGATCACGCCGTCGAGTCCTCAGGTGAGCCGGGCTTCTGGGCGACGTATAAACAGGAAGCTGCTGAGCGTTCAGGTCGACTGACGTGTGTTTATCTGCTGCAGAGCCACTGGGCGGACGAGCTGCAGGCGTGAAGAGGCTCCACTCCAACACACCGCACTCATTACCTGTGACCTTTGTCTTTTATTGTATCAAATATTTGTAGGGCAAAAGTAATTAATTATTTGATAAATTATGTTTTTAATCTGCTTTGTTTTGTATAGTAAGTGTAAAACATGTTAAATTACTATTTATAATAAAAATATATGAATTTTTTGTTTAATTCTTCCTATAATGTGTTTTTAAATGTGGTTCTAGTTTCATGTTTTTATGAAACCACCAAATGTCCATTGACTGGAATGCTTTCTAACAAAATATCATTATCCTTTCTCTATTTTATTTAAATAATCTTTTAGTGGAAAACAAAAGTGAGTCAACTTCAGCACCTGTTTCCAGAAGACGTTCTTGTTCTTCACTAACAAAGTGATCTTTTCATTGTTGTGTCAGTTCACAGCACCAGTGGAGATCACATGAAAAGGTTCCTATAATAAAATTGTAAAAGCTCATGTCTGTTTAATGAGTTTGTGTAAATATGTGTAAATAAATGTACATTAAGGAAGAAAGCCTCAGCAGAAAGCCTCAGCAGGCGGCAAAAAGCTTCAGCCCCTCCCTGGATTACAATCCTAATTCAAATGTTGGCATGTTGTGTAACATCTAAATAAAAACTGCATGTGATCATCTCATGAACTCATATTTTATTCATACTGGAACACAGTAAACATAAGAGATTTAACAAATCGTACAGTTTTTAGGAATAAGATAATTTGGTTCAAATCCCGGCCGGGGGTCTGTCTGTCGGTGGAGTTTGCATGTTCTCTCCGTGCTGCGTGGGTTTTCTCCAGGTACTCCAGTTTCCTCCCACAGACTAAAAACATGCATGCTAATCTGACTGGTGACTCTAAATTGTCTCTAGGTGTGAGTGAGAGAGTGAATGGTTGTTTGTCTCAATGTGTCGCTGATGGACTGGAGACATGTCCAGGGTGTCCCCCGCCTCTCACAGTGACTGCTGGATGTGGGTCCCTGTGACCCAAAAAGGAAGAAGCAGGTTAAGATAATGGATGAATGGATAGATATTTGGACCAGTCTGACCTCAGAGCAGTTCTCAGTCCATCTGAAATGGTTCTGGTCCAGAGCAGACAGCAGAGGTTCTGGATGGTGGTCACGTTCTTCTTTGTCTGATAGAGCTTTAAGCAGCATCTGTGGATGAACTGTATTTACAGACAGTGATCTGTGGAAGAGTTCCTGAGCCCAGAACAGAACCAGACCTGGTTTTAATGTAACATGGGCCAGAACAGAACCAGACTGGCCTTGACCTTTGAACTCAGAGTTTTCTACAGATTCTTTGAATCTGTGATGACATTAAGAATTGCAGATGATGGGACATTCAAAGTCTTCCCAAAATGTTGTTTAGGAACATCATCCTGAAATTGTTTCATAATGTTTAGATGTTTTTTTTTTTTTTTTCAGTCTGGGGAATTTGACCCTTCTTTAGAGGGTTAGGGTTTTTTTTTTGTAACTCTAACTTGTTGCCAATTACCTTAATTAGTTACAACATGCTCCTCCAGCTGTTTATTATTTGCTCCACTAACTTTTGCAACCTTTTGTCGATCCTGTCCCAACATTTTGATGAATGTGGCTGCAAATTACCAAAAAAAATTTTTTTGCAAAAAGAACAACAAAAAAAATCTAAATCTTTCATGTTGCAAACGATGACATGAAAGAAATTATGCGTTTGTAGTATTCTTGTGAGTTTAATAACGTACAATCCATTATCTTTACTCACTTCTTCCTTTTCGGGTTGCGGGGGTCACTGGTGTCCATGTCCAGCAGTCACTGTGCGAGAAGTGAGGGACACCCTGGACAGGTCTCAGTCCATCACAGGGACACATAGAGACAAATGAGACAAACTCACTCTCATACCTACAGACAGTTTAGAGTCGCCAATCAGTCTAGCATGCATGTTTTTGGTCTGTGGGAGGAAACTGGAGTACCCAGAGAAAGCCCACACATGCACGGAGAGAACATGCAAACTCCACCCAGAAGGTTTGAGGAGACATGCTTAAACTACAATTGTTTTCGTCAAGAGCTGTGCAATGTTCATGTCTATAATTTATTTTCTTTGTTTTTACTAAATACACATTTTACAGAAAAATACATGTAGGCTACAGGATGGTATACATGTAACAAGGCTGAAAAAAAACCCCAAGTTAAATCTGACTAAAATACTTTATAACAATGAAAATAGCCAATAACTGTTAGTGCAGTCATCTGTTCACATTATGAATGTTACTGGTTCGTTTAGTTTATAGTTTGTTTGACATATGCAGGTCAACATAAGGTCGACAATGCAATGAAATGTTCAGGACGAGAAGAACCATCTCGACTTGCAAAAATAAAGCAAACACACAAAAAACAAGAAATACCAAAAGCATGCAACAGAAGTACAAAGCAAAGCACCAAGAAGTGAAAAAGAAATACATGTTGAGGCTGTGGATCAGTCCTGTGTGTTCGTCTGGTCAGTCTCCACTCTGCTGGGTGTCTGGATTGTGACCACTGGCTGCAAGACACAATAGAACAAGTGGGTCACAGAGAAACGGTAAATTCAGTTAAAAAATACTTTAGTAATTCCAGAGGTAAATTAAATGTTGTAACTCATCATCCTGGTTTCATTAAAGAGTTGTTCTAGAGGCTGATGGCTGTGGGCAGGAAGGATCTCTTGTAGCGTCAGTCTTGCAGCAGATCTGAAGAAGCCTCTGACTGAAGACTGTTGTTGTATGACAGTCTGATGAAGAGGATGCTGAGGGTTGTCTATAATGTTCTTCATTTGA
>JARVGS010000001.1:2982682-2992892 GCA_031762315.1 Hypsolebias antenori | reverse complement strand
TTGATGCACCCGGTATGGAGGACTTCCTGGACGAGGTGCTGGAGGAGAAGAATTGGTTGGAGCCACTCGTCAATTCCGGCGCTAGCAGTCCCAGTCCTCCACCCACATCTCCCTGCTGCTAAAATAGAACCGGACTCTCTGTACACGACACCTGTGATCCTTGCAGCTGCAGCCCCTGCAGCTGCTCCCACGCCTGCTGCAGTCCCTGTAGTTTCCCCATCTCCTATAGTTTCTGTGCCAACCACACAGTACAAGGATCCCACCCGTTCAGAACACATAGACCTGGATCCAGCCCATTCATCTTCACTCTCACGTTCTGCTCCTCTCTCTCTGCCCAGTCCTGGACCAGAACCACGTTGCCGGCCATGTCGGAGAGGTCAACGACAGAGGTGTCCCAGTGACTCTGTCCCTGAGCCTGCAACCAGCTCAGAACCTGCCTCTGTTACTCCTCAGTCCACGACCGCCGAAGATTTCCTCACTGCTGACCCATCTGCTGAGCTCCTCGACGCCGACCCGTTTGAGCTCCACGCTCCTGGTCCGTCTACGGAGTTCCTCCCTCCTGGTATGCCTCCAGTGTCTCCAGCATCTCCTACGCTTTCTGCGTCTCCTACGTCTCCAGAGGGCTCTACATCTCTTACATCTCTGGAGGGCTCTACATCTCCTACGTCTCCAGAGGGCTCTATGTCTCCAGAAGGTTCTAAGTCTCCTGCGTCTACTACGTCTCCAGTGTCTCCAGCGTCTCCAACTTCTCCAGTCACCTCGGTGTCCTCAGAGGGTCCCTGGTCCACCGACGCCTCGACGTCCACAGAGGGTCCCCGGTCTGCTGACGCCTCAATGTCCACAGAGGGTCCCTGGTCCGCTGACGCCTCAAAGTCCACAGAGGATTCCCGGTTTGCCGATGCCTCGACGTCCACAGGGGGTCCCCGGTCCATCAATGCCTCGACGATCACAGGGGTCCTCGGTCTGCCAACACATCAACTTCACCACATGCAGCCAAGGTGGATCCAGCGCCGCATGCTACAGCTCTTCTGGTCTCGCCGCCTGATCCGGCTCCTCTGGTCTCGCCGCCTGGTCTGGCTCCTTTGGTCTCGCCGCCTGGTCTGGCTCCTCTGGTCTGGCTCTTCTGGGCTCGCCACCTGGTCTGGCTCTTTGGGTCTCGCCGCCTGCGGAACACTTGCCAGTCTCGCTGCCTGCAGAACCCAATTTGCCAGATTCTTTCTCTGACTCCACATCTACCTCTGTTCCCGCCGCTGGTGATCCGGCTGAAGAAGACTCTGCTGCAGCTTCTGGAGTCTCGTTACCACCTGTGATTTCTGAGGTCTCGTCGCCGCTGGCAGCTTCTAAGGTCTCGTCGTCAGCTGCAGCTCTCCAGGTCTCCAGGTCATCAGCTATATGTCTCCAGGTCATCAGCAGCAGCCCTCCAGGTGTCCAGGTTGTCAGCTGCAGCTCCCCAGATCTCCAGGTTGTCAGCTGTGTCTCCCAAGGCCCTTAGCACTGGACGGCCTCCCGGACACCCGCCCCCCCGCTCCGTCCTGATGGTCGACCTCCTGGCCGCCCGCCTGACCCTTCTGGCTTGATGGACGACCTCCCAGCCACCCGCCGGAACAATGACATTTTTGTGTTCCCTATTTGTGTTTTTGTGGTTCCTAGGTTGTGGTTTCGATCAGTTGTTGCCCTCTTGTTCTTCCTTGAGCCCTCCATCCTTACGGTTCCCCCATCCGCTCACCCAAGTGTTCTTGGTGGGGGGGCTTTTTGGGGATGCCAGGGGGCATCCTTGAGAGGGGGAACTGTAAGGATGGCTCCATCTTGTGGTCATCCCTTGTCTGTGCACCCTTGTTTATCTCATCCTTGTCTTGATTGATTTATCCTTGTGTTCCCAGTTGTTTGTAATCACGTCCTGTCTTGTCTGTGTATATAGACCTGTCTGTGAGTCCTGTCCTTTGTCGCCTCATCGTTGGGTCTCCCCTTGATGTCTCCCCTTGATGTCTCCTGTTTTTGCTCCTGTCTCCCGAGTGTGAGTTTTCTGCCCCGTCAGCTCTTTTCTTTCTTATCATATATATTTTTGTATTCCTGGCTCCCTGGGTACTCTTGTCTGCACTATTGGGTTCACTCCTGCCTCCAGAGAAAATCCCTGACAGATTCTTACTTTTCGGGTCATGGTGGTGACTGATGCCCATGTTCAACTATCACTGTGTGAGAGGTGGGGGACACTCTCGACAGGTCTCCAGTCCATCACAGGGACACATAGAGACAAACGAGACAAACAACCATTCACTCTCTCACTCACCTAGTGACAATTTAGAATTACCAATCAGACTAACATGCATGTTTTTGGTCTGTGGGAGGAAAATGGAGTAACTGAAGAAAACCCACGCTGCACAGAGGGAGCATGCAAACTCCACCCAGAAAGGTCCCTGGTCAAGATTTGGACCAGCGACCTTCTTGCTGAGAGGCAGCAGCTCTACCCACTGAGCCGCCACCAGCTTTCAAAAGATACAATGAAACCACTGTCCACTGTGCAGCTTCAAAACTCCAAATTTACTCAGAATAACACAATTTTAGGTCGTTTGCAGCTTCATAAATCATTTTCACATGTTTAGGATTAAACTGGTGGGATTTTTATGGAGTCTTGTGTAGCCAAGTTTTATCTGTATTTAATTTAGTTAATTACATGGTAAATAAAGGTTCTGAACCAAATGAGTCCACCTATGATGTGAAGATCATAAACGGGTAAAAACTGGATCCTGGCTGGATGATAACTGGATCCGGGTCACGTGTTCTATGAATGGTTCCAAAATGGATCCGGGCCAGATGATGTGTTCTATGAATGGATCCAAAACGGATCCGGATTGGATGATGTGTTCAACGAATGGCTTCAAAATGGATCTGAGCTGGATGATATGTTCTTAAACGGATTGAAAACGGATCCGGGTTGGATAATGTGTTCTATGAATGGCTCCAAAATGGATCCGGGCTGGATGTTGTGTTCTTGAATGGATCGAAAACGAATCCGGATTGGATGATGTGTTCTATGAACGGCTCCAAAATGGATCCGGGCTGGATGATACGTTCTTGAATGGATCAAAAACGAATCCGGATTGGATTATGTGTTCTATGAACAGCTCCAAAATGGATCCGAGCCGGATGATGTGTTCTTGAACAGATCAAATACTGTTTCAGGCTGGATGATGTGTTCTATGAATGGATCCGGGCCGTATGGTCTGTTCTATGAACGGATCGAAAACGGATTCAGGCCGGATGATGTGTTCTTGATCGGCTCCAAAATGGATCCGAGCTGGATTATATGTTCTTGAACGGATCCAGAATGGATCCAGGCCGGCTGATGTTTTCTATGAATGGATCCGGGCCAGATGATGTGTTCTATGAACAGATTCAAAATGGATCTGGGCCAGATTACGTGTTCTATGAACAGCTCCAAAACGGATTCGGGCTGGATGATGTGTTCTTGAACGGATCCAAAATGGATCTGAGCCAGATGTGGCACCTAATGAGTGGATCCGGATAGGGTCCGAGCCAAATCTGATCCGGATCTATGATCCTTATCTGTTCTCAATCCTTTCCGGTGTGCAAGTGGACTCTGATCTGGGTCCATGGGTCCATTTTGAGTCTCTTTTCCGGAGCCTATGCTGGATCCGGAATGGCTCCGGTCCGGATTCCATTTGCTATCTGGGAAGCATAATACAAATTGTTACGTCTTGAACAGATTGAAAACGGATCCGGGTTGGATGATGTGTTCTATGAACGGATTCAAAATGGATCTGGGCCGGATTACGTGTTCTATGAACAGCTCCAAAACGGATCCGGGCTGGATGATGTGTTTTTGAACGGATCCAAAAACCTCTGCACCACCACTCCCACGGTTACGTTTGCTCTTATAAACTATTAAATACATTTTAATTCAATTTCAGTCAAACTCTAAAGTCGTGACCTGCAGCAGAACACGTGAGGCCACACTGTTTTTGTCTGTTTGCGTCAAAATATTAAATGGATAACTGGATAAACTTTGAATAGGCTAAACTAGAAGAACATAGTGACAGAGTTTACATCCACCACAAATAAACATTTGGAGTCAGCTCTATTCAAGATGGCTGCCTCAGCCAACCGATCACAGGAAACAAAAGCTGATATAACTCAGTCAGTTTCATTGATATTCATCTAAAGCTTGGTGAGGTAGTAGCTGAGCCTGCTCTCTAAAATATATTCTGAACGCCAACAGTTTGTGCAAGACTAAAAACTGTCAATGAACTATTTGGGGTCAACTGTCTGTTAGCAAAATATCTGAAACAATGGTCAGATATATTTATTTAAACTTAGGAAATAAGCATTGGACATCTACAGCTGATTAACCATATATAGGTGTCCATCCAATTCAAGATGGCTGCCACAGCTAAAGGACCTTAATAATGCAATACTGGCTTAAATCATTTAATTTGACAACTGCTGTCCTAAGATTTAGTTTAGTTCACATCAAACGATTCTGTTTCCACACTTTGTGGAAGATGTCTTAAAATTTTACTAAACTACCAAACTTACCCAAACAAGGTTCACGGTTGTCATTCACATCACATTTCGTACATGAGGTGGAACAAAATTGTGTACTCAGGGTTCCAGTTACACCAAAAATATAAAAAATATGAGTTATAAAAAGGAACAGTACAGAAGGATTTAATATATACACTAACCAGCATTAATGTAAAATAATATAAAACTTGTTTGTCTGTTAGCAAAATATCCCAGGAAGTAAAGCGCTTGGAAAATAATCACTGGACGTCCATCTACAACTGATGAACCTTTGGGGTCAGATGAATTCAAAGTGGCTGCCAGTCAGTTTCACTGACAGCCCAGTTTGGTTTGGTGGTAGCTGAGAGTCATCCACAACACTGACTCTGAGCTCCATCTGGTTCACTTTAGTTCTGGCTCTGGCTTGAAAAGTGGCGGGTGATTCGCACTCCTTCAATAAATGCAAGTTAAATTGATCTAGTGACGTACTGTGTTTATGACTCCTCATGTCCGTCACTGTAATTTTATGTGCTTTTATTTTGAAGTTCCAGACCGGAAGCGCATGACAGCAGTACCGGACATTGACAGTCGGCGGAGTGAAGGGCGGCGGAGAGTTGGAGGACTGGAGAGGACCGGGAGGACTGCTGGGCGACACCGACCGCGACCGGGATGTACAGTAAACACAGGCAGAAACGTGTCCAAGTGTCCCCGGAGGCGCGTGCACGGCTGCTCGCGCTGCTCTGCCTCGTGCTGCTGGACCGAGCCCGCGGAGATCCAGAAGAAGCAGGTAGGAGAAAGTTGTGCCTCGAGCCGCGGACTCCAGCTGCAGAGGACCAGGTCCTGCGGGACAACTTGTAGAAAGTTCAGCACTAAGTTCAGGACCCGGGACGGTTTACTGAGGACAGAACCCGCGGGGACAGAACGTCCCTCTGCTCAGAAGAAGACAAAGAAAGTTCTGAGTTGGGTCAGAACCGGCAGCTCTGATGGTTCCACAGAGTCCTCATCAGACTGTGTGTGAGAACAGAACCGAACCGGCTGCGAGCTGTGTCACAGAGACCACCGAGTCTCCAGAACCGGCTGCGTCCTCTGACACGAGTCCATAAAAGGCAGAAGAGACAGGACACATCCAGAGGAGGCTGCAGACCCGGATCAGGAAGACCAAGAGGGTCCAGCTCCTCAGTCCGCTCAGACACACACAGACAAGTCCAACTGAGGGACAAAACTGTCCAACTGAGGGACAAAACTGTCAACTGAGGGACAGAACTGTCAACTGAGGGACAGAACTGTCAGCTGAGGGACAGAACTGTCCAACTGAGGGACAAAACTGTCAACTGAGGGACAGAACTGTCAACTGAGGGACAGAACTGTCCAACTGAGGGACAGAACTGTCAGCTGAGGGACAAAACTGTCCAACTGAGGGACAAAACTGTCAACTGAGGGACATAACTGTCAGCTGAGGGACAAAACTGTCCAACTGAGGGACAGAACTGTCCAACTGAGGGACATAACTGTCAACTGAAGGACAGAACTGAGGGACAGAACTGTCCAACTGAGGGACTGATTTCAAGGACAGAACTGTCCAACTGAGGGACAGAACTGTCAACTGAAGGACAAAACTGTCCAATTGAGGGACAGAACTGAGGGACAGAACTGTCCAACTGAGGGACTGATTTCAAGGACAGAACCGTCCAACTGAGGGACAGAACTGAGGGACAGAACTGAGGGACAGAACTGAGGGACAGAATGGTCCAACTGGAGCAGAATCAGGTCCAAACAGCATCTGTCAAATCTGCTTTAAATTTTTTTTTTTTTGTTGTTGATGTTTTATGACTGAACCAGATTTATTTAATCCAAATCTGTTGTCCATATAATATAAACACATAAAATGAAAAGAGACAGGTTCAGTGATATGAACTAATGTAACAACAAAACTATAAAAAAGTGGCAGCACGGTGGCTCAGTGGGTAGAGCTGCTGCCTCTCAGAGCGAAAGTCAGAATCAAATCCCGGCTTGGGGCCTTGCTGGGTGGAGTTTGCATGTTGTCTCTGTGCATGTGTGGGTTTTCTCCACTTTCCTCCCACACACCAAGAACATGCATGTTAGACTGACTGTAACTCTAAACTGTCTCCAGGTGAGAGAGAGACTGAATGGTTGTTTGTCTTGTTTGTCTCTGTGTCCCTGTGATGGACTGGAGACCTGTCCAGGGTGTCCCCTGTCTCTCTCACAGTGACTGCTGGACATGGATGGATGGAGCAGTAAAAGTTGTTTTGTTCAGCAGAACATGAAATATTTTATTAGAGTGATTTAAAATGAGCCTGTTCTTTATTTACATCTAAAATATAATTCAGGGTTTTTCATAACAGAAACAAAAAAGTGTTTGATGTAAACCTAACATCACACTCTGTATTATAAATGGTACATTTATACTGTGGACAGCTGTGGCTGAGGGGTTAGAGCAGTCGTCCTCCAATACAAGAGTTGGGGGTTCGATTCCACCAGCAGTCACATGTTGAAGTGTCCCTGGGCAAGACACTGAACCCTCATTGTCTCTGATGTGTCCTATCAGTATATGAATGTGATCTAAATCATTAATTATTCTTTATACTGATCTAGTAGATGCTGTATGAATGTGTACATGAGGCACAGATTGTTGTAAAGAGTTTTGAGTGTCTTGATACGATAGAAAGATTTTATATAAGTACAGTCTTTTACTGTTTATATAAAATATCTGGTAAAACTCTTGGTTTGAATTATTATTATTATGTGATATTTGTGTGTAACCTTGAAGCCAGTGTTCAGTCCAGACATCAACACAACTATTATTATTATTATTATTATTGTTACTGTTGTTGTTGTTGTTGTTGTTGTTGTTGTTGTATGTTTATTTGCACAAAGTGCTGCTGTAATGAGAGGCAACACACCTGCTGGGATCAGGGAGATCATAATGTTTTGAATGTAATAACTAATGTAACAATAACAGAAATGTAAAGTATTAAATATAAAAGTATGCATAAAGTACTATGAATTTTTAAATATCGGACTGGTTTTATGACAGCAGACGCTGCTTTAGAAGTGGGTCCACTTGGACTAGTTATTATTAACCCGTCAGTACAGTCCAGGCAAACTGTACTATTTAAACCGTTACCTTGTTCTTCAGAGTGCAGTACAGTACAGTACTGTACTTTCTGCCATACGTCGCTTTGCCATATACGTCGCATTTATTATGAGTCACCGCTGACCACCCAAAAACGTGGGCCAATGTTGAGCTAAAAATTGATTGACTGCCAAATGGTGGCGGCGGGAGCATGCACAGGAGGACTTTAACAAGATTAACACTTACAAACAATAGTGAATGTGTTTCTCAGTTTAACGTTTGTTTAATAAATGCACATTAAAGGTTAAATCAGCTGGATTTGTTCAGGGCAATGTGCCGAAATGCAGCTGATTTGACGTTTGCTCCAGGAGTCCTGGAGCGAGACGAAGATGGCTCTGTATGTTAAGCCAAGTGTCTCATTAATAACCATTTTTACCTATTAATGAGACACTAGGTTAGCCATATGACTCGAGTGCCCTCTAGTGGCTGAAAATGGTAGTGTTCAATATTTTCCATGTCAAAATGAATGAAATCCTCAGATCTCAGCCAAAAATTGGATCATAAATATGTGAAGAAAAAAAAAAGTCAGTCGCGTTGCTGTGTAAGTCACAGACATGCTAATTTACGCAAAAAGGTGCAACTCATACAGCGAAAAATACAATACACGTTTTTTCACCGGACCACCACTATTTACATGACCTGCTATGAACATCATGCAAACATGTACATTTGGAGCACAGAGCCATTTTAAGGTGGCAGCACTCCTCTGTGGTCTAGTCAGACTTAAACTCTGCGCCATCAGACAAACAGATAACTGGTCATGAGGACAGGGATTTCATTTGTTGCACAATACAAATCTAGTTAAAATGAACAATACTGAAGATTTTAGTTATTTGAAACTGGCACCTGGTGAAAATAAAGTACTGTACAAGAAATACAAGAACTGTGAGTGTTCAGAACATTTTTTTTTGCTTGCCTTTGAAGTTTATTTTGAAAGGGTAATAAAGTGGACACTATGGTCATGGGTGAGTTCAGGGTTATTGTCAAACTATGGTTGTCCTCCTCCATGTTGATGTTAATTCATTGAGCCGGTGTGACTTTAAGTGTCAGCAGCAGCAGAACCAGTAGCATCCTGCACCTGAACACTGTTTCACTGGCTGCACAAGTTCACTTGAGTTCACTGCAAGTCCCAACTGTGTGGCCACAAACGTCACTGGTCCTAACTCAACTGTGGCAGCTGACATTACTTATGAAGATGCTTTGAAACAGTGTGTTGATGTGCTGACTCGCATTGCGCTGTAATGATTAGTCCTGAATGAGTAAACAATGAAATTACCCTCACATGGTCTTTTGGGAGAAAAATCAATCATGCGTTATCTTTGTTTTTGTATTTTTATCCATTTATGGTTTTGTTTTGGTGCAGTCAAACTTTTTTGCCCCTGGCAAAGCTTACATGTCCTTCAGTTTCATAAAATGTAGTCATAATCTTTTCAAACGTTCTCATAACTTTACTACACTATCGTGTTCCTGAGGGGGAAAACTGACCATAGGCAAATCCCATTATAAATGCATTTTCTGACCCCATAATTATCACATAATAAAATAATAAATGCCTCTCAGTAAACTTTTATTTATTTTTTATTTTACTTCTCTCCCTGTTGTTTAGTTTTTATATATTAGCTCATTTGGTCATACTTTGCTTTTCACATTTTAGAACTTCTCCGCTAGTTGTTGCCCTGGAGTTGCTCCTCTCATCTCGTAGGACAAAATGATTTTAGTTTGGATGTGAAGAGGAGAAGCACTTACATGACGCACATGTACCTGTAAACAGTGAGCATCAAAAGCAGCTCCACGTGCACGCAGGCTGCGGCGTCACACTGCCACAGCCCTGAACGGCTTTATGGAAATCAGGACGTAAAGAGCGGATGCACGGGGCTACAGCTGCTGCTAGTATCCAGTTCAGTAAAAGCCAAACAGGAAACAGAAACTGGTATTGTGCAAGAGTAGAGTTTTAGAGGGAAAAAAAATAAGTTAAACACTAATAAATGAATAAAAACTCACATGTTTGGCAACACCAGTAAGTTCGACTAATTTTTGACTGCCTGATCTGGCGGGTCTTAAAAAATCTCAAGACTGGAATTAAAAAAAAAAAAAAAAGTAAAAAAAAAAAAAAAAAAAAAAAACCTCTTGGGTGTACTAAAATATACATTTATTTAAATTGCCATTAAATAAATATTTTGTCAATAAAAAACTGAAATACAAAATATTTAATATTTTTATTTCAGGCTGAGGTAACGAAGATTCATTGTGCACAAACTATTTAAAAGTAGCATCTTTAAGTTCTGCACGATGATCCACTACAGAACACTCATCACGTTGAAAGATAAAGCAAACAAACAACAAACAAACACAACACACACTGAATTGCTGCACATTGATCTTAAGTTTGGAGCAGTGGCTGGGAGGAGGACAGGATGGACTAGGAGGGTGGTGCAAACAGCAGAGAACATTACTGGTAGCAGTCTCCACACAACCTCATTGTCACTACCTTTGCAATAACTTGTCACACAATTGTGTGGTATATGTTGATTGTGT
>JARVGS010000001.1:2367216-2378679 GCA_031762315.1 Hypsolebias antenori | reverse complement strand
CACACACACACATATGGCGCTGTTTTTTTTTTTGACAAATCAGTGGCAAAATTTGACATTAAACATAGTCCAACTTGAAATGTTGCATCATTTTCAGTCCCCTTTTTGGCATCTACATTTGGTAGCAGGACAAACTGAACATGACCATTCAGAAATAAATATTGGTATTGGTATCGGTTATTGACCATATAAGTTTTATCATATTGGCATGTCGGATATCAGCCGAAAATCCAATATCGTGCATCCCTAAGTAAAAGTTATCTAAGGAAGCCAGCAGATTGCGTTGAATTTTCATTTCGTCTCTGTCTCCCATCCCGAGTAAGCACAAAGGCAACAGTGGAACACCTAAAAACATCTCATTGAGCAACAAAATACATATTTGAGTCAATGTGACAACAAAAGTTGACCTAACTTTGAAGTCCAAATGAAAAATGTAACTCAACATATGTGCGTGTGCAGTATTGTTCAGCCCCCTTTACTATTTTGTGGAGTATCCTTTAGCTCATATAACTGCCAACAAAACGTTTCTATATGTGCTGACAAGCTTCCTATACCGCTCTCGCCTGGAATTTTTTTTTTCCCATTCTTCACGCGCAAAAGCTTCAAGCTGAGTGATGTTTGATGGCTTTCTTGCTGCAACTACCTTCTTTAAATCCCACCAAAGATTTTCATTTGGATTTAAATCTGGTGACGAGAAGGCCAGCCCATTCCAGGAAGCAAGCTTTGGTTGACTTGGAGGGGTGCTTGGGATCATTGTCTTGCTGGAAAGTCCAGTGATCATCAAAGTTTAATTTGTTGACAGAAGGCATCACATTCCTCTTCAGAATGGCCTGACATTTCTGGGAATCCGTGATTCCAGGTACATGATCAAGATTGCCACTTCCTAATGCAGAATAGATGCCCCAACATCATCAATGATCTATACTTCATTGCAGGGATTGTATTCCTCCGATCATAAGCATGACCTTTCACACGCCAGTAGGGGTGTAACGGTACGTTAAAATCACATTTCGGTTCGGTTCAGTTTCAAGGAGGGCTCGGTTCGGATAATTTTTGATACAAGAAAGGCCAAAATAAAGACTTACATGATATTCATTTTTGAAAATATGCCAAGTAAACAAGTTCAGTCACTACAGACTTCTTAGCTGGAGGTGATCTGGTGGATGAAGAAGACTCAGCTGCTATCATCCTCAGACTGCAAGCAACACAGATAAAAAAAATTGAGTTAATAAGATTATAATTTTAAATACAAAATTAATTAGATCACAGTAATACAGTAACAATACCTCTTCTTGCACGAACATCATATGAGATGGTTGAATCTCTCGCTCATCTTTGATGTGGCAGGGGTTTAAATCTGGGGTCGGGCTTGTTGACAGTCAGTTTTAGTTTTTCCATAAAGTGCTGCTGCCACTTTTTTGGCTGAAGTGCTGACGTGATGGGATGTCGTAGGCAGCGGGGCTAAAGATCTTGAATCATATGCTTAAAGTCAGCACATCAACAACATTCGGATGTAGAATCCATAGCTTTAAAAACTCCTACATCTTGTGTGTTATCACTTTGGACTGTTCTGAATTACCTGATGAAAGTTGTTTAAATGCTGCTGTTATCGGTCTTTTCACCAAGCGACGTTCACATTCGAATGATTTTGTTTCAAGTGCGTTAACAAGTTAGACGTGTTGCCTGCTGCAGATCCAATCTCCATGAAACAACGTCGACACACAGCTTTGGATTTGTTCACTTGTCTTTTAACAAGAAAGCCATAATGTTCCCAAACAGGAGACCACAACCACAGACATAAATACTTTTACGTTTAAATTGTTTATGTCTATGACCACAACAAGATGCTAGGCTGCTAATGCTATGTGCTGCAAGATGATAGTGCCGTGCTGAAACACGCTTAGGAATTTTAATTCTGCGGCGGATAAGCTCTCGTTAATAAAATTTAATGAGTGAAAAAAAAAAATGACCGAAACGGTACACACGTGGACCGAACTGTACGTGCCGTACCGAAACGGTTCAGTACACCCACGTGTACCGTTACACACCACTAATATTTTCGTGTTTTTTAATAAAATTGCCCAAGATATTGAACTTTTTGCTGCAGAAATTTTTTAAAGAGTAGAAGCAGAAATGCTCTGATATGTTATTAGGAAGTTTGTAAGTGGCTCTTATGTTTCAAATTAGTGTTTATGCAATTATTTTCAGATTAAATATGCAGTATAGGTTTTATTCATTCAAGGCAGTCAAATTAGTTCTTGCCTTTATTATTAGTAAAGCTGAGAGTTACTGGATCCAAGCAAACAGTTACCGGAATGCCCCTGTCAAAATAAGAGTGTTCCCGGATCCTGTTCTGTCAAGATCCGGCTCAAATTAAGCCCTGGCAACAAAATTAACATTAATTAATAGTAATAATAACAAAAATAAGGGTGAACCTTAGAGTAGATCATCATACCATCAGAGACCACAAATGGCTAAATTTACATTCTTTGGCGATTAACCTTGATGTGAGCGAATGCTCCTCTGCAGCAGTTTCTAGGGATCTCTGTAAATATTTTCTCAGTGCACCTCTTCAGGATATTGTTTATTTTATGTTAGGGCTTTCTGCAGCTTCCCATCCTGCAGGTGGTACCACTGACAACCACCTACATGTCCTGCACCAAAACACACTGTGGAAAAAAAGCTAAATACAGGTCTGAAGACATTCAGTGCACTTTGAAAACAATACTCCCTTGGTGCGATCCGTCCTGGGAGTTCAGAAGTTTCACACTGTGGGTGAAAAACTTTGTGCACTCATTGTGCCCAGCAACAGGCCACTTGACCTATGTACACCCCCACATGTTGGGCTGTTTCATGTTACTGGTTTCATGCAAAATGACCCATATCAAACACTACTAAGTGCTGGCAAAATGTTTATTCAACACATCTCCTGTCTGTGTCTGTTGACTTATTCACTATTTTTGACTGACTTTCCAATGCTCAGGCAACTGTCTGATAACACTTTGTTCTTAGTGCTTGTTCCAGATGTGTCACCTCACCTCCTTACAAATCTGATCATTTACATCCCAACCACTGGTCTGAGATTGGGCCAAATCATGTTCAAATCAGATCATTCCCTCAAGGTTTGCTTTGCTTTGAAGTAGTCTACTGCTCTTTTGTAAAATTATGCTTTTAATTTTAAATCTTTAGGTGTGAGATGCAATCATGACTGAGAGTTTGAAAGCACGGTTCGATTTCTCCAGCCCTGTCATACAAGCCCAGGTAAGGCACTGGATGTTTACAGATCAATCTTGTACATTTGTGCTAATCTGATTATGTAGTCTGGCAGAATCTGTAAAGGCCTTTAGAATATGACTGATAATGTGAAAATACTTTTATGGTGGATCACGGTCAGGTGAAGCCATTCAAATATATTTCTGTTTAAATAGTGAGACCTTATGAAACAAGTAGTCGACATCAGTGTTTGATCTAATGGGACTGATGTGGATTTAACTCAGGCCTGTACAGGTCTGTTTGGTTTGGAGCCACAGGCAAGCAGAAAAATGTTAGAGCCCGACCGATATAATGGTAAGGCTGATAATTTAGGACCATATAGACGTTTGAGGACATATCGATATTGGTGATAATTGTCCCATTATGCGCCGATATGAACCCCCTAAAATGTTGGAACCAGCCATAATTGTACAATGTATCCAGCAGAGGGCACATGAAGACTACTTTCAAGACACGACCGTCCACTTAAGTTTCATTTTCAGCACAGACGAAGCAGGGAACAATACTTGGTAGCATAATTTAGTGGACAGTGCATGGTAAGTTTATTTTTAACAGATGTGTAAAATAAAAACAAATTAAACAATAATAAATTCTCTTCAATCTTCCTACCTGCTTGTTATTAGCTACGTGCCTCTGCAGTTAGCAAGCTAACGTTAGTGTGGGTATGCTGTCCTCACAACACGTGACCATGTGAAGCTGGACAGCGAACAAAATAAAAGAAGTCCTCAGACAAGGCTACTGAAGACCTTTAATTTATGAATTTGTAAATTTGTAAAGACAAAAGTCTCCCAATGCACAAGCGTGTAGGACACATTTAGTGTGTATATGAGCTGTTTTCTCCCTTATTTGATATGAAGCACTTGTTTCACCGAAGAAAAGACGTCAAAGATTGTTCTGTGGTGAGAGCACTCAGCCTGTATAAATAAAGGTTGAATGAATGAATGAACTACCTCATGTCTTGCACTACACTACACTATGAAAACGATGAACGTCTCACTCTGATTGGAATCCAAACCCAAAACGTTTTAACAGTTTTTATCACGAATGTACTTAAACTAATTATAACTACAAATTTATTTATCACCTCATTTATGTAACTTACTAAAGTGAGATGAACTGTGTCTTTGAACAAAAGGCAGCACAGCGGGACTAATTACAGGTGTCTCTGATTAGCTTACCTTCATCATTGCTAACAGCTGCCACTGAGATCTGTGATCTCAATGGGATTTGTCTGGTTAAATAAAGGTTAATAAATAAATACATTTGCCATGCTTTATTCGCGGTTGACGTAGATTTTTGGGGTAGACAAAGTGCAAACATTTCCAGCCATTATATTGGTTATCAGCGGTTGCATACCCCTCCCAGTATCGGTATCAACGATAGCCAAAATGTCCATATTGGTTGGGCTATAGAAAATACCTTCTTTTATTGTGGATTGTGGTTAGGTGAAGCCATTCAGATAAATTTCTGTTTAAATAGTGAGAACCTATAAAACAAGCAGTCCACATCAGTGCTTGAACTAATGGAACTGATGTGGATTTAACTCAGGCCTGTACAGGTCCATTTGGTTTGGAGCCAGAGGCAAGTGGATCAATAATATTAAGAATTTGAAAGAAAGGAGAATTAAACCAATAGTGTAAATAGAGCTCCAAATGGGTGAAAATGTCTGGTGGTCGTGTTCAGAGGCTGATTAAAAAGTTAGGAATTACAAGATGGAAGCACTTCGACCCATCACCACCTGATGTTGCCTGATGGTGAGTCTACGATGAGATTCAACTCAAAGCAGTCTGCTCCTCAGATAAATAGTTATTAACTGACTTTTTATGTTTATGAATGTTTCTGTTCAGTGCCATGAGATGACTTCTCTTGTGACTTGGTACTATATAAATAAACTGAATTGCATTGAAATGATGTAACGTACAAACTAGATTTACTGTGATTTTTTTTTTTCTTTTACTAAAAAGAATGTTCAACTCTTCAAGGCTGTTGTGCAAAAATTAAGGGGAATTGTAAAAAGGTTTCATACAGAGAAGGCCGACTATTGAGCTGGAAATGAATAGATGTGTCTCAACAAGCCCTGGTGGAAATGAGAAGCCTCGAAGTAAAATAAACAGACTGGTTTGATTTCAACAAACTGGAAAATTGAAAAAGAATACTGTAGGTTTATTGGTATCATTTTGTATAAAACCGGGCTCATAAAGCAGTGTTTCTTGTAACTAATTTTTGCCAGTTTGTTTTAGTTGTATCTATATTCCTGTTTTCACACAGTAATTGCTTTTACCATGGTCTGTTTGTATTCATGTTAACTACGGTCATTTTTTCCCCTTAATTTAATTTAATAAATGTGCTGGTTGTGTTTTCTTTGCAGGAGGGTTAAATAACAACAAATGAGAATCTGTATAAAAACCAATATTAAAATGAATATAAAATATGAAAAAAAAAAAATCTTATTAAACTGTTGACAGCGAAAAAAATGTGTAAGTTCAGTCATCCAGGTAGGTAAATCACAACGGTTAAATCATGTCATCTGGACAAGAGTTATAAGTTTGTATATTTGACGTAATTAAAGAACAAATTGGCATCATATCACCAATAAAGAAAGAGTAAAGGCGTTTCTTTAATAGAGTCAACCATGAAGCATAGTTTTTTTGAAGTACAAACATGAGTCTGACTCAACATTTTATGTTGATATACACTGTTCGGCCAAAAAAAGTCGCCACCAAAATAAAAAGGTCACACACTAATATTCCGTTGGACCGCCTTTAGCTTTGATCACATCATGCATTCACTGTGACATTGTTTCAGTAAACTTCTACAATGTCACAAGATATATTTCCATCCAGAGTTGCATTAAATTTTCACCAAGATCTTGCATTGATGATTAGGCACTAGGCATGATGGGTGCATCACTTCACCTGCCTCTCTTCTTACCCTGATGTGTCCATCACTCTGGAACAGGGTCAATCTGGATTCATCAGACCACATGACCTTCTTCCATTGCTCCACAGTCCAATCTTTATGCTCCCTGGTTAGCCTCACTGATTAGTGGTTTTCTTAAGGCTACACAGATGTTCAGTCCCAATCCCTTGAGTTCACTTCATATTGTGCGTGTGGAAATGATCTTACTTTCACTATTAAACACAGCCCTGAGTGCTACTGTTGTTTTTCTTCCATTTGATTTCAGCAAACGTTTAAGTGATCGCCTATCACGATCATTCAGGATTTTTTTCTGGCCACATTTCTTCCTCAAAGACGATGGGTCCCCACTATCCTTCCAGTTTTTAATAATGTGTCGGTCAGTTCTTAACCCAGTTTTAGTAGTTTCTGCAATCTCGTTAGATGTTTTCTCTGCTTGATGCCAATGATTCGACCCTTCTCAAACAGACTATCTTTTCCATGACAACGTGATGTGTCTTTCAACATGGTTGTTTAAGAAATGAGAAGCAACTCATTGCACCAGTTGAGGTTAAATGACTTGTTGCCAGCTGAAAAATAATAGTCCATGCAGTAATTATCCAATAGGGGGCTCGTACTTATTTGCTTAGTTAAATCCAGGCGACAACTTTTTTTTTTTTTTTGGCCAGGCAGTGTACACGGATGCAGTTAGAGAGGACATGGAGGTAGTTGGAGTGAGGACAGAGTGAGATAGAAGAGGAAGATTAGGTGGATACACCTGAAGAGGGAACAGTGGAAAGATGAAAATTAAACCAAGAACAAATGGTTTCACCTACCATCCACTGACTATGTAAAACAAAACAAAAACAACAACTTAAAATTCAATCATAATTTAGGAACCATATATTTGCAATGGCCAAAAATAAGACTGAAACTGATGCAATATAGTTTGGTAGTTTAAAACCATAGTGGCCTTGCTTGGAGTCAGATAATCCACCAGGTACATAAAAAAACACATTTATTAGAAGACAGTGTCTGTTCAAAAGTGCATTGCTGTGTCTTATTATTTATATAGAGATAACTAGATAAAAGCAACATTGGTGCTTTTAGAGAGATGGATCGCAAGACCGAACTATGTAACATTGTGTTCTGATGGCACAAATTACCAAGCTTATTATGTAGTTATGAATTCAAACCAAACTTTTCAGAGTTGACTTTGGCTTTAAAATCTCTATTCTTCAAGACAAATAAAAAAAAAACATCTAAAATAAACAATCTTCTACATTGGTTCATACATACAGAACATTCACTTCACAGACACTGCGTTCTGCAGATTTACCACAGATAAGCCATTAATCATCACTGAACTAATTCTCCAAACCTGCACGTCAGTGCTGCGAGGAAACAGTTCAGCTCTGACAATAAGCTAGCACATTTTGTACAAAAATAAATAAATTAGAATAGATTTTTTAAAAAATAAGGATAAGCAGATGATTCTGACAAGGAACCTGTTAGTAGATTTGAACACAGATATTTCATCTTAGCAGGATGCTTCCCCTTTGATAATCTTATGCATATTCATTAATCGCGATATCCACCAGAAGGTTATTATCCATAAATGTCACTCTGTAATTAATTAATCCTGTCTGCTGGTTTTTCTCCCTGCCTCATTAACGAGCCAAGTCTGGCTGATTGTATTCATATTCATGTGTCCAAATATACAGCTCTATTTCGGATTCAGATGCCAGAATATTTCACTTCATTAGCAGCAGGAAACGCCACAGGGCCATTTGACAGGCAGGATCTGAATTCCGAGTTTCCTGTCCGCGGCATGCGCAGGAATAGGTTTGTTTGGGCTGTTACAGTAATAAGTGAAAACATGGCTCTGGAGTCAGAAGTGAAGCGGTGTCTGAGTCGCTGAGGCAAAGTTGATGCACATTTGGAATGAGAATCACCTCCGATGGGGTAGTGCGGTCCAAGGAGACAATCATTGGGGTAATTTTGCGCTGTTTAGCAAATTGATTTTTAAAGCCACCCCAGAGGCACATCTATTACTGTTGGTTTGAGTTTTAATAAAAATCCAATAAAAATTTGCACAAAGCTGAGAGGAGTTACTCCAGCACATTAGGCTAATAGAGAAGAATACAGGCACTCAAGGAAGAGGCTCGCAAAGAGTTTGACATTTACTCAGCTATGCACTTTATTATTGGATGAGGGTTTCATCCTCAGGCTCTGCTCAGTTATGCATGGTACTTTCTGCAAATGTTAATACAGGTTTTCAGGGAAACTGTAACAAGTGCCATGCTGATATATGGCTCATACATGCTTAGCAGGATGAATTAACTCCACAGGAGATAGCATCATAATTGGAGGCTCGCATGTCAAATGTACTGACATCCTTTTAGTGAAAATGTTGAGCAAAACTAAACCACGTTTAAGAAAAAACTGTGAGAGATATAATTCAGAAGTGTAAACTGAAATACTGGAGCAGGGTTTCATTCAAACCTACAACCTCAGGATTACAAGACCACGGCACTGACCACTAAGCTACCACAGCACTTTGAGAAAGCACCACAGGGAAATGACATTTCAGTAGCGATCCTAATGCTAATGTAACATGCTAATCTACTTCTGCTTCATGTTCATAGCTTGTGCTCAGAGCTTAATTTGAGCTGAATCCTGCTGGACCAAGATCTGGGAACTCTCATATTTTAACAGGGTGTGTTTCGATGCCTGTTTGCTTGGATCCGGTAACTCTCAGGCTCACTAATAATAAAGTTATGAACAAATATGACTGCCTTGAATAAAACTTATATTGGACATGTAAACTGAAAATAATTACATAAACACTCGTTTTAAACACAACAGCCACTTACGATCTACTCAATATCACATACGAGTTGACACTTCAAGTAAGAATTTCTGTTTCTACTCAATCTCTGCCCCTAAAGTCCAAAGTTATTACGCATTTTTATTAAATAACTCAAAAATAAAATTAAACAGCACAACAAAATTGCAAAACAGTTTTATAATTTAAGTGGGTCATTAATAAAATTTTAATAATTTATTAAAAATACAACGAGGGGAAACTTTTGATGTATGTTATAAACATTACACCATGTATTAAAACAACGGCGCTAATTTGTCAAAATAGCAGCGATCTAAATGTCAGAAAGACAGTCCAATTTACGTTCATTGTCCTTAGTTGGACAACTGAGAATTGACGCACCTGAAGGCAGTGGTAATCGAGATTGGAGCAGGAGTGAGCGAGTGGTGTGGGGTGTTAGTGCTTTGCTAACTGTTCATTCAACCTTTATTTCAACAGATAAGTCACAGTGAGCCTCGAACACTCATTTACAAGTGAGACCTGTTTGGACAGGCAATAAAAGTGGTGAGTTACGCAGTTATACGTGGAGGATGCTTGACAGAGGTGGCACTGTTCTATTCACACACAAGGAGAGAGCTGTTGTTGCTCTCTAAAATAGTAATTGGATCAAGTGTTTACAATTCTAGGTAAATGTAGATGTTAAACAGCCTGTTAAAATACATCAGAATGCAGGAAATGGCATCTACTTTATTCAAAATTTTCTGAAGGTGGACACCCACCCCCCTACCCTGCCCACTATTTGTATTCTGGCATTGATCAGTTTACAAATTAAGTCCTTCCTGTACATTATTCATTTCATTAACACACTTGGCAACTCTTACAAATCCAATGTGTAATATCTTTATTGGTTAGTTATTGGTAACTGATATAGTTTTAGATGGAAAATCGGGAGAAAGGAACTCCTGGATTGCACTGGAGACCAGAGAGTGTTATTTGCTAACTTATTTGTGGGCAAAGTATATTAGATATTATCTTACAGAATTTTAATCAGTTTAGTTAATACTTATTGTCTTTTATTGTATTTTTGTTATGTTCATTGATATATACAGGTAGTCCTCGGGTTACGACGGTCTCGGGTTACGACGGTCTCGTCTTACGACGTTTCGAGTTTACGACGGCATCTCCCTTATTCACGTTACACGGTTACGTTGGTTTTTACGTTGGTTTTTACGTCGGTTTTACGACAGTTTTACGATGTTAAACGTCGTAACGCGGCAGCGCAGCGGCGGAGGAATACAGACTGTACAGAGGAGGACGGGTCACTAGCATGCTAGTAGGCGATTAGCCCTTCATTAGCCCTTCATTATGGCTCCCAAAATGCAAGGAGGGCTCTTCTGATGACAGTGCATCGAGGAAAAGGAAGGTCATCACTATGGACTTACGTCGAAAATATGCGGCGGCGCAGCGGCAGAGGAATACAGACTGTAGGAGGAGGACGGTGTCACTAGCATGCTAGTAGGCCATTAGCCCTTCATTATGGCTCCCAAAAAGCAAGGAGGACTCTTCTGATGGCAGGGCATCGAGGAAAAGGAAGGTCATCACCATGGATTTACGTGGTTTACTCTCTTTGTAAAACAGGTACGTCACATTTATTTACGTACGTTCCGACTTACGTCAAATTTGGTTTACGACGCCGCATGGGAACGGATCTCCGTCGTAAGTCGAGGACTACCTGTATATATATATATATATATATATATATATACGGTATATATATATACGGTATATATATATATATACGGTATATATATATACCGTATTTTCCAGCGTATAAGTCGCAGTTTTTTTTTACTGATTTACATGTCCTGTGACTTATACAGCGAAGCAACATATTTATGGATTTTTTCCCATGTTTTTAGACCCAGTTTTGCTCAGATATGACCGTTTTTCATTTTGGCCAAAAATGGTGTAGTACCACTTTCGGCCACCAGGGGTGCAGTACCACTTTTGTCCGCTAGGTTCCACCGACCTTGTCCAGCTCATGTGTCCGATGGCAGCCTCCTCTTTTCGGACTAACTGTGGTAGCCCGGCCTCCTGTTCTCTGGAGCTCTGACACTTCCAGAGAGTGCACCAACCTTTTCCAGCTCGTGTCCGATGGCAGCCTCCTTTTTTCGGACGAACTCTGTGGCAAACCGGCCACCTGCTCTGGAGGTATGAACTCAAAAACCACCGGACAGATGTCTATCAAACGTTCAGAAAGTAATTATTGGGTGGACTTTTACAAACTGTGCCCCGGATGAGTTGTTTGGAGTAAAATTCGAAGTTTAGCTCCGACCGTACTTGTGTTAGCTGCTGTTAGCTCCGTGTTAACAGGTTCTATTTACCGTAGCTAATAACTCAAAAACCACCGGACAGATGTCTATCAAACGTTCAGAAAGTAATTATTGGGTGGACTTTTACAAACTGTA
>JARVGS010000001.1:2124480-2137488 GCA_031762315.1 Hypsolebias antenori | reverse complement strand
ATAAAACTAAATGCTGTCTCTGAAATCATACCTGGTGTTCTCGTGTCACTGCTGTCGATCCTCTGGAGGATACGGCGTCTTTTTTCAGGTGGTTTCTCGTAGCCCAGCCACAAAGAAGGATGCGGGTTTTCTTCGGTTGGCTTTTTGTCCACAAAATGAAACGAGCACACGTACAGCGTTTTGGGTGGTCTTTTCAAGTTTAAATTTTTAAGCCAATTTCTCTTTGTTTCGTCATCTGTTGGTAGGCGATGAAAACGGTACCGCTTATCACAGGAACATTCCATTTTTGTTTTCGGAGCATGTTCAACACACACTTGTTGCAGCCACAAATTCAGCTTTGTCTGATTATTCGTACAGCCACGAACAGCGCAACACGTACCCGAGCTCCGCAAGGACATCTTCGTGACAATATTTAGTTTTTACTACTATAAAATAGCCCGAAAAAATAGCCCGAAATAACTGAAAACAGTTCTAACTTCAACGATGCGAACAGATTTGCAAGTAAACAACGAATTAACCAGTGCAGAACTTCTACTTCCGGTTCATACCGGAAGTAAGTCCCATAATCGTTTCTACAGTAACCCTCCCAGGAATAAGATGGATAGTTTAGGAACATTGTTTAGAATATTGCAAGAATGTGGGAAGTGTTTAAACTGCCTTAATAAAATACTAAAATAAACTACTACTTGTACTACTAATCCTACTTCGCTGGGCTTCAGGGTACAGATCTATCGCGATAAACGAGGGACTACTGTACTTGCTGATGGAAAAACTTTGCCACAGACAATTAATAGAAAAAAATACACTCATACATACTGCCACACACACAACCAAAAATACACACACATATGATATATGTTCATATTGGTTATGGGCACACCCGTGCAATAATCATGCGGTCTAATCAGTATCTTGATATGCCACACCTGATATGCCAGATGGTTTTATCTTGCTAAAGAAGTGGGGATACACTAATAAATCAGCCCCGATTTCCTTAATTTTGGGACGGCTGATACTTCATGAGAAACCGATTTTACTGATTTTTTTATTTATTTATTTATTATTTTGTTTGTTTGTTTTAACAACAATTGTCTAAACTTCATTTATATTTCAGAGCACTACCTCATGGCCAGTTCAAACAAGTTTGTATTGTTTCTAGGATATTGTTCAAGGGTATGTTTTTCAGTAAAATAAGATTGGAAAATTGAAGGTGCATTTTGACCTTATAACACCTGACAGTGTCACTTATAAAATTAAATCGGTGTCGGACAAAATCGGAATCGGCAGGTCCGATTTTTTTAGAGATCGGTGATGGGCCAGAAAACTGCAATCGGTGCACCTCTACAAGAAATGCTCACTAACACAGATTTACACACATTTGTGAGCAATATTTGAGAGAAAAAATATTGTATACATAAAAAGTTATAGATATTTGAGTTCAGCTCATGAAAGATGGGAGCAAAAACAGAAAAGTGTTCCATTTATACTTTTTGTTCAGTGTAGTTTGTTAAAAAAAATTGACTCAGGATGCTGCCTCTGTTTGTTGGTCTTTTCCACCTAGACATTTAGTAATAATTTTAGTCTATACCTTTAAACTCTTCAACACCCCCAAGTTTTAGTACCTCCCAGACTGGGAAATACTGGCATAGTACACTAAAATGCCATACATTCACAGCACACTTCTCTTTATTGCATGCAAAATAACATTCACAATAATCTTAATCAAACTGACTTTGTTTTGTTTTAGGAGTAAAATTTCACCCAAGTTAGAGTTCACCCATATATCAACATTGCTTTAATTATCATTTACTGTATGTGCATACCAAAACATCCAACTACAGTTTTACCACAGTTCAGTACGTCTTGAAATAGATGCATACATAAATTCTAACTAGTGGTGCTATGTAGAATTATTAAGTGAATGACGACAAACTTCCATGGTTTTTGCAGTAACACAACCACAAGAAACTATGACATTTTCATCACTGTCAGATCTGTCTGGTTATTATTTTAATTTAGTTGTGTTGATACTTTTTAAAAATACCAAATTGTGGCCCTTTTTTGTTTGCAATTTTTGAAAATATATTTAACTTATTAAAAAGAATGTTCACGATGGAGAAAGGTTATCACAAAGGGTTATTAGTTATGTTAATTTTATTTAACATAGGACTGTGCAAAAGTCTTTATGCACTTGTTTCTTTAAATTTTGTTTCTAGGAAACTAGGAACTCTTTCTTATATTGAATTAGAATCGTTTAAACAACAAAAACTTTCTGAAGGTCAAAGGTATTTTCTTTTTCAGTCTACTTCATGTACCTAAAAATTTTCAGTGTTATGATTTCTGGTTGTTTGTTAAGCTAGTTAACACTGTACTAGGATTTATCCATGCATAAAGTCATAAATTCAAGATATGAACTAGTATTTTGTCTCAAGCTTAGACAACTTTGAAAATAACCAGTTTTAAATGCTTTGGGCACCTGTTCACTAACAGGCTGTCACAAAAACACATTTTATTTCCAGTTGTTGGCTTACTTTATTATAAATACCCATGATAATACTTTTTGACAGACATAAAATTGTGTTTTGTTACAAATATGGTGATTCCAAAATAACTTTCCTAAAAACTTGGCATAGAGTAGATTAACTAAAGATTTATACATTTCTCAGGTATTGTCAGCTTTTTGATGTGATTATTTTATGTTCATAAAGTTAACTTTCAGATATTATACATTTAATGTAGATAATGTTTTTTAGGCTTTTGGCCACCACTTGTTCACTTACCTCATTTACCTCACTTTTTTCATCCAAACGTTATTTATACCAGTTAATCCCACTGAGCCTCGTGACTCATTAACAAGAGAGACGGGATTTTAACAAAGAGTGATGACAACAGTAGACAATCATAAAAGAAAACTTACAAATTGAGAAGAACAAGTGAAAGAAAATGGTATTCAAAACAACAAAAGCAGCAGGGCTGTAAGGCGATGTAAAATATTAAAAACAGGAACATGTCTGCATTAGTTTCACTATAGACTGTCATGATTAGGTACAAGGACTGGACAGAAAATGGATAAAAACGAGCCAGAAAGAAACTCTTGAGTTATTGCCATGAAAATATAAATAATATAATGGTGGTTTTAAATATTTGGACTGTATTGGACAATGACAGTCGACTGATGTTTTGCCTCTTATTCTTTTCTTTTGCTTTTTAGGTTGTCGGCAAACTGGAGAAACATATCCAAGAAATGGACGACGGCAGCTACATCGAGTTTGATGTGCCGGAGTTCAGCAACACTGTTCTTACTCAACTCAATGAGTTGCGGCTGCAAGGGAAGTTGTGTGATATCATCGTTCACATTCAGGGTCAGCCATTTCGTGCTCACAAAGCCGTTCTGGCAGCAAGTTCACCCTACTTTCGTGACCACTCGGCTCTCAGCACCATGAGCGGTCTCTCCATTTCGGTCATCAAAAGCCCCGAGGTGTTTGAGCAGCTTCTTGCTTTCTGCTACACGGGCCACATGTCCCTACAGCTTAAGGATATCATCAGTTTCCTCACCGCAGCTAGCTTTCTGCAGATGCAGGCCATCATTGACAAGTGTACTCAAATCCTGGAGGGCATCCATTCTAAGATCAGCCTCCCAGTTAGTTCCTCCAGCCCAGAGAAGGACAGCCTACAGACAAGTCACAATGGGATGAATGACAGCAGCCTCTTCATTAACCCTACCCAGATCTCCCCCCCTTATTACTCCCGGCAGAATCAGCCAAGTGTTGAAGCACGGTTGGAGTTGGCAGGAAAAGGCCAAAGCAGAGTACGACAGCAACAGCAAGAGGAGGGCCAGTCAGATCGTGGCAGTAGTGATGGTGTGTCTGAGCACGATGCCCCCATGGATGGTGAAATGGAGCAAGTAGAACTTATTGGCAAAGATGGGCAAGTAACGGATGTGCATGTAAAGATAGAAAAAAATGATAGGCCAACCTACTCAGATAGTTCCTCAGCTGGTGATGATGGTTACCACACAGAGCTTGTGGATGGAGATCAGATTGTGGCCGTTAGTGTGGGTTCTTATGGTCCTGTCATCCAGCCTGCTGCCTATTCTTACTCAGGGCTTTCCTCGCCATCCTTTGTCAACCTGAGCAGCTCCAGTCCTTCTCGCTCCTTGCTCAGTGGTTTCAGAGGTGGGCGAGCCAGAGCCAAGCGTCCAATGGCAATTCCAGCAGGAGTGCTAAGTCAAATGAAACCAGGCTCTGAGGATGGTGAATCAGTTGTGGGGGCCACTGGGTTGGAAAATGATGTTCGAGAGCGTAGCCTCCGGAGCCAGTGGTATCCCTACAACGAGAGGCTCATTTGTATCTACTGTGGAAAGTCTTTCAATCAGAAAGGAAGTCTGGACCGCCACATGCGTCTGCACATGGGAATTACTCCTTTTGTTTGTAAGTTCTGTGGCAAGAAGTACACAAGGAAAGATCAGCTGGAGTACCACATCCGCGGCCACACAGACAACAAGCCCTTCCACTGTCAAATCTGTGGTAAATGCTTCCCATTTCAGGGCACCCTTAACCAGCACCTGAGGAAGAAGCACATGGGCGCATCAGAGATTAACAATCATATGGACTCCCCAGAGAGGATGGAGGGAAGCTCAGGTCAAAAAGACCAAGATAATGCAACAGAGGGGATGGCCTTTGAGGCACAATATGCGGAAGAGGCGCCGGCTAATGAAATGGAGGAGAGTTCTAAATGCAGTCCAGAGGAGGCTCAAGCGTCAAGATGTGATTTTTAGGTCCTGCTTCAAGTGAAGCGAGCTTTAAGAAATAATTATTTCAACTCAATCTAAAGTATCCCCTTTTTTGAATCAGCTCTCTACTATGAACATTTCTCAAGTCAAGGGTTTCTGTCAGTTTTGTAAAGTGTGTCGCTAAATGCAGCGGGATAACAAATGCTTTATATATATATAAAAAATCATTTAAGCAAAGGGAGTAACAGCTTACTATTTTTGAGGTGGTCCTAATAATCAAGACCTCTAGTTGATTTCTCTTTTATCTTTCCACATTAAAAAAATATTTAGAGTTATATAGGCATGTTGCAATAATTGATAATGTGAAAGCTCTGGTAAGACGCTTGTCATATCACCTTTTTATCTGACCTGTTTTTGCACATGTGACCACTGGAGGTCACTTACTCACAAGGAATGATTTTTCTGCCAGTGCAAAGCTTCATGTGACATATCCGTTCAATACCTCATGATGCAACTACATACTCACAACAAACAGTATTTTAACTTAACTGAAACTCACCGGGTTCTACCTCATAGCCAGGAACCTACAATGCACAAATGTGTGCACCGTTTGAATCTGTTTAAGGTTTTATGTACAGTATATCTTATTGCCAAACTCTGTAAGAAATGTTATTTTAACACAAAGCCTTGATACAAGTGTGGGGGGGAGGGGTATTCCTTGCTGAATGTATGGATTAAGAACCAAGTTCTTGTTTCGTGGTCAGCCAGGATAAAATTATTATTAAGAAGGTGCTATGTTAGGAGTGCATTAAGTTTGCTCTTATGTGCTTTTGACAAATGTGGGGAAAACAGCTTAGGTGAATGGCTATTGTATAATTTCAAGATTACATTTTTTTCTGTATTGTAATAATTTTTAAACAAAACACTTCAGAATTTTATCGCACATCACTACTGGAAGTCTCTCTCAAGTTGGCCCAGGTGTGGTTGTAGATGCTATCATCCTTACACTGGGTGAAATACGCTCACGTAGTTATAAAGTAAGTTATATTCCTCTATAGCCTGACGGCATATTTATACATAATTAATGTCTGTGTGCTTGTTTTAACCTGAGGAAGGCTTCCAATTTAAAACTCAGTGTTTGACAGAGACATGGGTACTCGTCAACTTAGCACATAAGGAACAGTCTTGAACAATATGCAAAAAGGTCGAACAAAAGGAATCTCAGCCATTGTCAGATGGTTTTTATTCCATTATTTGAAAATACTTTGTTTCAATTTTCCGTTGTGTTCCACATCGGGAACATCATTTCCTCATATGTCAAACTTTTATTGCATTGTCATAGGTGTGGCGTAGAAGAATTAAGGTTAAAATGTACATGTTTTAAAATGTAGTTGGTTATTCAAAGTATCGATGCAGTTTGCAGAGTGACCGTTGGGCAAAGTGCTGCTCAGGTGATTAAACTGAGCAAATCTGTCGTTTTCAATCCCGATTCAGCAAGTGTGTGTTTTGAGTGACTTGCTTCACTGCAGTAAATTTAACTAAAACAACTTGGATACTCTGCAATCTCATGAATACTATTTGATACAAGTCATGCATGTGGCATGACCTTTTTATCTATACTCTTTGTGCTATGGGGATCAGGGATTGGGTAGTTTTTATATAAGATGGCTCTTCAAAAGGGCCAGATTAATTGTTTGCAAATTTAAAGCTCAGCCAGAAGGTTCTATTTGTGCTACTCTGCTTTCTTATTCACAATCAAGATGTTAAATGCCTTTTTTTGTTTGTTTGTTTGTTTTTAAGAGCACACGTTATATATTTTTTTTTCTGTCTGGCCTTTGCGTAGTACTTAAAACTGAATATCTTGACAGTTTTCATTTATGTTCTGCTTGTTGTGCATTTGGTGGGAGAATATTGTCCGTTTGTCTAAATTTACATTTGTCCTGTTTTTAATTGCTCTGAATGTACAGTTGTCATCTTTACTCCTTAACAGACAAAAATGGCAAACCAAAATTTGGTGATTTTTTGCTAAAATTACTATAGCTAGCTTTTCTTTATCCTTATGTGTGAATCAATCACAAACACTTTGTTACAACAAACAACCTGTCAGTCTATAAGTGTTTACCTTGTAAAGTTTATATCTGTAAGAAGCTGACACGTGCAAGTTTGTCAACTGCTCTGACCTCACCAAAATAAGATGTTGACTCATTTACATTGTACAGTGATAGCTTTTGCCCCTTATTTAGACAATAAATGAGTATGTTTACTTTTAGGGGGGGAAAAATGTCACTATTTTATGAACAAAGGGTAAAAACAGCTAAATCTTTTGTGCCAAGACATCTCACCAAAGACTAATAGGTGACCTTTACAGCCAGTTTTGATTATATTATGTAACTGAATGCTCATTAGGAATCATAATGTAGGGTTAGTTCATTGTTATCATTGTTCATTTCTTAGCCTTTCACAATCAATTCTGTAAAATTTCCAGCAGTTTGCAGTGCAGATATTGAGTAATGAAGTCATAAATAATATATATATGAAGCCATACAAAAGTTGGTGATAGAAAGGTTGTGCAATAGGTAACATAACTGCTTAAAGTCTGCATAAATAAAGAGAATACTACATAGAGTGGCATCTTAAACTTAGTGCCTTGCCACAAGCTTTATTTATTAGATTCTGGCACTTGGATTGTTGTGCCTCCTTCATTTTAGAACAAATAAGAATAATAGAAAAATATGACCACATTTCTTATAAAGTGGTGCCAAGAAAGAATAAAAATTAATTTATGTCATTCTTTGTATTACCCTTGAATTGACCGTTGTTTCTGATGTTCACCTAGTCTTTTTTTGGTGTTGGGGACGAGTAACTGATTTTGTAGCAGTTGATCACAATCAGATGAGGCAGACTTTCCTGCACACCAGTGCCCAGATGTTCAGAGACTGTAAGACAATCTGAGCAACGTACTCCAGGTGAGGCGTTTCATTGAAGGAAGGAGATGCATGACAAATATTAATCTACTTCCTCTGTTCTCTTGGAGCAGAAAACTGTTTGAATCAGTGACGTGCAGTCGGGGGAGGTAGGTGAGGCTTTGCCTCACTGTCATGACAAGTAAAATATTGACATTGATCAGAGAAAATACATTTAACCACTTGACTGTTCTATAAAAATGTTTTATAAAACCATTTCCTGAATTATTTCAGTGGTCAAAATCACAGAATTTACGCATTGCCTGTTCAAACATGGAATAAATGTGCTGGGTGAGGCAGTGTAGTGCTCTGGTTCACCTCTGGGGGCGCTGTGTCATAAAATACTGTATATGAAGTAGGCAGTTGGAGCATGCTCATTGCTGTCTCTTTATATCACCAGTATACATTTGATTACACATGTTGATGTTCCACAGTCTGTCTAATATATTGAATTAATGTTTGTGACATATTTCTTCTTTCTAATCAGTCATAATGCTGAAAATACACAGGGTGCGGCTGAAAGTACCGTGCTGCACTGATAGGGGGCAGTGCTGCCCCGTAGGGACATTGAAGCAGGTGCAGGCTCTGTGTGTTACACAGAGGGTCTGTGGGGGTGTAGCAAATCGGTACACTCATTTAAATTTGTGTAGACAAAATAGAAGATCATATCTCAAAAGTAAAGGATTGTTCCAAACATCTCTGACTGATGAAGCCCTCTGGAGTGAGGGTGAAACGTTTCTACTAAAAAGAAACTGTCCAGATGACCTGATTGAGAGTTATCAGATTGTTCTAACGTTTCGTCTTCAATACAAAAGACTTTGTCATTGTGAACAGCTGTAATAAGCTCAGTCTTATAAATAGCACCTTCTCATAGTGGATCAACCCAGGACTTAATATATAAACCAATCAATGCCGGAATGCAAATAGCGAGTGGGCGGGGGGGTAGGGGGTGTTGGGTGTGGTCTAGAGGGATCTCCCACAGAAAATTTTGAATAAAGTATAGATAAGATTTCCTTCATTTTAGTATATTTAATGGGTTGTTAAACATCTACGTCTACCTACATCTGTAAACACTCAGCTTCTATCAAGCATCCCCCCCCAGGTTATTTAACGGAACCGTCAAGTAAGTTGGGCTTGAAATCAAGCCCAAATGTGTCCCTTCTTGTTGTTGTTCAACTCCACATGTGAAACGTTCAGGCACCTGCCAGCGTATGACTGCCTGGTTAGCTTGGCACTCACCTACACCACTCTTTTAAGGGTGGAGATTTTTTTTAAGGGTAGACACAGGAATGCTACTTGACGAGGCAGTTTGTATGCTCATAAGTGGCTGTTGAATGATGTGTTTAAAATTAGTGTTTATGTAATTATTTTCAGTTTACAAATCCAATGTAAGTTTTATTCGTTCAAAGCAGTCATATTTGTTCATAACTTAATAATTAGTAAGACTCAGAGCTACCGGATCCAAGCTGGATCTGAGCAAACATTTACCGGAACACACCCTGTCAAAATAAGAGAGTTCCCAGATCCTGTTCTGGCAGGATGCGGCTCAAATTAAGCACCAGATCAACCAGTTTGTTGTTGACGTTCAAACCTAGCTGTTCACATGATAAAGGAGGATCATCAGTCGTTAATGCCCTGATGGTTGTTTGCTATTCACAGAGGGCTGTGTGATACTAGCAATAACAGCATTGTAAGTTGGTGACAGTTGAACACGGAGGCCTCCACCTCTGTTTTATGATGGAGGGGTTCTCTTCACAAAGATTTTTTTTTAAATTTATTTATTTATTTTTCTTTCATTTAACCTTTATTTATCCAGGTAGTCTCATTGAGCCACGAGAACTCATTTTCAAGAGAGACCTGTTTAGGGAACAGATGGTGGGGGTTCAGGGCCTTGCTCAGGGGCCCAGAGTGGGGCGAATGAGGGTGGAGGCAGGTGTGGAAGTTTCACTTTTTTCCACCCACAAGATTGCTTCCTTCACTTCTCTCTCAAACCATTGGTCCACTCTATCAAGGATGTGAACATCTTCATCTCTAAAAGAGTGACCCGTGGCCTGTAGATGAGTGCAGACCTCATGGAGGAGGTTACACTTTTTATGTAAATGAATGTTTCTGCTCAGTGCCCTGAGATGACTTTTGTTGTCTTGACGCTATGTAAATAAACTGAATTGAATTGAACTGAACAGTCTTTCACGGCCTCAGGTAACATGTAATGGGACAATCATTTGTACACGTACCTCCAGTACTGTTGTGATGGTGGTTGTTAGGGGTGGAACTGTCGTGGTGTTGACAGAAACTTTCTCCAGCTCTAGCTCTTTCCGCTTCGTTTTATACTAGAGTGAAAGTTGGTAAATTAACCATTCACACTGCCACCTGCTGCTTTCTCACATGGTGACATTTCAACGTCTCACTGACATCTAGAAATCTGAGTGACAGATGGACAAAGTGTCTTACCTGCTGAAAACAAGCCTGCACCAGATTTTCTGGAAACATGTTTCTGTTGATGCAAAGAGATGAGACAATCAGACGGTCAGTAAATGTTACCGTTGTCTTCCACAACCATTCCTTGACAAGAACATACATTTTTTATGGAAAGGTTTAAGCTTATAAACTTTTACAGGGAGGTTTAAGCTTAATTTTTTTTTTTGACACAACACAGCAGGATTACACTACATATGAGGTCCCAGAAAAAGGACAATATAGAACTCTGAACCTTCTCAATAGACTTCATGCTCATAAATTCTTTCCTATTAGGCTGATGGAATATGAACATTTAATCTAAGCATCCTGCTTTTTTGTACATGACACAAAATATTAAGGAAAAAGTCTAAAAAGTAAGAGTGAAATTTACAGAGCTACTGTTACTGCCATGACTTGTCTGTAAAACTTGATCAAACTCACTTTAGATATAGTTTGTCACCTTTACAGCATTTCATGGACACGTTTTTATTTCAGTTTGTCAGATGTGTTTCTAAATCACAGTTTCATCTTGGGAAAATTTCACCCACTGATGATGTAAGGCAAGTTGCGTGGCTCTTGCTAGTTACTACGTGTATCATTCTGTACTGTTTACATGTTGAAGCCACATGTTAATGCCTTGTATGCTGGGTCATCAGGCCATTCCACGCAGAAAAAGCCTTATTTTACTTAAATAGACGTTTGACAAAAGGACAGAGCATTTTTCCAATTCCTCCTCTTCTCTTTGTGTTGAGGGACAAAAAGAGATATAAGTAATACTACCTTTTTAAAGTACAGGTTCCAGTTATTATAACAATTAATGACCATACTTTGGGGTTCTTTGGCTGTGTTTAAAATTATTCTACAGATATTCATGGTCTGACAGTAACTAAAGACGCCATTTACTGTAGTTCCTACCAAGATGGCAGCACAAATTTATGCTTAATTAACATAAACTTCACTGTGGTTGGCCATTCCAGTGTATTTCTACCCAAGGTGCACATATCTAAAGATATCCAAAAAGACAGAAGTCAGGTGAGCAGATTCCCGTTAAGTATGCCTTGTATTTTTTTAAATGTATTTATCCATCCATCCATCCGTCATCTTTTACCCGCTTCTTCCTTTTCGGGCCATGGGTGTCACTGGTGCCCATATAGGGGTAACTATGGCTGAGTGGTTAGAGCAGTTGTCCTCCAAAGGGAGAGTTGAGGGTTCAATTCCACCAGCAGTCACATGACGAAGTGTCCCTGGGTAAGACACTGAACCCCTCGTTGCCTCTGATGTGTGTCCCATCATTGTATGAATGTGATCTCAAGCTCTGATTAGTCTCTACAGATTCAGATTAGCTCTGTATAGATCTAGTAGAGTGCTGTATGAACGGGTTAATGAGGCACAGATTATTGTAAAGAGCTTTGAGTGTCGATAAGATAAAAAAGATACTACATAAATACAGTCCATTCCATTTACTATATCTAGCAGTCACTGTGTGAGAGGCGAGGTGCACGCTGGACTGGTCTCAACTCCACCCAGTTTGCTTGTTTGTTTATTTATTTGTTGATTTATTTGTTTGTTTTTACAAATGTACAACTGCAGCAAAACATCTGAACTGAACGTTTGAACACTGCATGGATTCCTTGACATGAAATTAGTTTCTGAAGAGGACCAGTAGAGACAGCGTTGAACCGATTTCTTTAACAATGATCTGCAGTAATCATTTTTAACCTCATTGTCAAAAAATAAATAAAATAACCCAGACCAGTTGATGTGCTTCATTTAGGTGCTGGACCTGAAAGTTGATTTTTTTTAAAGTCCCAGCATGGAGACTAAGCAGCAAGATGAACTCTGCATACTAATAGCTGTGCACAGTGCACCACAGCTGTGCAATTGTGCAGCACATACAGATACCTCTATCTGTATGTGCTGCTGAGCCCCGTCAGTAGTTAACCTTATTCTGCCTTCACCTGCAGCACAGCAGATAACACTTCCATCATCCCAGTCAGCAGCCACTAGAAGTAAGGAAAAATCACATTCCTGTGTAAGCAGGAGTACAAATCATTTTGTACTAAAACAATCAATGTCCTCGTCGCTGTTTGTCCTATCTTCATCGTCCATGGCAGGTTCCACCATTCCTTGGGGACCATTGAAGTCTAACTCTGCCTGAAACAAGTAAAAGTGGACTCTTTGCAACTCCAATTCACCCTTTGTTTGATACTTATTGCATTTCTATTCATCTGAGTTATGCTGGTATTTTTTTAAGGACAGCTCCAATAAACTTGATGAAAATGCTTCACAATTAACACCAGAAATGATCAAAATTCACACAAGGACCATGTGTTTTTCAGAGCAATTCAATCATCAAGACCAACAGCTCAATTACCACACACAAATGAAGCACGTTTAAGACTGTATTTTTGTGGAACCCACAACTGGGTAGCAGGAGACTGTGACAACAAGAGTTAGTCCTTCAGATAGGAGCTAATAAACCCTGTCTGGTCAGGCGGGACAATTGTGGGGACCACCCGCTCTAGTCGTTTTGCCAGGACCTTTGCAAGTACATTTACATCAGTATTTAAAAGTGAGCTAGGTTGATGTGAGCCACAGTTTAGAGGATCTTTCTCTTTCTTAGGTAAAAGTGTGATTAGCTTGACTCGTGGACAGTGGTAATATCTGTGCAGCAAATGACTCTTCAAACACAGACATTAGTAAAGGTAAGGTAGACTTGAAAAATTCTTTAAAAACAGAAGGGAAGCCTTCTGGTCCAGGGAATTTCCCATTTTGCATATCGTTAATTGCAGAGTTTATCTCAGCTACAGAGAACACCCTCTCCAAGTCCCCAACAATATCAGGATTTACTGAAGG
>JARVGS010000001.1:2055279-2067318 GCA_031762315.1 Hypsolebias antenori | reverse complement strand
AAACGTTTCTATTAAAAAGAAACTGTCCAGATGAGCCGACTGAGAATTATTGGGTTGAGAATTTTATGTTTATTTGACAGTGATTTCCATTTTTTTTTTGGAGGCTAAATACAAATAAAAGATCAACATTTATTTGTTTGTATGGTTTATAGTTTTTTTTTTAGGCTTTTATATTGTTTAGATCGATATCAAATTATATCGCTATCGATCGAAATCAAGAAATATATCGTGATAAAAATTTTGGTCATATCGTCCAGCCCTAGTCTGTGGTATGAAAGTAGCCTTAGACCTGGTAAAGTACTATCCATCCTCACACATTTTGAGTTAATGAAGTCCATTAGTAATTAACGTCTGTTTATTGCTTTTACACTAAATTCAGTGGCGAGTCAGCATCCGTGGATAGCCTGAACTGAACAGAAACATGAATATTCAGTCCTTCCAGGGTTTTTCACTTTGTTCTCATTGTTTATTCATCAGTATGCTTCATTGTGGGGATGGTGACTGTCCAGCAGGTGATGAGCAGTTCCTGGTTTTCTTCATACTTTAAATTTCTGAGACCATACTGTTCAGTCTTAGTTTCATCTGATGATATAATCTTATTCTTTACACCCCAAGAGTCCTTCAAGAGGACTTTAAAGAGTTTTACTCTGAGGCTTCTATCAAGTGACTCTGATGCAAAGTCCAGATTGGTGAAGATCTGCAGTTCTGGTTCTCCTTGGAAGAGCTCTGAAGCTCAAGTCATAATCACCATCAACGTCTTGTCCTCCACACTAAAACCTTTTCCTTGAGTGTTCAGTGTGGAGAGCTTCTGGTTCTGCCAAACCTATTCCATCTGAGACTCAGAGTTCACTACAATTCTAGGACCTGACCTTTAGCGGTGCTTAGCCTCCAGTACTGACAATGGCTATTGTCCTGAACAAGGATGGTGTGGTTTCTGAGAAGTGCAAAAGTTTAAGGCACCTGGTATTCCCAGGTGGTCTCCCATCCAAGTACTAACGAGGCCCGACCTTCCTTAACTTCCAAACTCAGATGAAATTGGGCGTGTTCAGGGTGGTATGACCATAAACAAGGAGCTCAGTCACAAATAGGTCTTTTAAAGGATCGTAGCAAATAAAGACAAAACTTGTACAACCGGAAGCTGCAATATATACCTACATAAAAATACAGAGCAAAGCACAACTAGCTTTAACCTTTAATTTAACTATTAACCTCTGACTGCAAAGTATTTGTAATGCAAAACCTTGACAATGATGTCAGAGGAAATGTGGATTCAGCTCCTGCAGGTAAGGGGCATTTATCTTTGAGACGAATTGAGGTTGCCAATTGGTCAGTTGCTGATGAGCGTACTGGACTGATTGACAGGTGGCGTTGAGGGTCCGACTCGTGCAAAAAAAAAAAAAAAAAGTCATAGATTTTACTGGCTCGTGTAAGTGTCATAATTTATTCCAAATTTATTTTAAATTTATCAAATATTTTGGTGAATCTAAGAGTTGAGAACTAAGCTTCCTTACAAAATCCTAATGATGGTTTCTTAAAATTTCAGCACCCTCAAAAAGAGGCTAAAATTGCCACTGAGAGTTCAACTTCAGGGGGCCACCTTCAGATCCTTCAGTAGAGAAAATAATTTTTTGTAACCTTCTCTAGACCTGTGTCTTAAAACAGTCCTCTCTCTGAGCTCTGCAGGCAGTTCCTTTAACCCAGTGCTTCTCAATTATTTTATGTTACACCCCCCTCCAGGAAGAAGTAAACATTTTGCGCGCCTTTCTAGGGGAACGCACTCTCATCAGAAGAACCTAACAAGTAGTTTAATGATATAAAATATATTTTCTTAGCAAAGAATAGTCCTAACATTTGTTAAACATCTGTTTTTACAACAAATTAAAAAAACATCAAAATTGTGCTTTGACAGTCGATAAAACTAAAAAGTTTTGTCATTGTGAAAGAAGAAAGAGGGGACAGATGTTGCTCTCACTTTGAGTTTACACTTTTTGTTGCATGCGTGCTTTGGGTGACAAGGGTCCAGAGCGTCGCCAGCTGAGGAGGTGTCAGAGTTTCTCAGCAGCAGAGGGAAGCGACATGGTTCAAGCATGGCTCCCCAAATGACAAGTCAGCCATATTTGTTCATAACTTTATTATTAGTAAGCCTGAGGAAATAAAAAAACCTACTCTTGCTGCAAAATGCTCCCCGGGGTCATATGCGCCCCACCTAGCATTGCTCCGGCCCCGCCCGGGGGGTGCGCCCCACTATTTGAGAAGGACTGCTTTAACCTCATGATTTGGTTTTTGCTTTGGTGACGCCTGCGAGGCCTGCTATAGAGAAGAGTGTCTTTTTTAAAATGGTGTCCAATCAATGTACATGTATTCACCCAGGTAGATTGATTGAGGAGTAGAAACACTGCAGCAAGGAGGAGAAATGAGAAACACCTGAGCTAAACTAGTAGTGTTGTCGCAATGTGTCTGAATATATATGGAAATTCAACATTTTAGATTATTATTTCAGTACATTTACAAAACGATGTGATGTTCTATTTCATCTTGTCATTATGATACAGTACAGAGAATAGGCTAATAATAATAATAAAAAAAAAATGCTAGCACCAGGCTGCAACGTACCAAGAAAGCAAAGGACGAAGCTCTAAATATTATGTTCATTTAACTGGGAGTTTTAGGACTTTTGTATGGTACTGAATTTTCTTTCAGTTTGTTTTATTCAGTTTTGTGACTGTTTACCCCTTGTTTAGTTGTTTTGATTTGTTTCACTGATTTGTAAAATATCAATATTTAATTTAAGTTTATTTTCATATACTTCTTTTAGAATGTATTCATTTTGCCTGACTTTTTTTCTTTGTGTTTGATTTTTGTCCCGGCCTCTTTGTTTTTCAGATGAGGGCAGGAGTGCAGTTCACCTGGCAGGAGGGGCTCAAATAATAGCTGAACTCATTAGATCTCTCTTCCCAAATACTGATCCGGAAAATGAGAAGCTCTTGACAGTCTTTTGTGGCATGCTGGTGAACTATAGCAATGATAATGGTAATAACCATCCTCCCCCAAGACTCATTGTTTACTCCTCTTGACTAATCAGCAGGTTATCTCTTTCCTTTGCACAGACTGTGGGAGTGGATTCTCTGCTTTAGATTTATCTATGCCTTTCTGTCACATTTGCTTGCTTTCTAACATCACTTTTGAGGTAATATGACTTTAAATGTTTGCTTTCACCCTAGCAGTGTCTTCGTTCCAAACACTTAGATTTTCAACTGAGCTGTTAGCTGCTTATCATCAGTTATGTCGTTTTTGTAGCCTTTTTAGCTAATTTAAGGATTGCCAGTCTAATGTTAAGTTCCCAATGTGTAGACCTAAAAGTCACTGTTAAAGTCCATCTCCCATCATTCTAGTCCCAAATCCTCTTAAGGGCTAAGCACTATTGAAGAATATGTAATATTCTTGTTTGTTCTTTGAATTTGGGCTACGCAAGTATAAAAAAAAAAACAAAGCAAAGAAACTAACCAGTTATGAAAACACCTGAACACACAGCCGATGATTACTGAAGGCTGATGACGGCCTGCCAGATATTAGGCACAGGCAGGAGTGTGTATTCACAGTCAAGAGTGTGTATTCACTGCCAGGAGTGTGCAGTCACTGCCAGGAGTGTGTATTCACAGGCAGGAGTGTGTATTCACAGGCAGGAGTGTGTATTCACAGGCAAGAGTGTGTATTCACAGGCAAGAGTGTGTATTCACAGGCAAGAGTGTGTATTCACAGGCAAGAGTGTGTAATCACAGGCAGGAGTGTTTATTCACAGGCAGGAGTGTGTATTCACAGGCAGGAGTGTGTATTCATAGGCGAAGAACCTTGCACAGTGGGAATTTGGTGGTCTTGCATGATTGGGTCGTTGGTGTGACATAACACCCCATTAATGGAAATGAAGGGAAATGGCTTGACATCTTCACAAAAATGTTTTTAGAACTAGTTTTCAACCATTTTTTAGACAGGTTAATCCCACTGAGCCTCGAGGACTCATTTACAAGAGAGACCTGAGTTTGCTTTATGTTTCAATGTTTACCTTAGAACATAGTTTTTTATTTGTTGACTCTTTCATATTTATCTTTATATGTAATAAATGGTGGGTTTTGAACTTGACAAAAAGTTGTTTTATGTTTTTGTTGGACTTGTAGGTTCCCCATAGCTTGTTCCTTGTTTTTTATCCAGCACCAACAGCAGATTGTCCAATGACAAATTTCAGGATTCTAATGACTTATAGTTTATACTTTATTAATTTACAGCACTGTGATCAAAAAAGCTCCAGAGATGGAAAATGCTTATCAAATCTAAGAAATAAAAAGTTCTGTCCATATTTATTTTGTCAAAAATGATCAGACGCATTGTTAGTTTAAATATTTTTTCTAATTCATTAAGTTATTATTGATTAATAGTAGAAAAAAATGCAGAAGAAGGAACAACATCGCTTGAATCCTGATGTGTTCACGTCACCATAAACATGCCCCACATATACATATATATTTCAGCACACTGTTGAGCAGACGAGGCAAATGACGCTTGGTGATTGATGTGAAACCGTGTTGATTTGTGAACATAAAATCTCTTGCCAGTAACAGAGACTCTTGCAGCATAAATCTGTAATTAACTGTGAAGCAACTGAGGAGCATAGAAAAAGTCTGGCTTTTAGAAACTGTGTGCGAGTCAGATTTATAACAAAATCAATTATTGTCCTCTACAGAGTGAAGAGGGGGGAGTGAAGATACTCTGTCCATATGTGCATGATAACTTGAAAAATAAGTGAGGCACCAACATCCATTAGGCATAAAATATCACAATTGAAAATTGAGTTGCCATGTCAAAATCCAAGATGGCCACCACCTTATATTTATACGTAAACCGACCACCCCTGTCATTTGAGGAAACAATGCTTCTAGTTAGCCTAAAATTGTTTCCTCAGATAATTGGGGTGGCCATAGATTAATCTCTGGTGACCAAGGCCCCCATTGGCCACCCACTGGTTCCGCCACTGCACCTGGCGGTGAATAAAATTACTACCTCACCAGGATCTGTCAATTTGTGCTGCCTCAGACAAGAAAAAAAAAAACTCAGTGTAACTCCTCCCCACTTGAATATCTTGCAGCAAAAATGTTATTTTACTTCCCTGGTTCGGTTCCAGTTCAGAAAAACCACAAACATTCACTATTAAAATCCCTCAACGACCGGGGACATTTTCTGCATCTGAGTCAATATGAAATAGTAATGTAATGTAATGAATAGAGCTGCTTTAAACAACTGCTCCTTTGGACTGTAGCAACACCTTTAGTCACTCTTTCATGGCAACATAAAAATGACCCTCAATGTTGAAAGTTTTTGTAGGATCTAAGTGAGGTCCTAATGGCCATAGGAGTGCATTGGTTTCCTCAGGATGCATGAAATAGCACTAGCCTCAGTCCTAAAGGCTGTGAAAAAGTATGAAAGTCATGGAAACAGTGCAGGCATCATACCTGTGGTGGTAGCATCCTGCACGTAAGACATGATTTTTCTAGTGCGTAGCTGCATCCATTGTTGTCCAAAAGAGTTGTGGCCATACCTGGTAGTGTTGTTGTGGGAATAAAACGTTACAGAGACATGGAAAACAGCAGAAATACCTATTAACTGGGAACATAAATGCATCATGATTGCATTCATACTGAAAGAGGTTTTGTAAATTGGTCATGAATAAATGTCTTCAGTCTATACAAAATGAGTATTGAACAACATTTTGTTGAGAGAAATGGGCATTAGCTCTGTGTTTTGCAATTGAATCTGGGATCTCAGCTTAGTTCAACCTCTGAAACACACAAGAATTGCAAACATAGTTCAGAAACATTAAGATGTTTTATTACAAAAAGATATAAAAAAAAAAACTTTACAGATGAACGGTGCTGGTCAGAGATACTAAAAATTGCTCCCTACATGCTGTGGACGTCAACTACCCAGATCTCAGAAAAACAAAACTTCTAGTACAGTGCAATTTGTGCTGTAGTCGTGGTTTGTTCCGATATAAAAACAATAAAAAATGGTGTCCAAGAAGCTTTGTTACTTCAGGACTTGCATGAGTGTCAGCCGATATGCTGACGATCCTCATATGTAACGTGTACAGTTCATGCTTCCAAAGGCCATCAGGGAGATAAATATGATCGTTTGACTTGACTCATGAGTGATAAAATACTGTCAGACTTTAAATTTTAGTTTATATCACTTACATTATTGTGGATGAAGTGGGTTTGATTCATTAGGATGACTCCCTACTTGAAATTGGAGTAAAAAAAATTTTATTTAAAAATAATGAAGGCAATTACAAGTACTGCTGTGCAGTGAGTTTAACTGTTGGAATGTTTATCAATTATTTCTGACACATAAACCCTAACCAACATCACAAGTTCTGGTCGAGTGGCGAATTCTATCAGTTAACTCGTGCGAGTGTCAACCCCATTCGATCACATGGACACATGGGAGACCTTGATGTCTCCTGGGACTTGGTGATGGTGGTTTTGGTGTAAAAGTTTTAGCTGTTGCAGTATTCAGCAGCTTTTTAGGACTGAGATAACTTCTAATAACTAGAGTTATTATGAGAAAGAGAACTTGTGTTACAAAAGTTCAAGGAAAACCTAAACAGACTTGATGTTCACATCAAGATAAATGGTACCAGGTGTCTTCAATATTGAACCTTTTCACAATATTCTAATTTTCTGAGATACTGAATTTGGGATTTTCCTTAGTTGTCAGTTATAATCATCAACATTAAATGAAATAAACATTTAAAATACTGTATATCAGTCTGTGTGTAATGAATATGATATCCATGTTTCACTTTTTTAATGGAATTACTGAATTCAACTTTTTCATGATACATGTATTCTAATTTTATGACCAGCACCTTTAGAGCTGCTGAGTGTGCAGATTGGGATTATTAGGGGAGTAGGTATCAATACGAAACTGGTAGTGATGGTTTTAGAAAAATGGCTTGAGGCCCTTACCAGTTACTGATAGGATCTGGCCCGCAACTGCAATTGAAGAATGGTGTAATTTTGGCCCGCGGGCTAAAAGAAGTTGATGCAGATGCAAATTTAAAGATGATACTCTTTTAAGGGAGTGGTGGTGGTGCAGAGGTTAGAGAAGGTGGGCCTGTGATTGGAAGATCACTGGTTCAAGCCCCGGTATCGACAACGTAAAAAATGTGGGTGGGGTAGGTGAAGCCCCCACACCTGCCCCCACCCCCATTTGCCCCACTCTGGGCCCTTGACCAAGGCCCTTAACCCCCACCATTTGCTCCTCCAGGTGCCCTAGATGGCAGCTCTCTGCTCAACACAGAGGGCTGTGGTAGCTCAGTGGTCTTTGGTAGCTTGGTGGTCTGTGGTTGTGTCAGGAAGGGCATCCAGTGTAAAAATAATTGCCAAGTCTTCGTACGACTTAGTTCGCTGTGGCGACCCCTAACACAGTGAGCAGCTGAAAGAAGAAGGGAAAAAAAAAACTTTTAATACAGTATACTGTATACCTTTTTTTTAGGTTTAAAGCAAAACCCATGAAAAACATCTCAAAATGAGCAATATTAAGTCCAGTACAAACCTTTGGCAATAATTAATCTTTTTCCCCATTTCATGATACAAATCACCAAAAACTTTTACTAACTTCTACCAAAACGTAGATTTGAATGATCATTCATCAAACTTGACTAAATATAACGTGTTTTCAAAAACAATTGCAGTTTATTTAACAATTGATAAAAGGACATCGAAAGTTACGTATGTAGCTACGGTTCTATGAATCCCGGATGACCGCCAGAGGGCGGTGCTGAAAGCACTGAATGTTCCCTTCACACATGCGCTGTTCGAGTGAAAATATCAACGACGTCACACACGTGTGTGACCGGATGAGCAATCAGAGGCTATATAGCCTGGTGTCATCCGTGGCTCTGCTCCTACAGAATCTTCTAGCAGAAAGCAAGGATTCTGATTGACAGAGAAGCTCTGGTGGTCATCCGTGATTCATAGAACTGTAATCACATACGTAACTTTTGTTCTATTTCATCCCTCCTGACCTCCAGAGGGCGGTGCTGAAATTACTGAATGACGGATACCAACGATGTCACAAGATATCCTGAGCACATACCTCACTGAGGAGGCCGAGAGGACCCTGCAGAAGACCCTGGCCCAGGGGATGAGGGTGGCCATTTTAACTCTGTAAAATCTGGTGAACGTGCTTGGGGAAGCCTATGATGCTGCAGCACATATTGCTTCCATCTGAACCTCTCTCAGGGAAGCCCAGGCAGCAGACATGCTCCTGGCAGAATGTGCCTTCATGCTGACCGGCAGGGGGTTGTGCCCCGCGGCGTAGGCGTGGCAAAAGACATCCACAATCCAGTGGGAGAGGCACCATTTGGAAAGAGGATAGCCTAACCTAAGCCCTCAAGCCACAGACAGCCGGTCTGAGCATCGTATAACGGCAGTAGCTGTAACGTATGCCTCCAGTGCTCTCACTGGGCACAATAATACAGACCCCTCACCAGGTGTAAGCTGAAAATGTGCCAGCTTCAACGGTTGGTTACATTTAGAGTGAGATAACACCATGGTATAAATGCAGTGTTTGGCCACAAGGCCACAAACATCAGGGCCTTCAGGGCTCCACCTGAAGAGCTGAGAAGAGAGCCTGTAGCTTGCCGGTCCTCTTGCAGAGGCTGTAGCCAACAAAGTAATCTTACATGAAGAACCACTTAAGGTCCGCCTGCGTCAGAGGCTTGAACGGAGGGCGGCACAGAACATCGAAAACCAAGGGCATGTCCAAACTTGGTGCTCGTGTAGCTGTCGGCGGGTGTAACCTACGGGCACTACGCAGAGAAAAGAGACTAGATCATGGCTTCCCACCATATGGCCATTAACGCCGGCGTGATTAGATGATATTGCCGCTGCATAGACCTTAAGCATCGAAGGAGACCGTACCAAGGAAAGACTGGAGAAACTCCAGAATGGTGAGTATTGTACGAGACTGGATCCTCATTGTGATCAGAACACTGTTGGGGGAACCGACACCACCTGTTTTCATACTGCTGACGAGTAGAAAGTGCCCTGGCGCCCAAGATGGTGTGTCCGAAGGGGCTCGAAACTCCAGTCAGCTGCTGTCTTGGTCTTGCAGTGGCCACACCCACAACTGAAGACGTTGAGGATTGGGGTGTCATAGCAGTCTCCCCAGCTGAGACAGCAAGTCCTCTCCTGGTCGGAAGACGCCATGGGGCGTCCTGACATAGACTCCGTAGCAGTGGAAACCATGGTCATGCTGGCCAATATGGGGCCACCAGTAGCATCCTGTGGCCCTGCTTGACCGCTCTGAAGGGTTGGCCAAATCAGACAGAGGGGTAGAAAGGCATATAGAAGGACCCTTGGCCAAGAATGAGCCAACGCGTCCTGGCCCAGCGCACCCGACTTCCCTGTAAGGAAGTATCCTAAGGGACACCAAGTCAACCCTCTGTCGCAACCAGGTCTACCTCTGCCTGACCAAGACAGTCCAAGATCATCAGCACTATTTCACTGTGGTGGGACCACGCTCTCGGAGCAGACCCCTGGTGGGAGAGGAAATCTTGCAACCTGACTGTGTCGCCCTAGTATGTCACCCTCAGGGTGGACAGGAGAGGAGAGGCCCATCCCAAGGGCTCTCTGATGGAGTCAGGGCCTGAAGACCCGTTATGTTACTGCAAGCCTGTGCAGCCTGGCATCCAGGCGAAAGCTGTTGAGCCACCTCTGTAAGGGGCAAAGTGGCAGCAAGCATAAGGGCACCACTCGAGTGGCTGATTGCAGTTTGCCTAGTAGCTACCGGAAGGCAACGTAGGGGAGCTACTTGTACAGCCTGAACCGACTGACCAACTGGAACATGCTGCCCACACTTGAGCGGATGGGCGCGCTCTCATGGTGAGTGAATGCAAGATCACCCAAGAAAGGTGTTAGTTGGAAAAGGATCAGGCAGCTTTTCTCCAGGTTGACATTGAGGTCCAACTGAGACACCTGAGCGAGCATGTGGGTTGTGTCACGAAAGGCACAGGCCCAAGCCGGGGCACAGAGAGCCAATCATCTAAGTATGGCAGAACCTTCACTCCAAAGGCCTGTAGAGGAGGGAGGGCTGCCTTCACGCACTGAGTGAACACCCTCAGGGAAAGAGAGAGCCCGAATGGGAGTACCCTGAGCTGCCAGTGACGACCCTGATAGGCAGACCTGAGAAAGCGGTGATGCTCTGCCGCAATAGGCACCTGAAAATAAGCATCTTTCAGGTGTATAAATGTGAACCATTCCCCCTCGTGACAGCTTGAGGGACCTCTGCTGTCATGAGCATGTGAGAGGGCAGCACCCTTAAGTACCGGTTGAGTCCCCTCAGATCTGAAATGGGATGAAAACCGCCGTCCTCTTCCCCGGGTAAGTAAGTCGAGTGATAGCCTCTGGGTTATTGCAGAGGGTCTACTGCCATTATTGCACCCTAGGCCAGGAGGACGAAAGCTCCTGGTCTAGTGCTCTAGCTGTTACCAGGTCGGCAACTACAGTCACCTTGACCCGGCGGGAGATGTGAGGCCGCCGTCTGAACCATAGCTGGTAACCCTTGGTCAGAGTGGCAACCACCCATGGGTCCATGGTGTGAGCAGCCCCGTGATAGAGCTGCTGGTGGAAGAAATATCCGCCGGCTGGCCTAGTGGCATCGCCGTCTCCCTGCACGGCTCTGGGGGGGGGGGGCATCTCCATCTCCTCCATCTCCTTGGAAGCCAAGGAGATGGAGGGAGCATCGCCCTGCTAATGCTCAAAAGTTGCTGCCTCATCTGTCATGCCTGGATGTCTGGTGACGTGATGGGCGAGGCAACAACAGGTTCGATCGCCGGCATGCAGTCCAAGCCCACTGCAGCCAGCTCATGCAAAGAGCTTTGGGTCCCGCCAACAACCATGTAACTCCCTCAGGTACTCCTCTGATGGAGGGATAGAAAAGGGAGGAGGGGCCCATCCACTCCTGCAGAAGGCACTTACAGGAGTGGGCTCCTCTGGTTGCAAGATCTTCAACTACAGTTGTCTCAGGGCCATATGCATGACGTGCATCGAGTTATCACCTACCCACTTTCTGCGGTCTGGGATGAAGAAAACGAACCAGTTTCTGACATGTGAGATGACTGTTCTTCCTCCTCCTCACCTAGAAAGTGTGAGGCAGAGGTTGCCAAGGAGAACACGTCCTCTTCCGCAGCTCACACATGCATGGGGTGGGAGGAGAGCCCGGTCGCTGCCCCTGGCTTGGCCCCCAGTTGGCGTACCTGAAAAAGGGACTTCATCTCTGCCAATTCTGCGGACAGTTGCTCTACTTTCGTGGAGAGACCCTGACCAGACTTGGCTTGTCTTTTTCTAGGAGGGGCCACAGAGGTTGTGTCCTCGGCCCGGCGCTTCATGCACCTAAGTGGGGGCTCCTGCCCAGAAGGCGGGAGTTGACTGCAAAGCTCAGGGCGAAACTGGGCCAGCCGAGCCACCCTCGCAGCACGAGGCATGAAGCTGCAGTTCATACAAGCGTTCTCTGACAGGGCCTCCAGTAGGTGGCCATGTCCAAGGCAGGTAGGACACCGGTCGCGACAGTCATCTGCCTGGAGCATGACCCTACAATCCATGCAGCAGTGAGAGCCGTCCCTGCTCCTACTTGGTAAAGAAATTTGCAATTCAGCAAAGGAGCTGGCCCCACCAGCTACGTCCAAGATACAAAGCCTAGTCCAACTGTATGAAGTTGGCAAATGATTGGGAGAGGGTGAGCTAACGCTTGCCCATCACCAGTTAAAAGTAAGGCCAGAACTAGTAAGCCTAGTTCAGCTGAAGCGTATGATGCCGGCGAGAATTATTGGGTGGGGGCACGAACACACGCCTTCACCAATCAATACAAAGTCAGAGCTAGTAAGCCTAGCACAATGTAAGCGTTATGATGCTGGTGAGAATGATTGGGGGGGGGGGGGGCGTGAACGCCCACCTTCACCCAATAAATAGCGGTCAGAGCTCGACA
>JARVGS010000001.1:1720977-1732441 GCA_031762315.1 Hypsolebias antenori | reverse complement strand
TGTTGTTTGTTTGTACAGCACTTTGGTTGGCCTTGTTGCTGTTTTAAGTGCTTTATAAATAAAATGGTATGGTATGATGGATTTACTGTGTGTGCTGTGACTAATCTTCACTGAACATGAATTTCTGCACCAAATATTAGGATCATCTATGTTTTTCTTTTTATCATTTAACCTGCAGAAGGTTTTATGGGGAAAATCCGCCACATATTTTAGTTGACTTTTTTTTTGGTGCTCTCAAGAACCGTTTTTTTATTATTTATTTATTTTTTCTGATAATGCCTAAAAACCCTTCTAATATTTTTTAATTGTATTTTGTTGTTGTTTCAAATGCTCTCATAATCTCACGGTGACATTACTGCCCTCTAGTGTTTCTCAGCAGAAAAATCAACAACAAGGAGGTCCCATTATAAATACATTTTCCAATCCCATGACATCATAAAATAATGCATTCCTTGAGGGAATGTTTTTTATTTTATTTTACATCGTTCTCTAAATCTTTTATATTGTTTTTAGCTCACTTGGCTTTTTATGTTGGAGAACCTCCATAAAAATGTACTTCCAACTTCCCTGGAAAAGGTGCAGCCTCTATCCTTAGATAGAGAACTTTACTAATTAGCTTTTGTATGTACAAAGTATATGAATGTTTTTGTCCAGTGCTCTGAGACAACTTCAGTGGGTAGTTGGTGCCATACAAATAAACTGAATTGAATCAAATTTAATTGAATTGGACATTTCTGCAGAGTCTCGCCTCTCATCTCTGATGGAAAAATTGTTATAGTTTGGCTGCAAAGAGCAAAACCACACTGCATAAGCATTGCAGTAATTATATGTGAAGGGGATGTGTCCTCCTTTCATTAAAAAAATAATTTGGTTGCACCCCCCAACATTTACCATGAAATATTCGTTCACCCAGCGCTGTTTCTATTTCTTCATGAATGAATCCATTCCACTTGATTAACAGGAGAATACTCAAACCATTAAAAGTCCACTCCACATTTTCCTAGTAACCTACAACTCACCACCACATGCAAAGTTTCCTCAAGGTCACTTGGATTGGCAGGGCACCCATCTCTTTGGGGGGTTTATGTGGACAGGGCACAGGGAGGAGGGGGAGACACCTCTGTGTTGCACACTAGCTTAGCGCTACGTTAGTGCCAGCAGTTATTGACGGGGTGGGAATTGGGGGAGGGGGGATGCGTGAGAGAAGCGAAGCACTGTCTGTAGCATCTTAGCTAGTGAGTCTTTATTGGTGCTGCTAGCTTAGAGCTATGTTAGTGCTGATGGTTGTTGATCCGGTGGGATGCATGAGAGAAGTAGAAGTAGTAGAGTGTGCTTTATTCACACAAGGAGAGCTGTTGGTCAGGATACGTCTTCTTGCTCTCTAAAATAGTTATTGAATCGTGTTTACTTACAACAGGTTCTCAAACCCAACACGTCATAAGTCTGCCGCAGAGGGCAGTCTGACCAAACGGCAGACTTATGACGTGTTGGGTTTGAGAGCCTGTTGTTATTTATGCAGGTAAACATAGATATTTAACAACCTGCAAAAATATACCAGAATGTAGAAAATGGCTTCTACTATATTCAAAATTTTATGGGGAGGACCCCCAGGCACCCCCCCACACACACCAGCCACAACCACACCAGTGTGTCTCCCCCACATGACTAATTCTTCTGATGCCAATGACACACTGAGATGACTCTGCTTTGACAACCCCAACTGTAGGACATGTTCTGAGACATCATCCATTCATCCACTGTCTTCACTCGCTTTTTCCTTTTCAGGTCATGGGGGTCATTGGTGCCCATATCAGCAGTCACTGTGCGAGGGGTGGGGGACACCTGGACAGGTCTCCAGGCCATCACAGGGACACCAGGACAGGTCTCCAGTCCATCACAGGGACACATAGAGACAAACAAGACAACCATTCACTCGACACCCAGAGACAATTTAGAGTTACCAATCTGCCTAACATGCATGTTTTTGGTCTGTGGGGGGAAACTGGAGAATGGAGAGAAAATGCAAACCCTACCCAGAAGGGCCCCCGGTCGGAATTGATCCGGTGATCTTCTCTCTGAGAAGCAGCAGCTCTGCCAACTGATCCACCGTGCTGCCTCTAAATGTTTATACATCATATAAAATAGTGTTTTTGTTTTTCCAGCCAGTTTCAAATGAATGGAGACGTCATGCTGAAGCTGTGCAGGCTTCACTGCTCACTCGTGATTTTTACACTTCATGACCTGAACTGTTGAAAATGCAGTTTAAAGGAGATGCATGAACTCTTTCTGGATTTTCCCCTTGGGGGTTTCTGAGACCTGGAAGATCTCAATAAGCAGTTCTCATCGTCTGTTTATCAAACCTTCTCAGCTCACACAAGTCTAGTCGTTCAGTATTTTATTTATTACAGTTTTTTTGTTTTGTTTTTCCTGCTGATTCAGGATTTAGTCCTCGGTTCCTTTAAAAACTGTTCAGTGAACTCTGCTGCAGTTCATCTGCTCTACTGGCTTCATAAGCTGCTGTGAACTTCAACGTATGATGGAAGTTTTTAGCTATCATTTTATTAATTTAGCTTTTAGCTATTCTTTTACTAATCTTAACTTCTGCATCTGCACAGTAGTAGTCAATACAGTAATACTTCATACTTGTGTGTGTGTGTGTGTGTGGGGGGGGGTGTCAACTATTTTGGTTGGTTCTCTACTGAGGTTACCAGATAAACACTGGCGGCAGCTGCTACCATGGCAACGCCATTGTGCTCCCTCCCTTTCTGTCTCCTCCCCCTCTCCGACCACTCCCCCACCCCCCACCCTTTTTGGCTGGGTGGGCACTTTGCAGCGCCGTGGCGAGTGGACCAGCGGAGGAGAGCCCTCAGATCCCTTCAGTTCCCTCAGAGGAAGGAGTGGGCAGACAGGAAGAAGGACTAACCTGGACTGAGTTGTTCTGAGTATTTTTGTGGGGGTGGGGGTGTGTGGTGACAGGATGAGTGAGGACAGCCACTCCCACTACAGACTGGACCCCAGCGATCGCCTCAACGGGCTGGGGCAGAGGAGAAAGAGACCCAAGAAGGTAACTGAATGAAGGGGAGCCACATGGTGTGTGTGTGTGTGGGGGGAGGGGGGTGGGGAGCAGGTGCACAGTGATGGAGGATGTGATTTATTTTCTGTCTGTGACCTGAGGCTTCTCATATAATGTGATTCTCTTTAAATACTGACTCGCTTTTCTCCCAGTGAGAGCATCTCCTCTGATCCGACCTCACCCTGCCCGGTACCCCCACCCTCTGTTCCATCCTCCACCCCCCTGTGTGTTGTTGTTGTTGTGGACACGTCCATGTAGTGAGTAGTAGGAGGAGGCTCCTCTCACATGCTCACAGGGTGGGTCCCTGCTCTGCTCTTTGTGTTCCTCCTCTGAACATCATCGCTCAAAACATCAGGATGTTCTTCATCAGACCTGTCTCATGGGGTGGGGGGTGTTTGACACCTCAGGCATGCAGACACCCAGGATTTTGACAGTTATATAAAGAAAATAAAAACATAAAATCAGAAAGGTTTCAGTGTTTACACACAATGCAAAATCTGCAGGGAATTTTATTATAAAATAATCAAGTCCAGTGTACAAAATGTATTTTAATTAATGGGTTTATTCTCTTTTATTTTCAGAAAATATTACAACCCCCTGAAAAAAATGTAACATTTTTTACAAGAATGAACCCTTAGAATGTCCATAACTGGTTTCAGCTTGATCAGTTTCAATGGTTTCTTCAGGTCTGGCCCTCTATATTTTCTTTATATTTATGGACCAATCGTCATATTCATGTTATAAATTCACCTCCTTATGAGATCAACATGAGGTTACTTCATATTAGAACAAGGAGCGTCATCAAAAGATGTGCTGAGCTGCTTTAGGTTTTTGTGTGTAAAATTATTCACAAATTAGTCAAAACATGGTTTTTGCTTTATGTTTGAAACCCTTGTAGTTTTGAGATCAGCAGTAAGGTTGGGGGTGGGAGTCTTCATGCGCTTCATGATTTGAATTTAAGATGATTATCAAAGCATTTTAATGACAGGAAACCTAGATATTTTTTGTACACAAATACAGACTAATTTATATATTGTCTTTGCTAATAGATTTCAAAGTACATATTTGTGCTGCACTTAGACCTGTTCAAAGCCTTTGATACTGTAGATCATCACAGCTTACACCACAGGCTCTCAGATATTGGCTTCTCAGATCACACTGTTGGCTGGTTCTCAAACTATTTCTCAGGTTGTAGGCACTGTGTTCAACATAACGGTATTTCATCTAGCTAACTAATTATAGCTAATGGTGTGCCGCAAGGTTCAGTTTTAGGTCCCACTCTTTTTACAAATTATATAAATAATGTAGGTCTAAGCATTCCTGCTGCATCCTTGCATCTCTATGCCAATGACATTGTTGTCTACTGCCAAGCTAACAGTTGTCAAGATCTTCCAGCTTCTACAGTCTGCATGTATCATCATTCAGTCAGACAAAGTCCATCTCATTCTGGTGCTTAATGCTGACAAAACCAAAAGGATGTGGTTTTCCAACAGAATGTCAGTGCCAGCAACTCTCTATCCTATCCCATCCATGCATGGTGTTCCTATTGAGTTTGTATGATTCACATCTCTCTTTTAAACCATATATCAAATACTTGATAAAGAACTTGAAATTAAAACTGGGTTTTGTTTTCAGAAATAGATCTTGCTTGACCCTGAATGCCAGAAAACGTCTTGTAACCACTACCTTCCTATCGGCCATTGACTATGGTGACATTACTTACATGAATACCCCTGCCAGCTCCTTGCAGATGTTGGATATTGTCTATCATGGTGTGTTGATTCATAACTGGTTGTAACTACTGTACCCATCACTGCACTCTGTTCTCCTTGGTCAGTTGGTCATTATTATCTGCCGGTATATGTAGGCTCTCACACTGGTACATCTTTATCTATAAATCACTCCTTGGTCTGCTACCTTCTCATATCTCCTCTGACATGTCACATCGTCAGTACAGATACAGCGTGCACTCTCAAGCCATCATTGCCTGCAGTGTTCCTTCAGTGCAGACTGAACTTTGCAAAAAGGCCTTTTCCTACTCAGCTCCTGCAACATGGAACACCTTGCAACAAGAACTGAAGTTAACCACCTTGATTTCTTTAAGGGGGTTCAAACATTTGATAATGTCAACAGAAAAATCAAAGCAAATATGTTCTTGTTTTTAGTATTTCACCCTGTTTTACAGCACCCTGATTTATTAACACACTACTCTTATTTTAAGTGCATTTTTATTGTAGTTTATTGTTGTCATTGTTTAATGTTTTGTTGTCTGTACTTTATGTGTTTTGTCTGGAACAGGTCCCTCTTGTAAACTAGTCCCCGTGGCTCATTGAGGTTAGCCTGTATGAATGAAAAAATATATCAAAAACTGTGATTCACAGGCTGCTGACCAACAATTAGCATTGATGCTAACTTAATATGCATGAATGTGCCAAACCAGTCAATAACAGAAATACACATTCTGCTGACATGTTTTTATTTGGCTGTCACATTTTTGATTGTTTTGTAGGCTTTAATCCTACCTGCTGTCATGTCAGAATGTTTTGAATAGAAATAACATGATTTCACACTGAAGTCTGAAGAGCTGCCTTATGTTGGTTTCTTTACTCGTTTACCTTCAGCTCATGTTGGTTTCTTTGCACGTTTACCTTCAGCTCATGTTGGTTTCTTTGCTCGTTTACCTTCAGCTCATGTTGGTTTCTTTGCTCGTTTACCTTCAGCTCATGTTGGTTTCTTTACTTGGTTACCTTCAGCTCATGTTGGTTTCTTTACTGGTTTACCTTCAGCTCATGTTGGTTTCTTTACTTGCTGACCTTCAGCTCATGTTGGTTTCATTGCTCGTTTACCATCAGCTCATGTTGGTTACTTTACTTTTGTTTACTTACCTTTGGCTTATGTCTCGTCCCGTGGTCATCTCCACACTCCCTGTCATTTCTTTGGTTGACACTAGTTTGGTAAAAAAAAAAAAAAATAATAATAATAAAAAAATAAAGAAAACTAATGAGAGATAGATTTTGTAGTGTTTTTTTTAAATGTGAGGTTGTATATTTGTTTTGAGCAGTTAATATCTTACCTGCATTAGACAGTTTCTTGAACGACTTCAAATTGGAGAATGTGAGTTCAATTTTGACTGGACTGATGAGCTAATGGCTAGTCTGAATGCAGCTAATTCCAAAGTGAATGGAATTGACAGTGATGAACACGGCACCATTTATATGAAGGACCACTCTTTAAAGACTGCAGCTGGTTTAGGTTGGCAGTGATTGTTCTCCATCACAGAGCGAAGAGGGGATTTGAAAATACCTTCCATCTGTCCATTTGTCCGTCTGTGAGTGTTCTGATAACTTGGAAAACTTGTGAGGTTCAGACCTCCGTGTAGGTGTGTGGCTGCATTTAGGAGTAAGAAAGGTTCCTTTTAAAAATTGGGTTGCCAAGTCAAAATCCAAGATGGCTTCCTGTATAAATGTAACCTGCCCACCCCTTTCATTTGTCTACCCCCTGGTTCTGCCATCACTGCCTATGATAAGCAACATAAACAAAAAGCCACCCTCTGTTAGTCTCCACAGTGTAACTCCTCCCCACTTGAATGTTTTTCATCAACAACATTGTTAACTTTCATTCTCTGTTGTGTTCCTGTACAGGAAAGCACTCATCGTGACAACTACTGTACAAACATTCACTGTTCAAATCCCTTATATACAGTGGACATTGACATACAACTTGTTCATGTTGGTCTTAGCTGCATTCAGACATGATTCATCAGTCCTGTCAGATTTAAACTCTGTTTATCCAAAGGTTGTTCAAAGAGCTACCTGCAACAGGTAAGATGTTGTTTTTCACAACAGGAAGAGTTGGTCTGTGGAGTGTCATTTGCTGCTTCTTATGAGTGTTTTGTGTTAAAAGGTAAATCTATTTGTGGTGAAATCTCACTGTGCATGTGATGTGAACGCTGCCATGTCAGCATGTTTGGGGTGAGTCTGGCCTCTACGTTCAGGCAACTGACATCAGTGTTGAAAGATTCAGGTCATTGTTGGACGAGTCCATTTCAGACGCTCGCATGGCAAATCACAGGGATTTACATGTCTGATACACGCGTTAAAGTACACACAGCTTTTGAAACACTTCTTTTCACTGAGTCACATTTATAAATGGCTTTCTTGCAGTTTATATTTGTGTTCAAGCTATTTTCTATTTCCTCTTTGTCTTCTTTTGTATGACATCATGTGTGTTCTACATAGTCCTGCGGGCAAAATGAGAAAGAGGTATTATTTAATTTCACTTTATTGTTTAGTGCTTCAAAAAAGTTAAAGAAAAAACATGTTTTTGTATAAATGTGGGGGAGCATTAGGTTGCTGGCCAAGACAGGGCTGCTGTTACTGACGGCTCATATTGATGCTGCTTCTCCCTCTTAGCTTGTTTTGCATTGATGTGGCGTTTTACCAAATGTGAGGTGCTCACCTGCCACCAAGAGACAAAAGGTGAGCGATAATGCTTTTGCTCTTGCCTTTATGTGTTTTAGTGTCTGCCTCTTTCCAAAATATCTCATAAACCATTGGCTGTACAGACACAGTCTGATTTAAGATGGCCGCTTCAGCCAACCAAACAACAAGCAGTACATCAATGTCTCTGAGGGAATAGCAAATGGTTGTAGCTTTGGAGATGAGTGTTTTTCTGGACTGGAATTGAAAAGTTTGTAAGTAAACCTAAATGTTTTTTGTTGTAAGGTATTGAAGAGGGGTGGAGTTACACTGTGCAGAGAGAGTTTATTTTATTTTTTCTTGTTCAAGGTAGCACAAAGTGACAGATTCTGGAGTGGAGGACATTTTATGCACAAAGAGGTGCAGTGGTGAAGCCAAGGGGTGGCCAGTGGTGGCCTTGGCCACCTTAGATTAATCTATGTCCACCCTTATCACTTGAGGAAACTATAGGTGGAAGTAATGTAACAACTAGAAAGCATCTTTTCTGTCAGGGATTTTTGGTCAAGGTTTATGGATGTTTTTAACTACTATAGCTGAGAATGTTAAGTGCCCATGAACCATGTGTTTGAGTTAGCAGAGAGTTCTTTTCTCTCTCAAAATGAGGAGCTGATTTGATCCTGCATGTGCAGCTGGATGGCTGAGGTCATCAGTGGCTGTCTGTGAGCCAAGAGCTGATAAGTTTATACAAAACAATTCCCGCACACTGCCAGCTGCAGAGCCTGGCCTCCATGCACGTAGACCTTCTGTACATCTGTGTAACCTGTGGTGAAAATCTGCCTTTGCAAGTAAAACCGGTTGAAAATCTTCTCATGTCCTCGAGTGTGGCTTCTTTGAGTAAATAAAGCTCTATTTGCATGGCTTTAGTTTTACCTAAGGACCACATGATATTTGTAATAATCACGGAGATTGTCTCTGTTGTTAATCTCGTGTGAATCAGTCATATTAGTAGTTTGTCAAGTAAAAATTCCCCCACAAATTACATACTATATTTTGATGAACTCCGAGGTCCTGCGATAAAACGAATCCAATGTGAATCAGTGATTTGGACAGAAATGGGCCGGATCCGATACATAATGAGGCGGGTTTTTTTCATCCATCCATCCATCCATCCATCCATCCATCCATCCATCCATCCATCCATCCATCCATCCATCCATCCATCCATCCATCATATTTACCTGCTTCTTCCTCTTCGGGTTGTGTGGGTCACTGGTGTCCATATCCAATCATGACATGCGGGGAGAGAACATGCAAACTCCACCCAGGAAGGCCCCCGGCTGAGATTTGAACCGGTGACCATCTCGCTGAGAGGCAACAGCTCTACCAACAGAACCACTGTGCCACCCTATCTTATTCCTATTTATGTCATACTGTTGTTTAGATGTTATGCACAACTATTGATCACATAACCCTTGAAACAGATTAAAGATAAGGCCGTTTCCAGGGAAACTTTAAAAACGTGATTCAAGTGTGTTCTGAAAAGCTTTAGGTGACAGGTTTAGATTGCAGGCCCCTGGGGTGACAGACATCTTGTGTGATCTGTTTGAGAATCTGTTAGGGATGACCTAGTAATGGTCAATCAGGTCATCTGGACAGTTTCTGTTTTTGTGGAAAGACGTTTCGCCCTCTATCCAGAGGGCTTCATCAGTCTGACGAGTTCCAAGTAAACTGTTTCCCCATCAAGCAGTACACCTCTTTAGTGGACCAACCAGTTTGCTGGTGATAAGATGGTTTCTGGGAGCTGTCCTGCCCCCTGTCGACTCCTCCCAGGCAGCCACAGCCAAAGTGGTTCATAAGTCTTTCCACAATAAAGAAACCGTCCACATGACCTGATTGACCAATATTGGATTTTGTACCTGGATGATTGAGCATGAACTTTGATGTCTTGAACTGTTAAGGATGACTTTCAGATACTGCCCTTTTAGGGTGGTGGTCAGTTAAAACTGAAACATTTGAGCCAATCATGAAATGAACAACTGATGCCACACAAACTTTAATGTGTCGAGTCTTTTTCAGATTTCTTCCAGTCCGTTTATAGCCCTGACAGCTTTATTATGTACTTTGTGTACAAGTAGAGCAGGAAATCACATTTCTGATTTATAAATAGACTTTCAGCTGATTATGAGGGCAGAATCCAGGAACATATATTATATTAGTATATTATCCAACTGTGGGTGTTTGCATTAACACAACAGCTGCAACAATAAGCAGCTAAGCACAGACCCGTCAGTCATTATGAAGAGGTGACAAGTGGCACACAAAACCACAACACCCATCTTTAGAGTCATGAGCCCTGAGTAATCTGCTCAAACTCATGGAGTATGTTGGAGTTTTCTCTGGCTGTATTTTTGTCCTTACAGATTGTTGAGGTTTAAAAACCAAAGGAACACAATGAGTTGGTCAATTTACTAAAATAAAAAGTTCTGAATACGGGAATTTTTTCAATTGAAAAAAAAAGAAAAAAAAAAGAAGAAAAATTAACTAGCAAAAATAAACTTTTAAATGTATATATTGTGCACCACAGACTGGTCCTTCCCAGGAATGTACTTGTTTGCAGTCATTTCAGTAAAAGTTAGATCCCCACCATTGGTTTTGTGTGTAATTACACAATAAAAGTTCAAGCTTGTGTTCACTGTGATAGTGAACTTTTATACATCAATAAAAGAGGTGTTAAAGGGGCACATTGGCCTGATTGGTGTGGAAATGACTTGAATCCGGCTTTAGATAGAAAACCAACCAGCTCAAAGCAAGAAAGTTCATGCTCAGTAATCCAGGTGTCAAATACAACCAGCTCAAAGTTACCAAACAGAGCAGAACACTGAAATAAAATGAGTTGTTGTTTACACTGTCTATGATTTGCATGTGAACAAAAAACTTTTTTGTGTAAAAAAAAAACAACAACACAAAACAGTGTTTTTAAATAGTTAATTGTTTTCACGTCTGTGGTAGTTTTTCTACTGGAACAAGAAGAACTGGAATTTAAAGCTGTACAGTTGAACTAAGTGGCTGTGAATGAAAAGGCTTCTTGCTGTGATCATGAAGTGAAACCTACAGTAGGTGTTTGTCTGTGCTAAGCTGTCAGATCGAGCTGGATTATGGAAGTCAAGGGCCACATGTCAAAACAAGTCTTTCAGTGTGCCCAGAGGCGCAAAAACAACAGCCCTCATCCCTCAAACAGCCAGCCACCATCATCCTCCTCATCTTATTCAGTTTCTATCCAAGGGCACAATCAGCTCTCTAAGCTCCATTTCCTGCCACAATGTGCTGTCATGAAACACACACGTAAACACACACTCACTGGCAACAAAAGGTAGTATCAGATACCTCCAGCGCCTGCATTCACCAAGTAAAGTGTTACAACTTTATGTGGCGTCTGTGTCCGCTCACATGAGAACAGCACAGAAGATCATTTAAGATGATCATCATTGTCCAACCAGTGTCTTCTGTTTGGAAACAGATTTACTTTTATCAGCGGCTGCGTGGGTTTGTGTGCACTGCAGCTTTAGAGATACATTAGAACCATGTTATCATTTATACTTCACTGGCTTGATTCACTTGTTGTTTCTTTGCATCTGTTTTGTATCAGTTTCTGTGCATTCCTTTTATCTTTCAATGTACCGTATACCATAAAAATGCTTCTCTGCATTCACTAACAAAAAAACAACAACAACAACAACAAAACAACAACAACAATGTGGTCAGAGATGGGGTGCCCCCACCCCACAGTCAACACAAGAAGAACAAGAGATACACCAATGTCTCCCGTCGCTGAGGGATTTGAAGAGCGAATGTTTCAGTTTTTGAAAAGAGTGTTTTTCTGGACTGGAATTTAACAGGAAATATGACTTAACCTTAATGTTTTTGGTGCAAGATATTCAAGTGAGTAAGAAGCCACCCCAAAGGCCACCTCAAT
>JARVGS010000001.1:1521136-1533322 GCA_031762315.1 Hypsolebias antenori | reverse complement strand
ACATATATTATATATACTGTATATATATATATATATATATATACTGTACATATATTATATATATATACTGTGTATACAGTATATATATACATATATTATATATATATACACTCCCTCATTTATCACATGGCCACACCCACTTCTCCACTGCAGAGCAGAGAAATGAGGAGGGAGCTTCTGTGCAGCTGGCTGCACACAGACATGTGCATCTGTGCAGCAGGTGCTAAATTATTTAAAATAAATACAAAGTAATAATTTAGTCATTTACCTCGACACACACATTCATACAGCACTCTACTACAGCTCCACAAAGATAATCTGAATCTGTAGAGACTAATCAGAGCTTTAGATCACATTCATACACCAATGGGATACATCAGAGACAATGAGGGGTTCAGTGTCCTGCCCAGGAACACTTCAGCATGTGACTGCTGGTGGAATTGAACCACCATCCCTCCCATTGGAGTATGACTGCTCTAACCACTCAGCCACAGCTGCCCAAAAGCAGGTTCATTTTTTAAAGAATAAATACAAAGAAATTCACCTTCAGATTTTGGGTGGTTATAATAATGCACAGCTAGTGGCAGAAGTATTCACCTCCCTTAGCATTCTTCCTGTATTGTGCCTCACAACCCGTGACTTCACTGGCTGCTGCAACAAGTCACAATATGCCTGTTAAAGGGACCTAGGCCAGATAATGCCCTAGGCATACTCTGGCCTGGGTCAAACTATACCCAAGTTTAAATACTATTATACATTTGTATGTTAAATAATTATATTATATTATAAATATTTTTACCTTCACTGGGCTATCAGTGCCCCTGAATTTTATGTTGCTTATATTTGCAGTTTGTTCAATATTATAACAATGGTTTTCAGATATTGTTCTCATTACTGTCATTGTTTGACTAAAAATCACGTTTTTTGTTTGTTTTATAGGACATCACAAATAATATATGAGGAAGTGACAGACTCATTACATGCGGGCAGTTTTAAACAAGTAAGTCCGTTCTTCACGCTGTATCGCACTTCTCCCTACAACCTCCGATCTCACGTGATGGATCCTGTGTATAAGGGTGGACCCAAGTTGTGTGCCCAAATTACTCCTCCTCCAAACCCCACCTTGGAAACATGTTATAATGAAGGGGCTGTTGAATATGAGGGAGCAGTGGGGGGGTGGGACTGGAGCTTGGAATGTCTCCAAACTTCCCATTCTGAAGACATCTCAGATCATTTATCTCCTTTGCCTTGGCGTGAGACATTCAATAGCTCCAGAACAGGTGTATGTGAAGATCGGCCCCTGTCCATGACTGATTTTGGAGACAGCTTGGTAGAAGGTTATGAAGCTGAAGAAGACTTTAGAACATTGTCTATAGAGCTTACAGAAATTGAAGAGGTTTCTGGAAAAGAAATATTTTCTCTGCAATCTATAAGTGAAGAAAAGCCACAGCCTACTTCTTGTGGGGTGCCACAAATGTCTAAACAAGCTTCCATGAGCTACATAGATGAAGGGTCTCATAAACTTTATAAAGTCTTATCTGGACATGAAGCTGAGGCAGTGGATTCATATAGTGATGGTGTGTCCACACTGCTCATGTATTCACCATCTGATGTCACCAGTCAAGAAGTCAGGAAGGATGAGGTTCTGGAAACTGCTAGACTCGTAAAAGCAGAAGATGTGCTGAGCTCTGTGGATGACCATGATGCTCACCAGACCTTAGGTTCATCTAATCTTGAATCCATTCATGACATAAATGAAGCCAGCAAAGATGTAGCTGATTATTCTAATGATAGCTGTAAAATTCCAGATATAATGGTCCAAAAAGAGAAAATTATTGCCTCAGATACCTTATGTACCAAACGTAAAACATCTGAACATGAACCGCTGTCAGAAATTATTTCTGATTTTGTCATTTCATCTCATGAGGGTTTTGCTTTACCTGAATGCAGTTTGGATAGTGCAATATTCCTGACAGAGAGCAGAGCCTCCTCACCCGAGTCTGTGTCATCAGTGAATGAGCTGAGTTCACTTGCACCTGATTCTCCAGTAACACAGTTTAGGCCTTTGTCCCCACTCCCACCACCTGTTCTTCCATGGGAAACTGGAAATGATGGATCAGCAATTCAGATGCAGCACTTACTGAGTTCCCTAGGGGGTACTACTTGTCCGTTTGCATCAGAAACAGAAGAAAAGCCATTAACACCAATGGTTTCAAATAGAAGACCATTTGGAAGGCCGGTATCACCAGGCAGTGACTATTATGATGAAGAAGCCATTTCACCTTTGTCCTTGGGTTTTGACATTGAAGACAGAGCATCATCACCTGAGTCAGGTGTTTTAGAGACAGTGAATTTGCTTCTTACACCCGATCAATATGTTACTCCCGATTTTCATGAGATCAGACCATCATCTCCTGAATCAACAAAGTCCATCACTTCATGCTGCCAGCTTTCACCAGACTCTCCTGTCCAAGATTTTAACTGGTTTGCTTCTGAGTCTTATACATGCGAATACAGATCATCCTCATCTGAGTCAGACTCATCACGTGTAGAGTTCGAAATGCGGGAATTAATTGTGTTTTCTGGGAACAGGTCTGTATCTCCAGAATCTGCAGCATATATGGATGAATGTCATGCACCATCGCCTAATTCATCTGTTCCCAAATTCAGTCCCAACTGGCCTGACTCACCTGTTCTAATGACTGGAGAGAGATTCAGACCATCTGAGTCTGTATACTCTGCTGTAGGTTATAGCTCTCTGACTCCATCATTTAATCATGAAAACATAGCTTTCTTGCCTTCCTGTCTTAAATCTGGAAATGAGTCAGAATCATGTGTATCTGTTGGTAGAAATCCAGCTGTCTCCACAGAGTCTGGTGATGTTGCAAAGGCAGTTTTTGATTCCAGTGATCACAAACAACAATCACTGACCTTTGATAAAGAGGACAGACCACCAACTTCAGTCGAGTTCCAAACTGAGAAAGATGATGATGTTGAAAACGAAACTTTTACTCTACACTCAAGGCCCATATACAGAACATCACCACAGTCAGCCCTGCTAGGTGTTAGAAGTCCTGAAGTAGAAACATCAAATGAACATTCATTGCCAGCAGGTGTTTTATCGGCTGATGTGTTCAAAACAGAGCTATCACATGATTTGTCAAATGTAGGAAGGTCAAATGAGGGAATGAACAGTTCTGTAAGTGATAAGTTGAGTTGTATTAAGAGAAAAATGTCTAAGAAAATTAAAAAACATGTTCTATCTAAAACCAAACACACTTTAGTCTTTGGTGACAAAGCTAGATGTTTAACATCATCATCACCAGAATCTGAATCTGAGGATCTAAAACTACCATTGGCATTAACTATAGGTGTACCTGAAGGTCAGGAAGAGTCTTTAGCTGTTAAAAATCCACATCATACACCTTTATTTTTAACAAAACATCCACAACCCATCTACAACTTAGTTTATGATACAGACGTGTGGAAGTTTATCTCGCCAATCCATGATCCACAGTATGTAGGAGAAACCTTCACCAGCAAAGTAGGAAAGTTTCTGTTAAGTGGAAATCAGTCCAAATTTTGTCAGGAAAGATCTGCTTTGCAAGTAGAAATGTGCAAAAGATCACTGCCTTTTGATTCTGAAGCAGAAAATAGGCTTATGTCACCAGAATCATTGATGCCTCTGGACACAGCCACACCCCAACCCTCTGAATCAGAAAGCCATGCAGATGTTCAGCCAGAAGCTCCTATTCTTCAATCCATACCCTCTTTGTCAGGTCCCTCACAACTTCATATAAAGCCACAGCCTCCAGAGTTAGAGATTTCTGATCAGGAACTAGAAACTGATTTAAATTTGTCACAACTTTTGGATGACAGACCCTCATCTCCTGATTCAGTATCATCTGTAAATGCATATAAAGCACTGCCAATTGACTCTCCTATTCCCAGTTTTGGAATGTTTTCATTCAGTGCTTTTATGGGTTTTATATCTGTTCAGTCATCATCAGCTGAATCAGTTTTTACAGATGATGAGTTTGGGTCTTTGGGATCATTATTTACTGAAAACAGACCTCCATCTTCAGACTCAGTTGATCAAAACAGAGCCCATTTATCTGAGTCACCCATTCCAGAGTTTAGACAAAAAGTGATAGACTCCACCGCCCTATCCACACTGGAGAAACCCTCATCACCTGCTTCATTTGTATCAGATATCGAGTGTAGCTCTGTTTCAACAGAGTCTTTGTTTGGTGAGAGCCGACCTCCATCTCTAGATTCAATTGCTGAAGACTATCCACTCTTAACAGAGTCACCTGTCCCAGAGTTTGGTCACTTTGTACGAGAAACTAATTGGACCACACTGGAGAGGTCCTCATCACATGTTTCATTGGCTTCAGACACAGAGCCTGGGTCTGTCTCTTTGGAATTGCTAATATGTGTGAGCCGGCCACCTTCTATAGATTCAGCTGATGAAAACCATCCCCTATCTTCAGAATCACCCATTCCAGATTTTAGAAAAGATTTATCTGACTCTCATGCCTTGTCAAGCCAAACAGGTAATGAGAAATCATTATCACCCATTTCATTTATCTCAGACATCTTTGCCTCAGATCATAGGTCTTCCTCTTTGGAATCATTATATGGTGAAAGCAGACCTCTATCTGTAGATTCTCCTGAAGAAAATGGGCCACTTTGCCCAGATTCACCCATTCCAGATACTGGACGGGATTTACTAGAAACTCATTTGTACACACCTGATAGACCAGATCCATACTATGGGTTTATGAGTCAGTCAGTGTACTGCTGGAGGAGAACATTGTCACCTGAATATGTGCTTTCTGGAGATGATTATCAAGGTGATTTGCCTATACCAGAATTTACAGCAGGGTTCACAGAATCGGTTTCTTTTAGTGCCCACCGATTATCATTTTCAGAAGGTGCACAATCTGCAGAAATAGATGTAGAAAGAACTATTTTAAATCAGAGCCCTGCCTCACCAGAATCACCAGTGTCTGAATCCACAGAAAGGCTATTGAGTAGTAATAGACAATCTCTAGGAGCAGTTAGTGGGACAGAATTTCGGAAGCTTATTTCTCCAATACTTGACCCTCAGTATGTCGGAGAGACATTCTTCAGTAAAAAAATGGGATTAGAGTATGTTGTGACAAGAACTGAGAATTTTTCAGGGATGACAGAGATGAAGGAGCCAGAGGATAATGTGAAGTTGAACAGTACAGAGTCAGAGTACAGTTCTTTATCACCTCAAGAAATGACATCGATAAATGTACAAAGATCAGAGTCTCCAGATCCATTGAAAGATTTGTGTCTAGATTCCCAAGTTCTCCAACTTTCTAGTGACCTTGCTAACATTTCTCACTTTCTACAATATTCTCCACAATCAGCTTTGTCAGAAGAGGAATCAGAATTTTTCACATTCACAAGACTTTTGTCACCTTGTTCATCAACATCAGTGAATGAAATGGCTGCATTATCACCAGATTCACCTATACCAGATTTCAAACTTGCATTATCAGAATTAAATACAGCGAGCTCAGGTTACAGGTCCTCCTCACCAGAGTCAGTGTGTTCAGATATTGAAAATGGCCTTTCAATGCCACAGGTCTTCACAGAACAGAGACCGGACTCACCTGAATCACTTGTGTCCAATCTTGAACACGAGTGCTTAGTAGCTTGTCCAACACTTGGAACACACCAACTGCTTTGTCAGCTTTATGATTCTCATTATGTAGGTGATGTCTTTGGAAAGAGCTCTGGGTTTGAAAATGATGATACTAGGACAGAAATTGTTTCACTTGATTCAGATGGAGAGGAAACAGATAGACCAAAGTTGCCTGCCTCTGGGACAGAACATGAGCAGAATCCTGAACACTCTGTTGACAAGAATATACTTTTTTCTCCATGTTCACCTATTCCCCAGTTGTCAGTATTTTCTTTTGAATCTCCAGTAAGAAAAAACAACAGCCCAACATCCTCTGAACATGTGTCAAATGTAGACCCTAAAACATTTGATGTGCCAGAGAATTATGAATATTGTAATGCAGTTGGTGTGCATAGGTCTTCCTCAACCAAATCAAGCTCCCTAGATACAAATAATTTATCTAGGTGCACCTTGGCAGAGCTCTGTACACAAAACAGACCAGATTCTCCACAATCAATGTCTTCAGAAACTGAGATGTGGCCAGTTTTACCAGAATCAATTATGTCATATAGGACAATGTCTCCACTGTCTATTTTAATGACAGAAACAAGAACATCATCTCCCAATTCAATAACACTCATTAATGAGTATTGTACTTTGTCTCCAGACTCTCCTTTACCACCATTTATTCAAAATAAAGAACTGAGTGTATTGGCTTCAGTGAGCAAGTCATCATCTCCTACAATGGAGATGTCAGACACAGAACTGGAAACTGTGGACATGCCTTTTACTGAGGTAAAACAGAGAAGCCCTACACCTGATGAATATGAGTTCAGCATACTTTCTCCTGATTCATTTGAATCTGAAGATAAACATCAGGATCCACCTGTGACTCAGTATGGAACAAGAACAATGGAACGTTTTCCCTCATTTGTTGGTTTTAGTTCAGCATCTCATGAACCTATTCCATCAAATGTTGAGTATGCCCTCTCAATGAATTTGTTGTGTGAAACTCAAAGCAGAAAAACTATCTCAGAGTCAGAACCAGAACTTGAAAACAGACTTCTGTCACTAGATTCTGACTCAGAGTATAGGTCTTCACCTGTGACAATGGCATTAATCTTTAGATCACTGTCTCCTGATGCCCACAACAAATTTAGAGCTCTCTCACCAGATTCACCTATTCCAGAGTTTCAGTTACTGCCACAAAACTCCATAAACTCATACATGAACTACAGATTCTCTTCACCAGAACGTGTATCATCAGACTTAGAACATGAAACAAATTGTGTTGTGTTTTGTGATGACCGCCCTTCATCTCCTGACTCTTTAGCATCAGCTAGTGAATACAAAAAACTTTCAGCTGATTCCCCAGTACCTGAATTCAAACAGGCTTTGCCAGCTACCTATGTTGATACTAGTGGTTGTAGGCTATCATCACCTGAATCCATTGATTCAGATATAGATTTTGCACAAATAATTTATCCACTTGTTGAAGATGATGAAAGGCCAAAATCACCTGAGTCAATTTCTCCTTTTAAGTCTACAGACTCTCCAATACCTCAGTACACACACTATAAACCAGGCACAGCATACAGATCAGCATCTCCTGGGTCAATATATTCAGATGAGGGTTTAGAAACCAATACGAGTATAACTTTTCTTTTTGAGGACAGGTCAACATCTCCTGATTTGACTACATCCAAAGATGAATTCAGACTAGAGTCACCCATTCCTGACTATACACCTAATATGTTTACAATCTGTCACATGGACTTAATGGCCATATCCCCAGAATCAACATTTTCAGGAGAAGATTTAGAGACAGATGTGTATATGACTTGGTTCATTGAAGACAGAGCAACATCTCCCAGTTCAACTGCATCCAACTATGAGTTTAAACCACTTTCTCCTGACTCACCTATTTTTGAATTTACACAAGCACTACAAGAGTTCTCATTAACACATTTTGTCTCAGGGTCAACATCACCTGAATCTTTATCAGACTTGGAAACTGAATTATCTTTCTTAATAGACAACTACCCTGTATCACGTGAATCCTTCACGTCTCCAACTGAACAGGCATTTGATCCTCCTGATTCCCCAGTACCTGACTTCAGACAGGATTTTTATGTCACCTGTCATGAGCTCAGTTGTTCTAGATCATCATCACCTGAATCAGATGCTTCAGAAATAGAATATGCCCCTTTGATTTTACAGATATATGATTATGGGGACAGAGCAGGGTCACATATATCAGAGTGTTCTGACTCGGAACTTAAATGTTTGTCTCCTGATTCTCCATTAACACAGTATTACATGCATGCACCCTTAATTTTAGGGGCAAAGTACAGATCCACATCTCCTGAATCAATGTTTTCAGAAAATGATTTAGAGACAGATTTGTGTATGCCTTGGATTTTTGAAGGCAGAGGAACATCTCCTTGTTCCGCTATATCTAAAGATGAATTAGGACTTCTTTCGCCTGATTCTCCTATTCCTGCTTTTACACTAACACTACATGAGTCCTTTATATCCCACTTAGGCTCAAGGACATCATCACCAAACTCATTGTTGTCAGATTTGGAAGTAGAGTTCTCTTCTGAAGTAGCCATTGAAGACTACCCTATTTCACCTGAATACTTAACATCGCCAACTGATCATACATTTATTCCTTCTGATTCCCCAGTGCCTGACTTCAGACAGGCTTTTTATAACCCATATCATGAGCTTGGTGGTTCCAGGTCATCATCACCTGAATCAGAGGCTGCAGAAATGGAATATGCTCCTTTAGTTTTACAGATGTATGATTATGGGGACAGAGCAGAATCACCCACATCAGAGCTTTCCGATTGTAATCTTAGAGGTTTATCTCCTGATTCTCCAATATGTCAGTATCCAGTGGTTACAATCAACATTTTAGGGACAGAATACAGATCCACATCTCTTGAATCTGTATTTCAAGAAGAGGATTCAGACACAGAATTTTGTATGACTGAGATGTTTCAAGACAGAGAAACATCTCCTGATGGAGCTACATCACTTTCACCATGTCAGCCTGACTCTCCTGTTCCTGAATTTACACAAGCATTACAAGAGTCCTCCATATCCCACTTTATCTCAAGGTCAACTTCACCTGAATCTTTGTTATCTGATTTTGAAATGCAGTTGTCTTTTTCAACAGAAGACTGCTCTATATCACTGGAATCCTTAAAATCTTCAACTGAACATACATTTATTCCTCCTGATTCCCCAGTACCTGATTTCAGACAAGTGTTTTATGACCCAAATCATGAGCTCAGTGATTCCAGGTGGTCATCACATGAATCAGAGGCTTCAGAAGTAGAATACACCCCTTTGATTTCAAAGATGTATGATTATGGGGACAGAATAGAGTTACCTATATCAGAGGGTTTTGACTCTGAACTTAAATGTTTGTCCCCTGATTCTCCAGTATCACAGTATGCCATGCCAGTAAACACTAATTTGGAAATGAGAAAGAGATCCACATCTCCTGAGTCAGTGCTTAAAGATGATTTAGAGATGGATTTGTGCATGCCCTGGCTTTTTGAAGGCAGAGAAGAATCCCCTGGTTCAGTTACATCCAATGGGGATCTTAAATTTATCTTACCAGATTCACCTATTCCCAAATTTTGTTTTTATGAATCTACAATGCCTCACATAAATCTAAGATCTACATCGCCTGAATCTGGGTTTTCAGATTTGGAAATGGACCTACCAATCATGGCCTTAACTGAAAGCAGACCTTCTTCTCCAGAATCAGTTGCGTCAGTCAGACTTTCTCCTGATTCCCCTGTTCCTGACTTTGCTCCACAGGTGTTTGAATTACATGAAACTGTATTTGGACACAGGTCAGCATCTTCTGATTCAACATGTTCTGAAACTGAATACATAGTTTTAAGTCTAGGAGCAATGTCTTATGACAACAGAGCCTCTTCACCAAGTTCAAGAACATCTAGAGATGAAAACTATGCCTTGTCGCCGGACTCACCAATACCGGACTACACACATGAATGTGTCATTATTAATGCTGCATATAGATCATCATCTCCTGAGTCTATTGAATCTGATGTTGAATATGCTTTAGGTGAACTTTTGATATCTATGGGATTTGGTGTTGACAGTAGGCCAGATTATAATGAGTCGCTGGAGTCCACAGTTGAAGTCATACCAGAATACCAAATTATGTCACTTGCAAACATCAGATCAGAATCCCCCGAGTCTACCCAGTCACTTGATGAAAACAAAAGGTTATCACCAGACTCACCACTCCCTTGGTTCATACATAATATTTTTGAGACTGTGGAAAAATATAATCAGGTTTCATCCCCAGAATCACAAATGTCAGACATGGAAAACGATTTGGTGTATTGGGCTTCATTTGACAAAGAAGTAAGTGACAGGACAACACTGTCACCTCAATCAGAAGGATCAGATAACAAATATAAACCTCTGAACTCTGAATCTTTGATGCCAGATTTTCGACAAACTTTTGTGAAAGCTGTTATTAGGACAAACATATCAACAGAAATCTCAGATTCAGATACTTTATCAGAATCCTCAGTTCCATTTTGCATGGAAGAAAAATCATATTCACCAAAGTCCTTCAATTCACACAGAGAGGAACTAATAGCATCTGAATTATCTTTGAATGAAACCAAGGATACCTCAGTTTTAACAACATCAATGGAGCCTTTCTCATCTGACGAAGTTGTTGAGTACAGTCTCATCCATGATACTGAGATGTGGAAGCTGACTACTCAGGTACAAGATCCTCAATTTGCAGAGGACACCTTTGACAGAAAAACTGGTATTGCTATACTAGCAGAACTGACAGATAAGTTTAGTTCAACAGAAGCAGCCATGCCTGATATACCTCTATCAGAGTTGTGTCCACTGATCCTTGAACACATGTCATCTACAGGAGCAGCTCCATACAGAGAGGCAAAATACACATTTGAAGAGTCCAGCCATGATATGCAGACCTGGTCTGATGATTTGGTATCCTCATTCATAAATGAGAAAGACAGTGATGATCAATCCACCTCACTAGGATTGTTGTCTCTTACTTCACTCACAATGGAAGAAGCAAGAGTGCAATCACCAGAATCTGTCCAATCTTTGAGTGTATCTCAACTGCTCTCAGGAGATTCCTCCATACCAGAATTTAGGTGGGAGTTGCCAGAGTGCGTAAAAGTTTTTAGATCTGCATCATCTTCTTCTAAATCCCCAGCATCTGATATAGATTCTATGGAACTGTTTCTGGTGTCAGACTTGGTAGATTGTAGGCCATCATCTCCAGAATCTGCTTTGACAGAGAATCAGAATGAGAGTGAGCGGTCTTTATCACCACAGTCACTGCCTGAGTACCGACCCATGTCATTTGAGTCAGCCATGTATGCAGCTGACAGGAGAGCATCATCTCCAGTATCCATGCCTGAGTTCAACAAAAACAGGTCACTTTCTCCAGATTCCCCCATTCCTCAGTTTACCTCAGCATTTGAAGATTACCCCACTATACATCATTCATCATCGGCAGAACCACTGGATTTGGATACTGAAGATGAATTTATGATTGTGTCATCAGAAGCTCTAGAAACTAGCAGGCCATCCTCACCGGAATCTATTCCATCCATCAATGAGTTCAGCTGGCTTTTGCCTGACTCACCTGTACCTGAATTTATGAGAATACTGTCTTCTTATTTTATGGACCGCACCCCATTCGATAAATCATCCTCACCTGTGTCATTGTCATCAGAGTCTGAGTTTGTGGCTTTGCCCATTGACTGTTGGATTGATGATAACCCAAGACCTGCAAGCCCTGAAAGTGTTGAATTGGAAAGGGAATTTGCTTATGATGTCAATGAATGGTTAGAGTCTAGCTCAACAGTTTTACATGATGCATCACTTGCACTACCCAATACAAAGTCAATGACAATGTCCCCATTACTGACTCAATCTATGGAAAATATGTTTGAGAGTGAACATTTTAGCCCTAACTGGGGACAAATGAAAGAATCACAATCAGATATCTCGACATATAAAGGACACAGTGTATATGGGGTTGAATCTGAAATTTCCTCAAGAGTACCAGTTGTTGATGAGGAAGAATTCAAAACAGACTTGCCTCAAAAGTCATCGCCAGTGAAAGACGTAAAAAGAACGGTCCAACCCACTGCTGCTGTAGACCTAAAGAGCAAGATGGCCTCTTATAGGGTAAGACTGAGAGCATGAAAGAACAAGCAGAAACTCACTGATTATGATTAGCTTTATAACAAGTCACTTGAATAATTAACAAATACCCCAGTCTCAAGAAATGTCTTGATAAACTAACACAATGGAAATATCTAACACTTGGATTGAGACTGATGTGTGTATAGCTTTTTTAAATTCTTTTAATTTTACGGTTAAAAATCATTAAGAACTTTTTTTGTTCCCATCACGGAGCAAAAAAAGGAGAATTGGAAATACCCCCTGTCTGTTCAACTTTCTGTGCATGCTGTTAG
>JARVGS010000001.1:30386-43220 GCA_031762315.1 Hypsolebias antenori | reverse complement strand
CTGTCATGAGAAGTTCAGACAGTAGTTAGGAAGTTCACTTAACATGTTTACTATTATGTTTATGAAACAAGAAAAAAATAGAAATGGTGAAAAGAAAAGGCATAGATTTGTTTGCTTTATTGTAATCTCTGCTTTAAATACATCTGACATTGTTTATCATAAAACAGATTGATTTATTGCTTCTGTTTGTTGAAAAACACTTGAGAAGATATTTAAAAAAAAATTGTGTTTTAAATCGCAATTGCAATTTATAGAAAAAAAATTGCAATTAGATTATTTTCCAAAATCGTTCAGCCCTACTGCAAAAGCACATTGTTCGTTAAACGAGACATCATGTTTATCTGTTTACCCTAAAACCACTGACATTTATGTTCAAGTTACCAGTTGATGTGGTGGTCGACACTGTGCTGGGGATAATTTTACAAAGATGATTTCCAGTCATAAGCTTGATTTATGAACAAATAGTCTAACATAGTTCCAATTAATAAAAAAAAACTATCACATTCTTTATTTTTTTCTTTTCTACTAATTTTGTTCTTTTTGTCTGCAGGTGCGTGTCGAGAACCTGACTAAAGAGAGAGACATGTTAAGACAGGCAGAGTCTCGTTTAAGTCAAGAAAGGGAGGCCGTGCTGATTGAGCAACATAACCAGAACCTGCTGCTAACTAACCTCAAGACCATACAGGTATCTTCTGAAATCTCAGCACCAGTAAATTCAGGAATGTTCATTTGCTCAACATAGTTTCATCTTTAGGAACTGTTATTAAAAGTTTACTGGTGATTTGTCTGTCCATGTATGCTACTAAGGGATTCAGGAACAGTAATGTTGGAAATAAAATTGTTGGTAAATATGTTTTCTGTGGAAAGAGGCGATTGATGAATCATAATATAATGGACGAGCTTTACCTTGAATTATTTAACCATAGTGCCATGTCTAGATAAGTGCTAAAGCCATCTGCTAATGTTTTATTAAACCCAAGTTTCACAGCATTTCACTATTTCGCTTTTTTCAAATTCTGGTGAAATACAGTACTGTATTGAGTTGCTGAAATCAGGGATTAATTTTAACTGTAGCAGTCTATCCATTTATTGAAACATTGTTAGTCAAGCTATGGCCAATGTAAATAGCTGCATATTTAAAATTCATTTCCAGTTTAGCATTTTTATTGTTTGCATTTTATTTTTGTCATGATTGTCCAGTTAACTATGGAGCGTACAGAAACTGAGACTCGTCAGCGACTTAACAGCAAAATAGAACAACTGGAGGCAGAACTGACGTCGATGAAGACCAGACTGGAACGGGAAACTGCTCAGAGGCATGCCCTCGGACGCACCATGGATGTATGTAAAGAATTTGCATCTTCTTTGAGATTACGTGTTCTTTGACATAACATGGGTACATTTGAGCACATCTACAAAATTCTCTCCTGTTAACACTCTGACCTTTCCTCTGCCTCCTTGTCGTCCTCTGTAGGCACAGTTGTTAGAAGCAAAGAAGCAGCTGGAGACCCAGAACACCCTGCTGCAGAAGACCAGGGAGCTGCTGCGCAGCTCTGAACAGCAGGTGGCTGCGCTGAAGACTCAGGCCACGTCTGCTTCCTCTTCTGAGGCTGCTGCTGCCTCCACCACCACCCCAGCTACCAGAGCTGCTGCCCTCCGAGCACCACTGAGGGGTAAAAACACATCTGATGACAACACAGTTGAACATAAATAACTGTGTTGGTCGAGGAAGTTGTCAAAGTTTGCTTGTTATTTGGTACCATTTGCTTTTTATTTTATAACTGCTTCTCTTTCTCTCATAGTACGCTCTCCAGTTCCAGCAGCACCTCAGCAAGCCAGCCAGCCAGAGCAGGAGCTCTCAGAGATGAAGGGTCTCCTACAAAGTGCTGAGGAACAAAACGCAGAACTCACAGAGCAGCTGAAGAATGCTAATGCCACGGTTGAACAGTATCGATCTGTGGTACTGACTCTGGAAGACAGCCTGAAGAAAGAGAAAGAGGTATTCCTCGTGACAGCTCCCAAAACATGACTGTTGCCCACATGCATACTTAAGCCCCTTTTTTCATTTTTTTAGTTACGTTCTCCTCTAGAGGTCAGACTGAAGGAGTCAGAGGAGGTGCAGAGGCAGCTGGAAAAAAGGCTTTTAGAGCTGGAGAAGATGAAGCAGCAGGAGCAGGAGGAGAGAAGGAAGGCTGTGGACGCAGTGGAGAAACAAGTAAGATCATTCTTAAAGGCTGCAAAACAAATCATTTGAGCAGCCTTCTGATACATTTTCCACTTCAAGCAGGAACCAGTACTAAACTGGATTAGACATTCATTCTCTTCAAACAAGTTTTGACCCTAACAATCTGTAGTTCAGTTTTTGGTTTGCAGTGTGAATGTCAGCAATTTTGTAAAGCTTTCTAATACTACTGATTAAACATGTTGTGACATTATTTACATCTGATACTTTCAGAGTCAAAGTATTGATTGTTCAGATAAAATTACTAAATAAATTCTTTAAATTATCATACACTCAGGAAGTTATAAAAATGCAATGCTAGGGTTAGGTTGTTGGTTGATTTCTAGAAAATTATGTTGAATATTGAACGTTATTTAGTTGGGGAGTGGTGGTGCAGAGGTTATAGAAGGCGAGCATGTGATCAGAAGGTTGCCGGTTCAACTCCTTGGACCAGTAACATCAAAATGTGGGTAGGAAATGTGAGACCCCCCCACCCTCACTTGCCCCACTCTGAGCCCTTGAGCAAGGCCCTTAACCCCCACCATTTTCTCCCTTGGCTGTCCCAGATATCAGCTCTCTGCTCCACACAGAGGGCTGTGGTAGCTCAGTGTCTGTGGTCGTGTCAGGAAGGACATCCGGTGTAAAAACAAATGCTAAGTCTTTGTGCGAGTTAGTTTGCTGTGGCGACCCCTGTTGAAGGAGCAGCCCCGAAAGAAGAAGATTTAATTTAACATGTTATTGAGTTGTGAGTTATTTCTTGAAAAATGCCTTTTGTCAGTAAAACAGCAGAGAAACTTAGATTTTTCTAAACAATAATTGGTTTAAAATGAGTTTATGTAATTTTCCCTTTTGTGTTGAGGTCTGTGAGCTGCAGCGGAGTCTGAAGGCCAGCCAGGCAGAGCAGCAAGAGGCGCTGGAGAGGTGTGCTGCTGCTGTCACACAGGAGCAACAGGCCGTACAGGACCGACACATCCAGGTTCATTTACTGACACACACTCTCACTAGTCACTCTTAAGATCAGCTTATACATCCAGAACATGGCACTTTACTTAACCTCTCTATTTTCCCCGACAGGCTAAGCTAGCTGGAGAGGCACAGTCTAAGTACGAGCGTGAGTTGATGCTTCATGCCGCTGATGTGGAGGCTCTGCAGCAGCTGAAGAAAACGTCCCAGCAAGAAGCTGCACGCAAGAGGGAGATAGAGGAAGAACTGAAAAAGACTACTGCTCTTCTGCAGGAGAAAACCTCAGTCTGGAACACAATGGAGAAACAGCTGAAGGTACTGAGGCCAGACATTTATTTGCAAAACATTTTTTTTTTACATTTATAAAAACAGCAAGCCTGACTTGACCTGTCCTCAGGAGGAGAAGTCTAGTCTGAGCCGTCGTTGCGAGGAGCTGGGGAAACAGAATGCTCTCCTGCACAAACAGATGGATGAAATGGCCACCAGGAGTCGCCAGCTGCAGCAGCAGCAGCAGCAGAGTCTGGACCTGTCGTTCAGTGAGGAGGGAAAGACCACTGAACAGATACTGGAAATACTCAGGTGAAGCACTGACAATACCAGGTTTCACTGTGCGTGTGCAGTAATACTGGACAAAATGTGTTAACAATAAAATCACTAATAAGATAAATCAATCAACTGTTTGATCGAACAGCGTAGCAATCTGCTATTCTCACTGGCGTTTGCTATATAGGTTTGTACGACGAGAGAAGGAGATCGCCGAAGCTCATTATGAGGCGTCTGAAGGAGAAACTCTGCGCTACAAACAGATAGTCGAGCACCAAAACAGGGAGCTGAAGGAGCTCCAAGAAGCACTGAATGCCGAGAGGGAAAAGATGCAAGTAAGAGGCTGAAACTCAAAGAAGTAGAGTTTCATCTTGCAGAATGCTGTTCAGTAAAATTGGCCTGGCTGGCCTTGTCCTCATCAGGTGACAACAAAGACTTTGGCTGAGCAGCAAGAACAACTGAAGAAGTTGGAGACGATCACTTCTCTGCAAGAAACCAACAAGATGCTGAAAATGGACAGGGATAAACTGGGACAGGAGCTTCAGCAGGCTCAGGCTAAAGTAAAGTCAAGGCGTTGCTTCATACTGTCTCATACTTTCAGCATATTTCACTCATCATAAATGCCCAATGACGACACACGGGCACGGCTTCTTTATTTAAAACGGGCGCTTTAATGAGTGCCGTGAAGACTGCAGAAATAAAACACAAAGTTTTAGGTACAGTGCCGAGTGACGAGTAAAACATGGTTTAACAAAGGAAATACCTCTTGGCCACTCGTCATTAAAGAAGTTCTAAGCAAACGTTTCTCGTCTTATTCATACTAAATAAACATATAAAATATTAGAACATCATAACTGACAGATGTACGATGTGTTACAACAGTTATAAATACCTTTACAGTTAGTGAACTGTCGAGGCTGCTGCACGCCTCTCGTGTCTTCAGGTAACTGCACGTAGCTTCAGGTAAATGTGTGTGTGTTGAGCACAGCAAATCTCGCCACTCCCTTCCGTTCACACAAATCTCGCGATAACAATACTACCAAAAATAATCCTTCACGACAGAATGAATGTATCTTGTACAAAATATCACATTTTTGAAGTATGAGCTAAACAAATTAAAACCAAAATATTCTAACTACTGAAAAACAAATATTAATTCCCCTTTTAATGCATAAATCATTTCAGCGACACTTACACTCCCACCAAAATCACCAATTGGCTCTCAATGTGATTTTTGACGAGTGTCGATCCTAGTCTATTTTACTGTGCGTGTCGGTCTCAAGTAAGGTCACTACCTTGTGAATAGGTCTTTCTAGGTACATTAACCTTGTCAGTGGTTTTCCTTTGTCAAAAGTAGTTTCACTGGTCTTTAGTTTCACCTTTCGAACCTTGCCATCTAGACTTTCTAGAGTCTCTGCTACTAAAGCTAGTTTCCATTTACATCTTGGAGCATTATCATCTTGTAGGATCACAATGTTGTTCACTTGCAGGTTCCGTGAAACCTTCTGCCATTTCTTACGCTGTTGGAGATTTAGCAGATATTCTCGCTTCCATCTTTGCCAAAACTCATTTGCCAGAAATTGTACTCTTCTCCATCTTTTGTTCAAGTATAAATCCTCTCTGCAAAACTGTCCTGGAGGGGGAAAAATAACTGAAGACTTCATTGTTAGTATATGATTGGGAGTTAATGGCTCTGGGCCCATTGGATCATTAAGATAATCCACGCTTAAGGGTCTGCTGTTAATGATGGCCATTGTTTCGTAGAGTAGCATTCTCAGACTGGTTGTGTCGAGTCTGTTTGAAGACTTGTCTAACATTGCTGTTAGTATGCTTCGTGCTGTTCGAATTTGGCGTTCCCAGACGCCTCCCATGTGGCTGGCTGATGGAACGTTCATCACAAACTCACAGCCAATAGCCCTTTGCGGTTCTTGATCCATATCTTTCATTAGTTCCAATAACTCTCTTCTGGCACCTACAAAGTTTGTCCCTTGGTCGCATCTCAATTGTCGGACGGGACCTCTTATGGCAATCAGAGTCCGAAGGGCGTTCATGAAAGCATCTGTTGATAAGTCGTCAAGTGTTTCAATATGCACAGCTCGTGAACATAAGCATGTGAACAATAATCCATATCTTTTGACTTCCTTTCTTCCTTCCTTTACCAAGAACGGACCAAAACAGTCGACACCACAATAGGTAAAGGGAGGAGCTGTTTCTGTTCTCACTTCTGGCAACTCTGCCATCTGTTGAACGTTTGTGGCCTTTCTGTATCTTCTGCACTTAACACAGTGGTAGATGTGTGACGAAACTGTACTGCTACATCTCAAAATCCATATGCCATTTGCGCGTAGCTCATTAATAGTCAGGCCTCTTCCTTGGTGATGTACACGTTCATGGTAGTGTTTGATGAGGAGGGCTGACACATGGGCCTCCTTGGGAAGAATTGCAGGGTGTTTGACATGATGATGCAAGGCTGATTGAGACAATCTTCCTCCCACCCTGAGAACATCAGACTTATCTAAGAAAGCGTTTAGCTGCTTTAGTCTGTTATGCTTGGGTAGAGAACTTTCTTTCTGAGATTTGATTTTCTGTATTTCCTCAACGAAGGCTTCTCTTTGCACTAACTTGAAAATGAACACTTCTGTGTCTCTTCTCTCTTCAAGATCTGTTGTTTTGTTTGTTCTTTGTTGAACACCTTTAAACTCTTTGATGAATCGTTTGAGCCTGGCAATGGCCTTTATAGCTCTTGACCAATCAGAGAACTTTGTTAAACGCTCTAGAACTGGGTTCACTTCTTTTGACTGCACTGCGTGTGTATGACTTTTACGGAGTTCGGGATCTGTTCTTTCGACTTCTCCTACCATTTCCCTTTTAATTGGAAGATCTTGTTTCCAAAGGAAGTCTGGACCTTTCAACCAGTTTGACTCCTTTAGCTGAACAGCAGTTAGACCTCTTGAGGCTTGATCAGCTGGATTTTCTTCTGAGCTAACGTGTTGCCAATTTTCGGGACTTGTACTTTGTTTTATTCGTTGGACTCGATTGGCGACAAATGTGTGAAATCTTTTTGCATCGTTGCTTATGTATCCCAATACAACTTGTGAATCTGTCCAATAATATTCCAGCAGATTTTCAATTTCTAGTTCTCGTTTGACCACGTCTGCGTTGCGGACTGAAGTTACAGCCGACGACAGTTCGAGCCTTGGGATGGTCATCTGTTTAATGGGCGTAACTCTTGCCTTTCCTATGATGAGTGAACAACTTATCTGTCCTTCTCTGCTTATTGTTCTGAGGTATGAACATGCACCATAACCATTGAGGCTTGCATCTGAGAAGTTATGCAGTTCATACCGTATGATGTTGATGTCTTGTGAGTAGCTTCGTGGAATCTTCAGAGCTGTCAGCTTGGGTAGATCTCTTAACCATGTTTCCCATTGTGGTAGAATGTAATCTGGAAGATCGTCATCCTAGTTAGATTTGTCTTTGCACAACCTTTGGAGTATTTGCTTTCCAATCAATGTGAATGGAGCGACGAATCCAAGAGGGTCGTAAACTGAAGAGACAGTCGAGAGCACCCCTCTCCTAGTCAATGGGTTGTCTTTAACTTGGACTCTGAACTGGAACTCGTCTGTTTCTACACACCATTGTACTCCAAGTGCACGTTCGATGTGGAGTTCTCCAAGAGCCAATTTCTGGTCTTTGGCTTGAGCTTGTTCTTCTTGGGGAATTGTTGTAAGCACTTCTTTATTGTTTGACACAAACTTATGCAGATGTAGGTTACCTGTTTTGCAAAGTGCTCTTGATTCTTTGACTAGCTGTATGGCTTCAGCCTTTGATGTTACACTAGCGAGTCCGTCGTCGACGTAGAAGCCTCTTTGGATGAACTCAACCTTCTCCATGCTGAACTTATTTCTGCCTTGTGATGCAATATGTTTGAGTCCGAAATTACAGCATCCAGGAGATGACGCTGCTCCGAAGAGATGTACTCTCATCCTATAAACTGAAGGTTCGGAGTTTAGATCATCCTTGTCCCACCAAAGAAATCTTAAATAGTCCTGATGTTCCTTAACAACGTGGAATTGATGGAACATTCTCTCTATGTCGCACATGATAGCGATGGGGCCCTTTCTGAATCGACATAACACGCCAACCAATGTGTTGGTAAGATCTGGTCCGGTCAAAAGATGATCATTGAGAGATGTTCCTTGGAAACGTGCAGAACAATCAAAAACCACACGTATTTTTTCGGGTTTGTGGGGGTGGTAAACCCCGTGGTGTGGGATATACCACTCTATCTTGTTGTCCAGCTCTTGTTCTGGAACCTTTTCTGCGTCTCCGCGAGTTATAATATCGTTCATGAACTTGACGTAATCTTTACAGTATTTCTCATCTCTTTTGAGTCGACGTTTCAATGAAGACAATCTGTGTTCAGCACTTTGTTTGTTGTTTGGAAGATTGAAGCTTTCTGTCTTGAATGGTAATGGGAGTTCGTAATGTCCATCTTCCCTTTGTTTTATACCCTTGGTTACCTTTGACATGAACAGGACATCTTCCTGCGAAACTGGATTGTCGTCTGTTGCATGCTCAGAGAAATCAGATTCTAAAGCTTTTATCACATCGGTTGGAATGACTTCTCTTACTTGAGTTCTGCATACAAAATGCACTTGTTGCTTGAGCTCGACTGCTGGTTGTGGCACAGGAGTTACTTCACGAACAATGATTCTGTGACTTGTGCCAATGACATCGTTATGATTTTGAACTTGAGGCGAGCCTCCAACTATGCTCCAACTGAGATCGGTTAACTGTGCGTAAGGTTGGTTCTCTTTGCCTGCGAGAACTTTGCGTGGTAGGAGGGCTTGTTGACAGTTATAGCCGATAAGCAGACCAACTTTGCATTCTAGCAAAGGAGGTAGCTTATCTGCCAGCTTTTCAAGGTGAGGCCACTTTAGGGCAGTTTCAGACGTTGGAATATGTGATCTGTTGACAGGGATAAACTCTCTTGTGTAGACTGGAGGCAATGTGATTCTCCTTTCATGCTCATATCCTCTAACTTGAAGGTCAACCAGCTTGTCACATGGTATAACTGTTGACTTGGCGGACATAGTTGACAGTCTCAGATTGACTTTACCTTTATCCGTGTCAAGATCTTGAGCTACTTCATCCAAGATGAAAGATGTGTCACTCTGTGAGTCGAGGAGAGCATATACTAAAACTTCTCTGTCTGGGTGGGTTTTTGACGAGACCCAGACAGGTATGATAGAAGATGTCAGTGTACTTGAGGTTGCTTGAGTTACTCTGTTAGAGATCGCTGGTTTAGCTTCTTCTTTATCTTGAGTGTTATTGCTCGTTGCAGGTATTACCCTTTTATGTTCAACGAACTTGTCGTCGTGTAAACATGTTGGATGTTTTCTTTGACATTTTTCACATGTGTTCCTATTGCCACAGTTCTTTGAATGATGTCCCCTCTTTAAACATCCATAACATAGCCTTTCTGTTTGTGCAAACTTGATACGGTCTTGGACAGGGTTTTCTGTGAATTTGAAACATTTGTCAAGTGTGTGACCATTTCCTTTGCAGAAAAGACAGGTTACAGTATATGTGTGGCTTGAGTTTGTTGTTAATGTTTTTGCTTGAATGACTTGGCTTCCTGAGTGTTTGGTTTGACTCATTTTCAAACCTTTTAGAGCTTGTACTGAGGCTATGGGATCACAAGCTATGTCGGCTTCAGTGGATATAAAATCAACAAACATGTGAAAGGATGGGTACCTTTCATCGACAGTCTTTCTTGTTATTTCCATAGCTGTCCGGCTCCATCTTGTGGTTAGCCACTCTGGAAGTATTAGCAAAAGTTTCTGAATTTCCATACAGTCATTGAGAACCTCCAATGCTGTTATGTGTGACATTGCAGCTTCACAAGTCTTAAGGAAGTCAGCAAACTCTCTCAACTCACTTCCATCCTTGGAGTTTATTTTAGGCCAATTGTTCAGTTTGTCTCTAAAACATTTTCCTATGGTGAATGGACTTCCAAAACGCTTTTCTAGCACCTTCCAAGCTGAATCGTATGCTTCGTCTGTGCCCACTAAAAGAAGGTCTTCAACTGCTCTCTTTGCTGGTCCACCAAGGTATTTTCTGAGATAATAAAGTTTTTCGTTCTTTGGAATGTTTTTTCTTTCAATCAGGATTTCAAATGACAGCTGCCAGTCTTTAAACTTTAAAGGGTCACCAGTGAACAATGCAGGTTCTGGAGTTGGAAGGCGATTAGCATTTATTGCTTCTGCTAGTATGCTAACTAGTTCATAATTTAGCTGTTGTTGAATTGCAACAGGGGAGACTTGTGTGGCTGGAGGGATGAATGGTGGGCTTGATGCTTGGAGTGTTTGGTTTGTGGTGGCCTCAGGTTGTTCACCAGGATCTGGTTGAGCTTGGTTTAAGACTGTTGGAATGTGCAGCACAGATGTAAAGGGAGCTTGTCTGACTTGTGGGATGAATGGTGGGCTTGATGCTTTGAGTGTTTGGCTTGTGGTGATCTTAGGTTGGTCACTAGGATTTGGTTGAGATTGGTTTACGATCACAGGAATGTGTGGTATAGATCTAAAGTTTGTAGCATTGTGGACTTGGGTCAAACTTGGAGCTCGAAAGGGAACGTGTGTTATGATAGGGATTGCTTGAATTTCACTTTCTGTTTTAATACTGCGTAGTAAACTCTGACGACCTTCAGAAATACTTTCACCTTCATCATAAACCTTTGCTCGAGCCTTTGCTGCATTCAGTTTTTTAACTTCTTCCAAGCGTCTAATCTTTCTGCGCTGCTCTTCCATTAGTTGCTGTTCTTCGAGATTCTGCTCGTCGATTACTCGCTGTCTTTCGAGCTTCTGACGTTCTAACCTTTGTAGTTCAGCGGTTTCTCTTTCTTGCTCCTCCATTACAGCTAATACTTCTTTAGATGCAGCTGCCTCGGCTTCTGCTTCCAGTCTCTTGCTTAGTTGTGAGCATGACTGGCCTGAACTACTTCTAGACCTTCGCGATCTTGACCTTGACGTAGTACTTTCAGATCCTAAGCATGACCCTACATCTGACCACGGATCTTCTTCGCCTTCTACGAAGTCTCCCTGTAGCTGGTTTTCAGCTCTTTTGACAATGTATGTGGAAAGTGAAGTACATGCATCGACTTTACGCCTTGTGTCTGCATCAGGAGGTTGTATTTGTCGTATTTGTTCGTAGATGGTTTGTACATTTGTGCAGGTGATGTTTACATCTTTAATCAGCTCCTTTAATTCACTGTCAGAAGCTTTCCTTCTTAGTGTTGTTTTGCTCAGTTTTGCTTCACATTTCCATTTTTCAAAGGCGGCTACATATCTGTTTTGAAGGCTCTTGAGTTTCTCCTCTTGAAGCTCTTTGCCCCCTTCGGTTAATGTTCTTACTCTTTCACTTCTACGAACAGTCTGTGTTTCTGGGATTTGCTCATCATCATTTTCTTCTACTTCAGTACATGATACAGGATAGAGCTCCTTATGATCATTGTCAGTCATCTTGTGAGTCAGGATAGATTTTACTCAATGTCCTAAGTTCAAATTACAATACTCCTTCAAACTTGTAACTCACAACTTGACTATTACTTTGTGATTACTGTTACTTTGTACTTTAACTGTAATGAGCTTCACTCTTAGTATAGATGTGCTTCAACTTCAGGAATCTTGTAACTTTCACACTTAGATTTTAAGCAAAATGCAAATTATTTTTCTTAAACAACAATACATCACTTTGAAGTCCAGTAGAAATTAAGTTATTCTTTGACAAAGGTTGTAATAGAGACTTATTGTGGCTTTGAACTTAACTTTTAACTTGACCACTTATTCTATTTCAACACTGTCCTTTGTTAATTTCCACCTTATTCAGTTGCTTTAGCTGGGCTTGGCTGCTTGTGAGCGTTGAGCTTAGGAGGTGGCGCCCCCTTGTGTTTGCACCACAGCAGTACCATCACTCAGCTGCAGACATGCCTTTTCTTTCTTGCCGGCACAATGGCGGTGGAGTTTTCACTGTAGCTTCTCAATGACGACACACAGGCACGGCTTCTTTATTTAAAACGGGCGCTTTAATGAATGCCGTGAAAACTACAGAAATAAGACAGAAAGTACAGAAATAAAACACAAAGCTTTAGGTACAGTACTGAGCGATGAGTAAAAACGTGCTTTAACAAAGGAAATACCTCGTGGCCGCTCGTCATTAAAGAAGTCCTAAGCGAACGTTTCTCGTCTTTAGCATTCTAAATAAACATATAAAATATTAGAACATCATAACTGACAGATGTACGATGTTTACAACAGTTATAAATACCTTTACAGTTGGTGAACTATCGATGATGCTGCGCGCCTCTCGTGTCTTCAGGTAACTGTCTTCTTCTTCTTCTGTGAGGTGTAACGGCAACGTACATCCTTCCGGTGGATTACCGCCATCTAATGGTACTATCCCTAGTGGTGAAAGTAAGTAAGGGGGTACGGTGGGGTACTGCGTACCCCTAAAAGATTTAGCGGGGTACGCAGTACCTCCAAGAGAGAGCGGCTGTCCGCCTCAATTTAACTTTGATTGATGGACAGCGATTACATCCAATCACATTGAAGCTCGCGTTGTTTTGACCAATTACTAACAGGAGGCGGGTCTTGCAAAAGCAAGCGTGTAGTGTGTATGTGTGTGTGCGGCTTCACAGTCAAATCAATGCAGAAGATGGAGTTTGTCACACCGGGACAAAATACTATACTGTAGTTTTACTGTAGAAACAAGTGGCTCTGCCTCCATGACAGGAGGTGATTTCTCCTCCTACTCGAGTGTCTGGCGCCTCCTCTGGCTGACGATGTGTCCTCCCTTTAGAGCAAATCAAAGCGCAGGTGGGTCAAATGATTTCAGCAGGAAAGACTCAGCATGTCAGCGACTCAAGTTAAATTAGAGTCAAAACTACAGCTTTTAAATGTCGTTGTTAGGCCAAGTAAACTCAGAGTTATGATCAATAATCCACACCACGTCTTTTATCTGAATAAAGTCGAATGTCAAGCGCGTTACAGCGAGAAGCAGCGACCCCCACCCACACCCACACACACACACACACACCGCTGCACCCC